>CM076580.1:1327092924-1327512890 GCA_034641835.2 Pinus albicaulis
GGAGTCGTATCCTCCAACACTAATGAAGGTGATATGTTAACTAGATAGCATGCAGTCTCCACTGCCTCAGCCCAGAATTATTGTCCTAACCTGGTACCACTGAGCATGCTTCTTTCCTTTTCCATCAGTGTTCTGTTCATTCTTTCTACAACTCCATTTTGCTAAGGTGTGTATGGAGTAGTCTTCTATCGTGCTATACCACACTTCTTACAGAACTCTTCAAATTTCTTCTTGCAGAACTCCCCACCATTATCTATTCTCAATGCCTTTATCTTCTTCTCTATCTGGTTTTCCACCAGAGCCTTAAATTCTTTAAATCTGTCAAAAGCTTCAGATTTCTTCCTCAAGAAATATATCCATGTATTCCTTGAGAAGTCATCTATAAATGAAACATAGTACACAGACTTTCCCAGTGATGGAACTGACACAGGTCCAAACACATCACTGTGCACAAGTTCTAATATCTTATTCACCCTCTTAGCACTAGAAGGAAAACTCACCCGATTATGCTTCCCATATACACAATGTTCACATAAATCGAAATACAGAGAGAAATTAGGCATACCTTCTACCATACAATTTCTATGCAGTATCCGAAGGCCCTTCTCTCCAATATGTCCAAGCCTTTGATGCCATAACATGGTCTTTTCTCTAGAGACAACTAGGCTTTCCGCTCCACTTTCAAGAACCACATAATTGTTACAACCATCAATAACAGTGATACCTTGTAGCTTGTACAGAGTTCCAGTCCAAAATCCCCGCATTAATACCAGTGCTCCCAAACCATCTTGTAGGCATCTTTCTCAAACACTTTTACTGTCATCCATCTTGCTTACAGAAATCAGATTTCTGGACAATGCAGGAATATGCAGAACACCAGGAAGTGTTCTAATCCTTCCACCTTGAAACTTCAGCTTGACCTTTCCATGTCCGATGATTCTTGCCTTCCTATCATCCCCTAGGAAGACATCATCGCCATCATATTTCTCATACTCACAGAACCACTCCCTATGGAGAGTGAAGTGAAAGGATGCACTTGAGTCAATCAACCATGACTCATGATCTACATGTGTATTTGAAGAAAGACAAATACACATCCTGTCATACGAGAGTGTTTTTGCTTCTGCAGGAGAAGGGCATCATCAAATCCCGCCTTCCTTTCTACTAGAGCTTTAGATATTAACGGGTCCTTTTATTAGTACCCTTCCTTTCGCATTTCTAGCATACATTTATAAAATTTCCAGGAGATTTAGATCTCCTCTAGTTGGATCTCCCACTTGAAACCTTATTCTTGTTTTTGTTTTGTGACCTACCTTGTACGATAAAGGCACATCTCCATTCTGACCCTTCATATTTCTCCATCTCATTTCCTCCGATAGCAAGGCTGAGATAATGTCATCAAAATTCAAGGTAGTTGTATTGCTACCTATTGCAATAACTAGACTATCCCACGAGTCTGATAGAGAACATAACAAAATGATGCACTTATCTTCATCTGATATTTTAATATCAACATATGACAGCTAGCTTACCACAGTATTGAAGTCGTTTAGATACTCTGTCACCGATTTTGCATCCTTCATCCTCAGCTTATACAGCTTTTTCTGCAGGAAAAAATTATTCACCAGAGACTTAGATTGGTACAAAGTCCCAATTTTTTCCCACAAATTCTTCGCCGTAGCCTCCCCAGATACATTCAAAAATACTGAATCTAAGACACACAACCATATTGTGCTCTTAGCCTTCTGATCCAGTTTGTTCCAGTCTTCATCTGACATTGCCGTTGGTTTAGTACCTGGATCTACCGCGATCCACTGATCTTTATCCACCAGCAGATCCTCCATCTTGAGCTTCCACAACTCAAAACTCTGACCATTCAATTTCTTGATCTCTATCTTTCCGTCGCTTGCCATATTTTTTCACCACAAGAATCGATCTCGCAGATCTCCCACTGAACAAGGTCTACCTTAGGCCCGAGCAAAACACCCTTAGCAGCAAAGGCGTCCCCTTGAAGCTGAAACAACTCTGATACCAAATGTAGGTTTTAACCCTAAACAGAAATTATCTACACATGAATCTTATAACAGAAAATAAACAATAGCAAGAGCATAAAACAGATAAACACAAAGATTTTCCCTTGGATCCGAAATCGGGACGACCAGCTTGATTTTTCATTATATTCCTTTTAGTTTTACAACACATATATATACATGCCGAAGCATACATAAAACCCAATCCATTAACCCTGGATTAGAACATAACTGTAGGTTCCCTTGACCAGATCTACAAAATACCAGGGGCCGAAAACCATCGTACCGCAAAACCATGTGCAAACTCATGCACAAAACATGGGTGGGTACGCCTATGAGTGGGTCCGCACAACAAAACAATTTTCGCTGGGGCGCTACCCCGGACCCCAATAGTGGGGGCTGCCTCCCCCGTTGTGACCCCCCCGCTGCGCCCAGCACAACGTACAACGCGTGGGGCTAGTCATGGAAAGAATATAACACATACCCAAAAAATTCAAGAGTTCAAGCAAGAAAAGTTGTACAACTCTAGAAAGTGTTCAAAGAAAGCATAATTAGCAATAGTACAAGCGAGCGTGTCATTCAAGAAACAAATCAAGCGAGCGTGCCATTCAAGAAACACAGTAAGCGAGCTTGTCATTCAAGTAACAAACTCAAGTAGATAGTGCAAAGCACGACATTTACGACAAACAAGCCTGAATTCAAGAGAGAAAGTTCAAATTGTGCAACACATCCAACTGATAGAAGTTCTTCAAAAATTGATCCTATCAAGTGCTGAAGACACGGTGCAAATAAACAAAGACATTCTTGTTGATGTTTCACGGCATCTACAACAAAAAAATGAAACCATTGAGTTTCTTCAACTAGAGTCGCAACTACAAATAAATGAGTTGCAAGAGAAGAGTGATGCTTCCAATTATTTGAACCATCCAGATGATTCTAAGTCATTCATCCAAACAGATTCAAGTGTCGAAGTTGTTCAAGTTCAACTTTCTTCCAAACCAATCATTAAGCCATGGGAAGAACTCCAAAATAACAGAAATCGACGAGGCTTAGGATATGTCAAAGATGACGCCAACTTGCATATCCCAGATTATTCCAAGCCCATTAAGTTTGTCAGTGCAGGATTTCTTGAACAAATCACCTCAACAAATATTGAGAAAGTTGCAAACAAATAGAAATGTACGCAACCTGAAGTTACAGTCAAACCGATATGTTCTCATTGTCAAAGAACAGGTCATATGGAAGATTAGTGTTTTGATCTCCATCCTTGTTGCCATTGTGGCAAGCCCAATCATTCCTCAGAGAAATGTCGCAACCAAAAACAATCATCCAGATTGAAGATACATTATGAATGGATAGATCCTTGGGAATGGCATCCACAGTCAAAATATTGTCTCAGTTCTACAACCGAATACAATCACACATAATGCAACACTCCTACACCTAAAGGGGGGAGTTCAGGAATAATTCACAGAGAATTGTCTCTCCTTTCAGCTAACAAAGGGAGGAAAATGTCAGTGAAATTGACGGTGGTTGTCAGATTGAAATTCTCGAAAAAAGTAGAAAAAGAAGCCAGTGGGCAGCTTTAGTAGCGAGTGAGCAGTTTTCAACACAGCAAAAGCAACAATGAGTTGTTTTTTTGGCATCATCAGCCAGTGGGCATTTAACAAATTTTTTCAGTGGACAAAATATGTTGATTTCACGCAAAGGAAAAATGGATCCATTTGAAACTTGGCATGTGATGGAGTTGTCAAGAAAAATTCATAGATGAATCAGACATGCAGCTGACTCATGGTTTCTTCAGATTTCACTTTTTCAGCATCCAGCTTTGGCGGTTTTTTAGGCAATGTTTTTGAGGATCAACATGAGAACTTGGAAGATGGTTCCTTGTTCTTATTTTGGATTTATCATTGAAGGGGGGAATGTTAGCCTCTCTCATAAAACAATAATAAATCCAAAAATAAAATAAATAAAATAAATATTAAAAGTTAGGAATTTATGCCTAAGTCTTTAGAATGGGTTGTTCCTCTAAGATAGGAGTGAGTTTAGGTAGCTCCTATATTGGTGTGCGTTTGGTTGAGAAATTACCTTAACCAAGGTGTCCAAGATAGCACGCACTATCTTGAGACACTGTCTCTTCATCTATTTAATTGTAGCACTACATTCTTTTAATAATGAGAAAATATGTGAGGAAGCCATGAGGCTGAAGCCTTTTCCGCCAATATTTGATCTCTGGTTTATTATGTGTGTTTATATATTTTATTAGTGATTTGATTTCCAATAATTATTTTTCTTAATTTATTTGCTTTTTAAAATATTTTCCCCATTTATTTATCGATATATATATATATATATATATATATATATATATATATATTTTTTTTTTTTTTTTTATTTTTTTTTTAAATTTTTACAATTATATTTTTTTTTTCCCAGTTTTTTTTTTGTGTTTTTATATATTTTATATATTTGATTTTTTTTTGTTACGTTTTTAATTTTTTTAATTTTATTTTATTATTTGTATTACTTTTTAGTTTTTTTTTAGTTTTTTTTTTTTTTCAATATTTGAATTTTTTTTTTTTTTTTGTATTTTTCATTTTTTTATTTATATATTTATTTATTATTTTGTCTTTTTTTTTTGTTAAATTCCTACAAGGTATGTGTCAATGCTTGACTAGCAAATTGATCTCATTATGTGCAATTTGATAGTTCACTTTAAAAATTTCGTTATAATGAATCGAGTCTGCCCCCACATTGTGTCAATTTCATAGTTCATCTTTAAGTTTTCATTACAATGGGTGAGTTCACCTACACTGCATGGAAATTTGATGGTTGATTTTTAAATTTTTGTTTCAATTTATCAAGTTGTCTTAGGCTATTTTTTCTAAAATCGCTATACATTTAAAATTTTAAAATAAATTACTCTTGGTATAATAACTCTTTAATTCAGGTGTTCATTTTTTTAAAAGTTTTTTTAGTCATAAATTTTTTCCATAATGTCATGCTCGAAATATTTTGAAACCCTAAAGTTTTTTTGTAGTCACAATCTTTCGTTTTAATTCTATGGTTGAAAAATTGTTAAGATTTTAATGTTTTTCTAAGTCATTATATTTTATCTTTAATGCTATTGTTGAAAACAATTATAAATAATTTTTCTTTAGCACCATGACTGAAAATTGTTGGAATTTTAAGGTTTTTCAAATACATGATATTTTATATTTAATGTCATACCTAAAAATCATTAGAATTTTAAGGCTTTTCAAAGACATTATATTTTATCTTTAATGTCATGCTTGAAAATCGTTGGATCTTTAAAGTTTTTCAGAGTCATGATATTTTATCTTTAACGTCATTATTAGAAAATGCTGAAAATTTACCATGAAAAAGAAAAAGACGTTATTCCAACATCAACACTTTTCATTTTCAGGGTGTCTTTTACACAAAAATAAAATGGTTTTTATTGCCATTTGTTTTAAATGTTGAAAATTTACCTTGAAAAAAAAAAGAAGTTATTCCAACATCAACACACTTCATTTTCAGGGTGTCTTTTGCACAAAAAAAAAGGGTTTTCACTGCCATTTTTTAAAAATGTTGAAAATTTACCTCAAATAAAAAAATGTTATTCCAGCATCAACACTCTTTATTTTTAGCCTGTTTTTTCATATTTTTTGGCTAGAATTCTCGTTTTGAGGTAATATTTATCATTTGATCAGCAATTTTGTTTAACTAGTTACAAATAAAAAACATTCTACCCAATTGTAGGCTCCTTATCACACATAAGTTCTCTATAATAGAGACTTCTCTTGAGCTAGAACTATGAATCCACTAGGGCGAAGTTCCACTAGTGTGCTCTAGAATCTCACTCTCAGAGTGCAATTCTTAGAATTTTCAATGCAATTTCTCTTTATAACATTCCTAATAAAATAAAGCTTCTTTCTCACCCTACACAACATGAGGAATGGAATTCCCTTATTTGCTAAAAAATTCCTTGGGTTATCCCACTTCCCTCTACTGCTCTAGCATAAGCTATCCAAGGAATC
Organism: Pinus albicaulis; assembly: GCA_034641835.2. Classification (NCBI taxonomy): domain Eukaryota; kingdom Viridiplantae; phylum Streptophyta; class Pinopsida; order Pinales; family Pinaceae; genus Pinus; species Pinus albicaulis. The sequence goes on from CM076580.1 coordinate 1,327,098,995, forward strand.
TCTACTACTATAAACAAAGGAAGTGTCACCAATAATTATTTTCATGTCAAAAAACACTCATAAACTTAGTCATATCTTTTTCAAACTTTCATGGTGACAAATCTATGGTATCTTTTAGTTCCTAGAGACAAACCCAAGAAATAATGAGCAAGAATAATGAATGATCAACATAAAAATGAACCCACGTATACAAAATCAAAGATTGTATTTGCATGCAAAGAAGATACTATGTGCCTTTATGAGAAGTCTAAGTATCATTGTTTTATATAACTCATCTAAAGGTAAGTGAATAGGTTAATAATTACAAAGAAAATTTTAGAGGACTTGGGACAAATTGGGTAGAAAAAAGATATATTATCTTCTCTAGGCCCCCTAAGTCGAATTTCTTCACCTTTTGTGGACCTACAATCTCATTTTTTTTTCTTTCATCATTTGCAATGTTAGTGATATTTTATTATACTTCAATGTACATATTTTTAAAGTTGCATGTACAACTTATAGCCATTTTTCCTTACATATACATTTATCAATTGTCGGTCAAAGCAAGGCTATTACATTACCTCACTCATTATTTTACAACCATTTTTGGGGAGATATATAAACTAGGTAAAATATAAAAATTTAGTATAAAAACCTCCAAAATAAATGTAGGTACACTTCTCCCATAGAAAACTCTATCTCCTATGTTGTCTCGTTAGGATTGCAGTGGGTACATTGGACTTCTACCTTCCTTATGGCTTTACTCTAGAGCATAGTAACCTACTTGTCTAGGATGAAAACTAGTTGTAAATAGAACTCTCCTACCCATTATACCTAATCAAATCTCAATAAATGACATGGTTAGTATTATGCACATAAATCTTAATAAATATACAAGAAATACATCATGAGCCTTTATTCTCATAGGAAATCCTATTTAGGGTTTTAAAGCATCCACAATATCTAACCACCAAGTACAACACATAATCACTAAACAAGTTTTCTTTGGTTTATTTTTTAGCAACACATTCCCCCCAATTTTGAATTATCTTGGTCTACCTTTATATATGAGTTTTTTTTGTATCATATTCTACCTTCAAGCTCAATTTGATCTTAGAAACCTACAGTTACATTTCCTTCAACAACACTAGCCCAACTACCACTTTATTATCCAGGGTATCCAAACTTACTAGAGTGTTTCATTTTCTACCGTACAAAGTTTCAAATGGATTGAAGTATGATATATGTTATTGTATAAAAATTCCATTAAAGACAAATAATCATTTCACTTAGATGGTTTGTCCATCACATAAATCCTTGACATATCTTCAAGCATTAGAGTAACTCTCTCCATTTTCACTATTTGTGTATGATATGTTATATTGAGATTTATATTTGTGCAAAGCCCCTTAAATGATGTCTTCCAAAAGTTTAAATTCAACTTAGATTCTTTATCTAAAATATTTTCCTTTAGTATTCAATGCAATTAAACAAAATTTTTTCATGTAATTGTTTTCAATATTTACTACTTTATGGCTTGATTTAAGTGGAATAAAATGAGCATATTTTGTTATTTGTCCAATTCCACCTTGATGGAGTCATATTGCCTCACTTTTTTTAGAAACTTGGTGGTGAATTCAATAGTCACCATTTTGCACTCCCATTCTAGTAAATACAATAGTTGCAACAAATTTGTTGGAAAAATATGCTTAACCTTTACTCTCTAACATTCCATTCATATTGTTATATATCCAACAATTTAATTTTCATCCAAAAATATTGGTTTCTTACCACTGCAATTATTTTTGGTACTTAATATGTTTACTATAAGGAAAATTATGTATATTCAACCGTAGTTATTGACTTGACAAAAACTATGACCTCAAAATCATAACTCTAGCCTTAAATCCCATTTTTTTGGGGTCAAAAACCACCTAAATCAACCCACATTCTGAAAATTGGTGTGACCAACAACACTATTTTTTTAGAGTTAAAATTACTATCTTTTACCACCATGGCCTTAACAACATTATAATGTTGTTTATGAAAATGTTAAAATAAAATTTTGAATAAAAAAGTGGCATTATTAATAACATCATATTTTTGTTTTCAAGGATAAAACTACAAATTATTTGAAACCTCTAGACTTGAGCACTAGCAACATTATAACCAAAACCTTAAAATCAACCCTTGAATTGAAAAGCATTTCTCTATAGCACACCCATCCCCCACCCTTTTTAGAGATAAAATAATAAGTTTTATGAAAAATGTGGCATTGACAACCAATATCTTTAGAACCAAATACTTAAGACCAACTCTCAAATGTAAAAATACGCTATGAGTAACACCCACTTCTGTTTTGGGTCTTAAAGTTACAACATTATAGAACCCATGGCTTGAAAAAATAGTTTTGTTACCAAATAAATTGTAAAATGAAGAAGAAAATGAGAAATAAGGAAGAAGGAACTTGAAATAGGGAAAAACATGTAATTTTTAAATGCGAATTACAAATTAAAAATAAACATATTTTTAGGGATTCCAACATTCCAAGGTTGTGGGAATTAGAATGATAAATTCCAAATTGTGTGTACCCCTCCTAAATCCCACCAAAAACACAAGTTAGAAGGAGGTGATCACTGCGCTGACCCAAGGTCTAAGGTAGCATTATGGAAATGGGGTCTAAAATTTTCACGTTCTTCTACCTTTCTTGAAATCCAAAACAAATGGTACCATTGCATTCATATTGTCAAGACGATTCCAACGACATGAGGTTTATTCCAATCCGACATCTAGATCATCAAAATGACCAATTAAATTCATTTCCAATTAAATAATTCCATGTCATCGAGCATGCCCCATGATGCCTGTGTGGCTGACATAAGTCACTTGTTAGTTGCTGACTCTATCATACCCCAGGTTACGGGTAGATCTACGTTCCCAACTTATGAAAACCAATCGAGGCCCTCATTAAAAATATATGTACATGTTTAAATACATTCAGTCACAACGCAAAATCACATGCCACCGTTTCCACCTCACCTTGGGACTTCAGCCCTGGGAATTACATTTAGGCTCTTTGTCCGAACTCGCTAGGGTGACGAGGAGCGAGATGTAGTGGACTTGCACAAGGGCACCGAGATGACGTTTCCTAGAGGACAATGGTCACGGACCTTGGTCGTATGCTACGCAAAGAAAAGCATAACAATGATGAGATTAAAATTCTAGGATTATATTCTACCCTCGAGAATGTGCCATTGAAGGAAAATTCATTAAGGATCAGAGTGGTAGTGTAATGTTTTAAAATCTCTGGTGACTGCTAATAGGTATAAAGAATTTTTTTCCCAGCGCTCTTGTATGAGTACCTTTCCAGCTCCACAGTCATGATTAAAGCATGCATGAAGGGGATTATATCCTTTATTTGGGTGGAATGAGCATATATATATATATATATATATATATATATATATATATATATATATATATATATATATATATATATATATATATATCGAGAGAGAGAGAGGTGTGTGTAATCCCAAATACGTGAGAGCATTATCTTTCCCGAGCTTGGAAAATGAGGAAAGTGTTGTAGCCAATTGTGTAAGCAATATAATAAATTGAATAGGGATTTTCCCATTTATAATAGTTAAGGCTCATTAGAAAAATCACAAGCTTGTCGTGACTTAGAGGCCTACGAGCCTCTGAAGCTAATATTAATAGCAAGAAATCAAGCCCATTTGATCTCAAAGATACGCTAGTCTTTAGGGCCATTAATAGACATATGACAACTCATGAAAGTGAATATAAAGCATACAATGCCCAAAATATTATAGGAAAAAACATTCTAGAAATATATGAGAGGTGTCTACAAGGAAAAATATTATCCCGCTGAGTGAATAGATTAACTTTAAAACAATGTCTAATGACTAACGCTATTAAACGAGCTCACATTATATCTTTGTTACCTTTTCTTTATAATGAGAACTAATTGAATCCATGGAAATAAGCCTACTCCTTAATCAAATCGGAGTTGGGATATTTGTTCTATAAAGATGCAGATCTTGAGTCTATTGTTGAAAAAGTCGGCAGGATTTCATTTTTGGAAAAGAATTGGATTGAATTCTTTTCATTCATTTCCAATCCAATATTGAATTTTTTTTCAATGTTTTGACCATCTCGGAGGGAATTCTCCGGATAATCTGTTCTATCCATTCCATCTTTACCTATTTATTTCATCATACTATAAGTTCTTCAAGATGGTAGAAAAACAATCACTATCTAATACAACTATTTGTGCAAGTGTTTTACGATTTGGAAGCAACCGCAACCCAATTCATAGGAAAGAAACACACATTTCAACATTAAAATTAACATCCCTACATGCCTGTAGCGCAAAATTTTTATATAGATGGCATATATAATAACCAGTGATCCTTAGCATTAGCATGCCATTGTGCTGATGCAAATAACAAAGACAACATAATAGTTACAAGCACAACATAAGAGGTAAAAACATAATAGTATGTAAACAATAGTTTATAGGAGGAAAAAACAATTCCAATACTGGCTGGCTTTTAACTCGTTAAGATGGCCAAGAGACCTGGTTTCCTTCGGGCAGGTTGAGGCAATCGTGTTTTGTATGTAAAACTGCTTATATCTTTTTATTAATAGAGAAATAGAAAGGCACTAGTAAAATTACAAAAAAAGAAGAAGCACAACATAAGATTATACTTATATTATAAGATCTTTGGCAACTGAGAGTGGTACTCTAACGCTCCACCCAACCATAGACAAGTTATAGCCACTGTTACTTGCAATTGTCACCTTGAGCTAGATTCCACAACTTGAGGAGTAGTGCTTTAAGAGAACTAAACAAATATCCAACTGAAATAGGGTGTCTCAAAGACACACTACCTTCACCGACCAGTTATTTGAACAATCAATGAACCAATGAAAATTCACTTGTACAAAAATGATACTAATGTTATGGTTTAACCAATATCATAGTTGAAACATGGTTTCCCCAAGGCTACAGCTCCTTTTCCCACCAACTATCTAAGTATATTACAACATCATGACGTCATAATAGAGATCCTATCATAGGGAGTGAGACTCGACTTTAGGAGAAGAGTTCCCTCCTAAAACAAAAGGTTCACCAGCTGGATAAGATACCAAAGAGTACAAGGGAATCCTTCGATTAGTTGTTCACCAGTGGAGCAAGAACCAATGCTATTCATCCCCTAAGGAAAGACTTGGTGGTTCACTAGCCCCATAAGCACCAAAATTCCCTCTACTCCCTTCAGGTAGATTCATCAATCCAACAAGCTTCCCAACGAATTCTTCAATCCTCAAGAAAGCCTTCATGTAATATTTTACCCAAAAATCCTCTCTCAAAGGATTCTTTAGTTGGCGTTATTTTCCATGCTCCTCCACTACACATGCATGCTGAAATGAGAGAACATGACTGTGAGAGAGTGTGAGAGTGTGTTTTACCTCCTTTCTGACTTTTTTTTTCGTGACCCTAATAGGCCAATTGTATGTCCTTTTTCCAGGTTTCCATACAGTCCCTCCCTTGGACAGTGCAACCCATTCCCATCTTGAATGCCTTATCGTTTATTGCTTGTTGTTAGAGGCCAATGACACCTCGACCTATCCTATTTCTTGTTGGTTACACTTTTTGCAAAGTAAACCCATTAAAACCATTTCAACCAAACAAAGCTGACATTGAAAACAACATTTGTGTCAAGAAATATCCCTCCTCAAGCAATTGAATTTTTATCCCTCTCTTAACCATTTAATTAATTACAATTTATTTGCAAAGGAGGAATATTAAGCAGTGAATGCCACACTGTGGTGGCATAATTTCTAGAGCTTGGGAAAGGTTTAGTAGGAGTGAGCTTGAGAATCCAAAAGTTGAGGGAAAAGTTTCCATAAGTAGGATCTTGTACAAGCTCCCTAGAACACACCCAAAATTTTCCAAGTATATGAATGCAAAAACCCCAAAAGTTTCTTATTTTTGACACTAATGGATGAATAAAAATAAGGAAAAAACCTATAAATAAACTACCCTCTCATGGATGATACACAAATTATATTTGGAATTTTTATGATGAGGGTCATATGAATAAGTTTCCACTAATTGTCAAAGGTCCCTTAATTAGAGTGGTGGCTAGAAGTGTAAGTGGAGAGGTGGCTCATAAAGTGTGATATGGATAAATTAAGTAGGTTGCAACATCCTCTTTGTGAAATTGTGCCATTATCATACTAACAATATTATCCTGAAATTGGATACAAAATTCAATGTATAGGTAAGATTATAGACCCCTTCCATTGTTTCTCAACCTCTAGTTTGATTATAGGTGAAGGATTAGAGCATGTTGATATAAAATTATTGAGGAGCAAAGCCCTCATTTGAGTTCTACATTGCTGAGGAGCACAAAATTTCGAGTGGGGATGGATAAAACATAAGAGAAACTTCATTAGATCACTAACTGAGTAGTGTGTCAATGCATAGGATAACATAAAATACTTTGTAGCATTCATTGGGCCTTGCTTAGGATTAGTAGTAGATAATTCCCATGGCATAAGAGTGGATCACTGTTAAAGAGTCATAAATTAACATATATTAAGTAAAGGTAGGATATATAATCCATATTAAATTCAAACTCCCTAATAATTGGAGGATATTTCAAGTTTTCTCTATGTGCCTCAAAATATTGAGGCCCAATGGAAAGACCAGGTCCATTAGCATATCATTTTCAAAACAATAGAGAGAGGCACAAGCTAGTGAATGTAGTTCTTGTTAACCATTCCCCCTGTTGGAGGAATCGTTATGCTAGGGAAGATAGGGTAGCAAAGAGAATATGCCATTTTCTAATTCCATTAGCCCTAATGGACATTTTAAATATAATCAAGTAGTGGGTAGGGAATGGTGGAAACTCATACCATTCCCCAATATTTTTGGAATTCAAGGGAGGGTCACATAAGCCAACTGGTCATTTTAAGATGAAATTTCCTGGATAAAAGAAGAGGATTTAATAGACTTATTTTATTTAAACTAGAAAGAATTCAATCCACAAGAGGGAAATTAAACAATGACACAATTTTAAGCCAATCTCAAACTCATCAAATAGAAGAAAAATTATTGGGAAAAGAAAAAAAAATTGGCTTCAAAACAAGTAGTGGAGATTGAAAATCAACTCCAGGATCTCACTTGTCAAGAAGGGGAAGGTTTTCATTCTAAAAAATCTAGAGAGACATTTTTCATGTTGGAAGAAAGGAAAAGAAATATTTTAATAGAAAATGAGGTAGAGTGGTGCCTAAAAATCAAGGAAATCTAGTTAGAATTTGGTGATGAAAACATCAAATTTTTTTGAAGCATACAAAAAGGGATGGAATTTATGCAGCACTATTTGAAGTCTACATGATCCTAAAGGAAGGGAGGTATCAAAGTTTGAAGGACTAGCTACTTTGGGAGAGATCCATTTTCAAAACTTATTTTATGATCCAAGAGGGGCCACTGTAGTAGAAACAATTAGAACAAAACAACTCTTCCTATTTTTTGTTGTTGTTGAGGGAAACAAAGAGATAATGGAGGAGGTACTAGAAGAAGAGTCAAAATAAGTATTGCATGGCTTCTAAAAGAAAAAAAGTCCAAGCTCAGGTGATTGGGATGTTGAATTTTCCTGGGACTATAGGATACTATTAGACTCTATCTAATGGCGACATCTGAAGAATCCAGAAGGTAAAAAAAAATTCTTCTAGCTTTGAAATCGAACTCTATATCCCTCATCCCAAAAAATGAATCCCTAGCACCCTTTTATGATTTTCGCCTCATCTCACTTTGCAATGTCATTTATAGGGTAATATAAAAAGTGATAGATGTTAGGTTCAAACCCATGCTCACAAAATCAATATTTATAGAGCAATTTGGTTTCTTGGAAGGGAGAGATATTCACGAAGCAATAGGGATGGCTCAGGAAGGTCTTCACAATGTAAAAGTAACTGACCAAAATTGGCCATATTCAAATTCATCTTTTTAAAGCCTATGATCGAGTAAGACAGATTTATATAATACTCCTTTTAATCCATCTGGGATTCTACCCAGATTTCATTTCACAGGTGATGAGCTATCTTTAGAAAACCTTATTTGTAATCCTTATTAATGGCTCTACCTCCCATTTTTTCTATGTTCAAATATGATTGGACCAAGGATGCCCTTTATCACAACTGTTAGAGACGGTCTCGTCAGCCCTCCGTCAGAGATCATTTCGCTTTTTGCATATCATTTTTAGGTGTCTCGCTTATTTCACTTCGTTGCATTTCACTAGGGGCATGCCATTGACTGACGAGAGGGTCTGGTCGTCTTGTATTCCCTCATGCTTGTACCTGCTGGGCTAATTAAAACTCCTCAAAAATCATCGAAGTTCAGGTCACATCATTCATGGTCATAAATGATTATTTTCGTCAACAAGAGTCTTTTAGTTTTAGAGTCTAGGGTTCAGTCTTTTGATATGTTCAATAAATGCCTGCAGGCCATGAGGATGATTCTCGAAAAAGTTCTCAGTTTAAATTTTTATCATCAAACACTTCTGAGGACATTTCTTGTTCAAAACTTTGTTTTGAACTAGAAATTGTCAAGTTCATTTTTTGTAACAATTATGTATTTTTTCCACCATAAAAAATTTCAATGCAGCCTCTGGTCTTTGCCAAAGTCAAAATGCCAAAATCCCTGCAAAAATAAAATCATTTCATCAGTCCAAAACTCAGAAAAATAGTGAAAAGCCAAAAGAGAGAGTTTCATTAAATGATAAAGTGCCAAAATTGCAAAACATTACAAAGTGGGTTGTCGAGGAAATAAAAATCAAATCCAACTCTTGTGTGATTTTTTTCAAAGCTATATAAACCATTTGCAACAAGTTATTTTCACAAGTTTTCCAAGAAAAGATCGAATTGGAGTGTTGAAGGGCGAAAATCTTGTTTTGAAGCCGAGGAGGTGAACTGACAGTGCGCGCGGCACATACAAGGGGCGCACGGCGCATAGGGATCGCGCGGCGCACTGGGCATCAATTGCCTTTGTATTTTTACACGCGCGCGACGCATACAGAGCACGCGGCGCATTGGGCATGCGCGCGGCACATAGAGCCCTAAGGCCAGAAAACTACACTCCCTCACCCAAATTCGTGCCAAATCGCCTCATTCACCTTCAAGTAAGTTATCCAAGCTTGCTCATTGATTCATGGATATGCTATGGTATTTCAAATGTGGAGAGAACAAATGTTTGTTATGGTGAAATTGAAACCCTATATTCATTGCAAAATTCGCTCCATAGGGTTTTGAAAGAAGTGCTGGTGATATTGTTGGGGTTTCAAATCTTATGTTATTGACATATATGCTCATGCCATCTACTGTCATTGGTGTCACTACTTATTATTTATCATAGCCTCAAGGTCTCTTTCCTATTCCTTCATTGTTGTCACTGTTATTACCATATCATTGTCTCACTATTTATCATTTCTGTTATAGCACATTCCTATTCACTATCCCACATCCTCCATTGACAAAGCCTAATTGTCAAACACTGCAAGGGCTATTTCTTTGTCCTTGATTTCATTTGCCTCATATATATGTTGCCATTTCATTTTCACTTTTGTTCCTAATAACTATTTCCCCCAGCACTACACTCATTCCTGTTCACTTGTCAAATCCCCATGTAGCCAAGCAGTGGTTGTTTTCCCATTCAAACTCACTTGACAGTACTTTTATCATTATGGTTTTCCTATAGCACCTTGATACATATGTGACACATTTGGCATTAGAGCATACACTGAACTCTTGTTTTCACCATACATATATCAGCATATATTTTTCAAACATCTTGATTTCAGCGCCATGTCAGAGACGGATTCAGTTTATGAGCAGGGGTATGACAATGATTCCACAACAGAGGCTAATGTGCCACGGAGGTCTCATAAAAGTGGCAAAAGTGGTAGACATGTCAGGGAGGAGCCTACTTCTTTGGCTCAATTACAGGCTTGCCCGCTTGCAATGGATTGTTTTCAGCATCAGTCATGTTTCCAATACTGTGAGATGATTTCCCAAACTCAGCATCATCATGAGCTAGCTCGCCTATTTGTTCTACATTTACATGATGGCCATGTAAACCTTGCCGGAGTAAACTTCATTCTGTCACCAGAGACCATTGCTCAGGCCACCGGGATACCAAACGTAGGAGAGGAATGGAACAAATGACATCAGCTAGAGAAATCCTATTATGAGCCCTATATCAGACCTGGATATATGAGGCAGCTGAGCAGGATATTTCCGTTCCGATTTTTGAGGGATGAGTATGCACCATTGATGAGATTGATCATTCGATATTTCAGTTGTGAGGGAAGATTCTCGCGCCTCTATGCGTACCATATCCGTTTGTTGATGCATTTCACGAGGGTACGTATGATGAGCATTCCATAATTCATGTACCGCAACATAGAGCGGATGACATTTCTTGTACAGAAGAAGACCCCAGCACAGCAGCATAACAACATATATCATTACGCGCTGATCAAAATCATGGTGGTACATCAGCTCACACAGCAGGGCATCGCATGGGATGAGTTCATCTCCCGTGACTTCTTTGCAGTGCCACAGCCGCCTCCCGAGGTAGTTCATGATGAGGGAGAGCCTTCACACCAGTTTGATATTCCTGAGACTGAGCATATCAGTGCTCCAGTGTATGTGACATATCAACGCGGCCGCAGAGCCTTATTTGCAGCTACACGACGAGTACTATCTCCACCCGGGGTGGAAGGGGTCTCGTTGACTTCATCAGCAGCGTGAGTACTATCTCCACCCGGCGTGGAAGGGGTCACGCCTTCAAAATCAGCATAGGTACAAGTTCAAGACAAAGGCAAGAGGCCTATGCACGATGAGGGCCCTTCAGGAGGCCAAGACACTGATTTTGTACTCATCGATGTTGATGCGAGCTCTCCTAGCTCGAAACTGAGGGAGGTCATCCAGGAGCAGAAAGATGAGATTGGTACTTTGACAGAAAATTTTCAGAGAGCACAGTGGGTGATAAAGTACTTGGAGCAGCGGAACAAATAGCTGGAAGATTAGCACACACTTGTAGAGCTGCGGCAAATCCGTGAAGATCGACAATTGGCCCGGAAGATACCTGGTGATATGACACCAATTGAGCGAGAGACCGAACGCATGCATGTTAACATTCATCTGGAGAATTTGTTGGCAAAATCCAATAGAGAAAAAGACATGCTCCATCATATGAAAGGTCATTATTGGGCCCGCATGCACGTTTGCAAAGCAAAAATGAAGATCCTAAAGAGAAGGTTGAGCAGAGCACTGAAACGGCGAAAGAAGCCTGATCCGCTCCGGATTTTGGCCAAGGCTTCATTGGCTGAGCATGAGGCATGATGGGGGATCTTCGCTCCAAATTTCAGCAAATTTGGAGAATTTTTTTTCATTTTTGAAAATTTTGGTCTCAAAACAAGTTTTTCCGCCCAACGCGTAGCGCGTCCCGACGCGCGCTTATGATTGGGACACTTGCTGGAGGAAAAATTTATATTTTTGGATTTTTCATGGTAATTTATGCATGCTCAGAAATGGCTGAAGCATTTTATCAAGTTCTGGATGATCAAAAGGGCCAAAAAAACCATGAAAATCACCTTTCTTCCACCTTTTACACCAGTAGGAAGTACTTTTGGGAGAATGAAGTTTTGGAGGGGCAAATGAGCTCCAAATTGAAAAATTCCACTTGGATTGGATAGAAGACATCCAGGGATTTCTAAAAAGCTATCATGAGCTTGATTTTGAATCCAGGAAGTGCTCCAAAATCAGGTCCAAAGGTGCACGGCGCATAGAGATTTGGCGCGCGGCGCATAGAGGAAATTAGCCTATTTTTCACCTTCCAACTCAGGAATTCGGCCAGTTTGGACTAGTTTCACCTCTTGATGTAATTTTTGACCCAGCTTGATGTAATTTGATAAACATGATGTAATTTTGGCATGTATTTACTTGTTCTAGATGATTCATTCACAAAAAAGTGAAAATCAAGTGAATGGATCAGTTTCCTAGCTTATAGAGGCAAGTTGTTTGGCTGCCTAGATTTTAGCTCTTTATTTAGAATTGGTTCAAACTGCTCCTAGAAGCATGATCTCGACCCCTAGAGGCATGGGAAGGGGTTAGAATTGTCTATTTATTGTATTTTCTGAGACATTTTCAGGGTTGGACTCTTGGGAAAAGTTTGGCACACTATTGTACATATTTTCTGCATTTTGGCTAAGGAAAGATCAGAGGTTTTGCAGCACCTGTTGGGATTCTTGTGGCTTTCAGTTTTGATGGTGTGTTCTCTCAGTTATTTGTAAGTTCTTTAATTTTTAATGTATGCCATCCCCTTCTTTTGCTTCTGAAACTAAATGAATGAGTAAATGAGGTTGAATCCATTGATTCCAGTGCTCTGCCTTTAATTTTGTTTAGTTTTATATGTTTTCGCCAGTTTGGAGAGGATCCTTGTTCTCCCTTGCCCTCTTCAACTCCTTGTCATTCTGCTGCATCCATTCACATAATAAAAAAAGCATCAAGACTACTGCCTACCTTGCCCTAACTCGAATGTTGCAAAGATCTGGCCTTATCCCCGAACCCAAAATTGTTTTTCCCATTTCTCCAACGAAAACCCAAAAAATTTAAATCAAACCTTCTTATCTATTTACTAGCCTAAAATCAGTTCCCATTTTAAAGTCATCTCAGCCCCTTTGAAGACCTTTTTCCGAGATAGACCCGGAGAGAGCCCTCTCCTGTCCTCGTAGGGCTAGCTACGAGGCTGAGCGTGGTTTGATGTTGCCTTGAGTTTTACCTTATTTCAGCCTAAGGTAGATTCGAGCGCTAACATAGTGGCGACCATACTAGGGAAGAACATGGTTTGCTTGTGGGTGTTATTTGTTTTATAAGCTACAAACGGAGTCTGAAGTCATGCCAGGTAGCCTTCGAACTGATCTTGCTCTGCGAGTGCATAGTAGATAAACACTGCTTCAGTCGATCTCTGGTCTAACTTGTAATCGTAACACTTAACTTATAAATTGCCCCAGTATATGTATCAAGATCAGATCTGATGGTTGATGGTGGACAACGATCAGACATAAGAAGGCTGAAATCATTCACCTGGTGACTCCAATTCAAAGTAGAGACTCCACTGGAGGACTGACTTTGTCTCTGAAAAATGGAAGGATAAGTTCAGGTATCTAAAGTGTAATGGTATTCATGATCTAATTTTATTTCTTGTAAATTACTTCTTTGCTGTTCTTGAACCTGTCCTGAAGGTTATTCCGAAGTTGTTGTATGATAAAGGTGATCAAAATCTTCACTCGACTTATTCAAAAAGTATAAATACTGAGTTTCCCTTTGATCCTGGTCTCCTTACTTTTCCCACATCTTATGTTGACTCTCTTCAGAGTGATGAGCCAGAAAATCAAGCTGATCCCGCAGCTCTTGTACATACCCCTACACCTTGTAAAATTCCAGATCGGTAAAAACCTCTTATTTTACTTTCTGTTCTTCATGCTTTCCCTAAAAATTATGACCTATATCTACCAAGATTTGACGGTGAATGTAACAATGTCAACGCTGAGCAACATGTGCAGAATGTTGAGACTTTTCTGGATTTTTTCGAAGTTGATGAAGAGGATGTTAGTATTAGGCTTTTTGCTCTTTCTTTGCAAGGTAAAGTAAAGAGTTGGTTCAAAGCCCTGCCTGATGCGAGCATCACAGATTTCCAGCAGTTTGTCAAAGTTTTCCTTGACAGGTGGATGATTGGACAAAACCCTTTCTTGACAGGTGGATGATTTGACAGAACCCTGGTCTCCTTACTTTTCCCACATCTTATGTTGACTCTCTTCAGAGTGATGAGCCAGAAAATCAAGCTGATCCCGCAGCTCTTGTACATACCCCTACACCTTGTAAAATTCCAGATCGGTACAAACCTCTTGTTTTACCTTCTGTTCTTCATGCTTTCCCTAAAAATTATGACCTATATCTACCGAGATTTTATGGTGAAAGCGACAATGTCAACGCTGAGCAACATGTGCAGAATGTTGAGACTTTTTTGGATTTTTTCGAAGTTGATGAAGAGGATGTTAGTATTAGGATTTTTGCTCTTTCTTTGCAAGGCCAAGTAAAGAGTTGGTTCAAAGCCCTTCCTGATGCGAGCATCACAGATTTCCAGCAGTTTGTCAAAGCTTTCCTTGACAAGTGGATGATTGGACAGAACCCTTTCTTGATTTTAGACGAGTATGCCCAGCTGAAGAGACAGTCAGGAGAGACAGTACAACAGTTTTCTGCCAGATTTAATCAAGTATATTTTTCGATACCAACTGATATAAGACCTTCTCCTAGATCTTCTCTCTTGCACTACCTGGGTGCCTTTGATCCGGAAATGGAGTTTCAGCTGAGAGAAAAGAATATTGCAACACTTCACGAGATGCAGAACAATGCAGTAAATGTAGAGGCTCATTTGTTGATCTTGAGGGCAAGGTTGAAGGAAGAAGAAAAGAAGAATGTTTCAGAGCAGCTGACACCTTCAGAGGAAAAGCTTGATATTTTAGTAAATGCGATAGAAGAGATGGTGCGGAAAATAGCGCAAGAAACGAAAATGACATTCAAGAACAAGCGAGCCGGCCAAAACATTTTGTTTCTTATCCCAATTGTCATAGATCTGATAATGATTGTGTTTTAGATCATCTTGGAGAAGAGAGATCTATTGATATGACATGTATGCTTGATGATGTGTTTTATACTGATGATTTGCCTCAGTTTGATCAGTATGATGACGATTATGTTCTCCAAACAGAAGCTAATATTGCAGACAAATCAGCAGCTAGTTTGTGCGAGGAGGAAGTTCACTTTCAGCAGCTTGAGTACAATGATCAACCGATGCATATCAGCTATGACAATGATGAGGAAAGTGCAGCAAATTTTGAAGTAAGTGAAGGATCTTTGCCTTTTTGTTTTGATTCGTTTCAGTTCATCAGAGATAACTACCATGCAATCAGAAATCAAATGTCAACAAGTCTTGATCTGGACCATCTTGAGCGCAATGAAAACCTTGTTCAAGACTTCTCATATTCAGATTTTCAGTCCCCGAGTGCCATTGATTGTTAAGCTGCAGATGAAGACTTGGAAGCTGGCACATATGATCAAATGCTACAAGGTGACTCCGTACCATTTTGTTTTGAATCATTCCAATTTTTGAAGGGAAAATTGCATAGTAAATCTTCAAATGAGCAGTTTGTAGGAAATCAACAATCTTTCAATTTCAATGTTGAGGATGAGACAGATAGAAAAATTCTTGAGCTGGTTGTTAATGAGAGATCTTCTTCTGAAATAATCAATGAAATCATTTTTGATACAAAACCCTCCCTAGCATCAAATTTGCAGCCATCCAATGCAATTGAAGGTCAGATTACAGATGAAGGTGTGGAAGCTGAAATATATGAGTTAATGATGCAGGAGAATTCTGCACCCTTTTGTTTCGAAGCATTTCAGTTTATAAGGCAGAATCTTCGTAATATCTCCCAAGAAAAAGATGAACGGCCAGTAGGATGTCAGACAGTTTCAATGGATACAACGCATCAGTCTTCTCAAGTTTTTAATGATCCTATTGCTCGTGTGTTGGATGACGTTTGCTGTAAAAGTTCTTCTCCATTAGCTAACCATGTGCCTGAAAAGAATGTTGATAATAATCTTGTTCAAAAGTGAATTTCATTGTGTTGTTAAACATATTTTTCATATGAGGAGATTGATAAAGGAGACTTTTGTTCTGTCTGGAATCAGTAAAGAGTTTGGTTTTTCATGAATTTCAGGATCCTTTTGATAGCTTGCTGCAAACACCAAAGAAACATAGCACAGATGTGAGGAAAGTCTTGATATCCAGCTATGAAGATTACTTGGACTAGAGCAGTGAGGTGTTAATGGAAATGAATAGGTATGTTTATGAAGATCCTTTCGCAGTATTCTTGCAGTTATCCAGTCAATTCATGCTTTGCAAGTTTATCAGCAGTCCACTTGGTTCAAAGTTTCCATGGGAGTTTCCTTTCAGTAGTTATTTTTCGTTGTTCATAAGCAAGCACTTGCGGAGAATTAAGATAGCAGCCAGCATGCTTACATGGTTGCATTGGTTGTTTCATTTCACTTGATTAGGTGGTGAAAACTACAATTAGAGTAGGTTTGATGAATAAGCTCTACTTTGAGCATCTTTTCCAGCTTTTCAGTTGTGTTTAAGTATCGAGTCAATTTTTAGTTGAGTGAGAGTCAGTTTGTGTCAAAAAGTCATCAATTTTCAGTCATGCATTTCAGTTTTAGTTTTTGACTCCATTGCCCAATGGATGAAGGCACTGTCTGCTTTCCGAAGATCTGTAGTTCTTGGCACCTCCAAGGAGCTAGAGCTACCATCCCCATTGGAGCCAACGTTAGAGTCGGTCTCGTCAGCCCTCCGTCAGAGATCATTTCGCTTTTTGCATATCATTTTTAGGAGTCTCGCTTATTTCACTTCGTTGCATTTCACTAGGGGCATGCCATTGACTGACGAGAGGGTCTGGTCGTCTTGTATTCCCTCATGCTTGTACTTGCTAGGCTAATTAAAACTCCTCAAAAATCATCGAAGTTCAGGTCACGTCATTCATGGTCATAAATGATTATTTTCGTCAACAAGAGTCTTTTAGTTTTAGAGTCTAGGGTTCAGTCTTTTGATATGTTCAATAAATGCCCGCAGGCCATGAGGATGATTCTCGAAAAATTTCTCAGTTTAAATTTTTTTCATCAAACACTTCTGGGGACATTTCTTGTTCAAAGCTCTATAATGAACTAGAAATTGTCAAGTTCATTTTTTGTAACAGTTATGTATTTTTTCCACCATAAAAAATTTTCAATGCAGCCTCTGGTCTTTGCCGAAGTCAAAATGCCAAAATCCCTGCAAAAATAAAATCATTTCATCAGTCCAAAACTCAGAAAAACAGTGAAAAGCCAAAAGACAGAGTTTCATTAAATGATAAAGTGCCAAAATTGCAAAACATTACAAAGTGGGTTGTGGAGGAAATAAAAATCAAATCCAACTCTTGTGTGATTTTTTTCAAAGCTATATAAACCATTTGCAACAAGTTATTTTCACAAGTTTTCCAAGCAAAGATTGAATTGGAGTGTTGAAGGGTGAAAATCTTGTTTTGAAGCCGAGGAGGTGAACTGACAGTGTGCGAAGCGCATACAAGGGGCGCGCGGCGCATAGGGAGCGCGCGGCGCACTGGGCATCAATTGCCTTTGTATTTTCACACGCGCGCGATGCATACAGAGCGCGCGGCGCATAGAGCCCTAAGGCCAGAAAAATACACTCCCTCACCCAAATTCATGCCAAATCGCCTCATTCACCTTCAAGTAAGTTATCCAAGCTTGCTCATTGATTCATGGATATGCTATGGTGTTTCAAATGTGGAGAGAACAAATGTTTGTTATGGTGAAATTGAAACCCTATATTCATTGCAAAATTCGCTCCATAGGGTTTTGAAAGAAGTGCTGGTGATATTGTTGGGGTTTCAAATCTTATGTTATTGACATATATGCTCATGCCATCTACTGTCATTGGTGTCATTGCTTATTATTTATCATAGCCTCAGGGTCTCTTTCCTATTCCTTCATTGCTGTCATTGTTATTACCATATCATTGTCTCACTATTTATCATTTCTGTCATAGCACATTCCTATTCACTATCCCACATCCTCCATTGACAAAGACTAATTGTCAAACACTGCAAGGGCTATTTCTTTGTCCTTGATTTCATTTGCCTCTTATATATGTTTCCATTTCATTTACACTTTTGTTCCTAATAACTATTTCCCCCAGCTCTACACTCATTCCTATTCACTTGTCAAATCCCCATGTAGTCAAGCAGTGGCTGTTTTCCCATTCAAGCTCACTTGATAGTAATTTTATCATTGTGGTTTTCCTATAGCACCTTGATACATATGTGACACATTTGGGATTAGAACATACACTGAAATCTTGTTTTTCACCATACCTATATCAGCATATATTTTTCAAACATATTGATTTCAGCGCCATGTCAGAGACGGATTCAATTTATGAGCAGGGGTATGACAGTGATTCCACAGCAGAGGTTAATGTGCCACGGAGGTCTCACAAAAGTGGAAAAAGTGGTAGGCATGTCAGGGAGGAGCCTACTTCTTTGGCTCAATTGCAGGCTTGCCCGCTTGCAATGGATTGCTTTCAGCATCAGTCATGTTTCCAATACTGTGAGATGATTTCCCAAACTCAGCATCATCATGAGCTATATCGCCTATTTGTTCTACATTTACATGATGGCTGTGTAAACCTTGCCGGAGTAAACTTCATTCTGTCACCAGAGACCATTGCTCAGGCCACCGGGATACCAAACATAGGAGAGGAATGAAACAAACGACAACAGCTAGAGAAATCCTATTATGAGGCCTATATCAGACTTGGATATATGAGGCAGCTGAGCAGGGTATTTCCATTCCGATTTCTAAGAGATGAGTATGCACCATTGATGAGACTGATCATTCGATATTTCAGTTGCAAGGGCATATTCTCGCGCATCTATGCGTACCATATCCGTTTGTTGATGCATTTCACGAGGGTACGTATGATGAGCATTCCATAATTCATGTACCGTAACATAGAGCGGATGCCATTTCTTGTACAGAAGAAGACCCCAGCACAACAGCATAATAGTATATATCATTACGCGCTGATCAAAATCATGGTGGTACATCAGCTCACACAGCAGGGCATCGCATGGGATGAGTTCATCTCCCGTGACTTCTTTGCAGCGCCACATCCGCCTCCCGAGGTAGTTCATGATGAGGGAGAGCCTTCACACCAGTTTGATATTCCTGAGACTAAGCATATTAGTGCTCTAGTGTATGTGAAATATCAGCGAGGCCACAGAGCCTTATTTGCAGCTACACGACGAGTACTATCTCCACCCGAGGTGGAAGGGGTCTCGTTGACTTCATCAGCAGCGCGAGTACTATCTCCACCTGGGGCTGATGGGGTCTCGCCTTCGACATCAGAAAAGGTACAGGTTGAGGACAGAGGCAAGAGGCCTATGCACGATGATGGCCCTTCCAGAGGCCAAGACACTGATTTTACACTCATCGATGTTGATGCGAGCTCTCCTAGCTCGAAACTGAGGGAGGTCATCCAGGAGCAGAAAGATGAAATTGGTACTTTGACGGAGAATTTGCAGAGAGCACAGTGGGTGATAAAGTACTTGGAGCAGCGGAACAAACAGCTAGAGGATCAGCACACACTTGTAGAGCTGCGGCGAATCCGTGAAGATCGACAATTGGCCCGGAAGAGACCAGGTGACATGACACCGGTTGAGCGAGAGACCGAACTCATGCATGTTAACATTCATCTGGAGAAGTTTTTGGCAAAGGCAAATAGAGACAAAGACATGCTCCGTCATATGAAAGGTCATTATTGGGCCCGCATGCACGTCTGCAAAGCAAAAATGAAGATCTTGAAGAGAAGGTTGAGCAGAGCACTAAAACGGCGAAAGAGGCCTGATCCACTCTAGATTTTTGCCGAGGATTCATTGGCTGAGCATGAGGCATGATGGGGGATCTTCTCTCCGAATTTCAGAAAATTTGGAGATATTTTTGTCATTTTTGAAAATTTTGGTCTCAAAACAGGTTTTTCCTCCCAACGCGTAGCGCGTCACGACACGCGCTTATGATTGGGACACTTTCTGGAGGAAAAATTTGCATTTTTGGATTTTTCATGGTAAGTTATGCATGGTCAGAAATGGCTGAAGCATTTCATCAAGTTCTGGATGATCAAAAGGGCCAAAAACACCATGAAAATCACCTTTCTGCCACCTTTTGCACCAGCAGGAAGTACTTTTGGGAGAATGAAGTTTTGGAGGGGAAAATGAGCTCCAAATTGAAGGGCTTTCCAAAAAGCTATCATGAGCTTGATTTTGACTCTGGGAAGTGCTCCAAAATCAGGTCCAAAGGCGCGCGACGCATAGAGGAAATTAGCCTATTTTTCACTTTCCAGCTCAGGAATTCGGCTAGTTTGGACCAGTTTCACCTCTTGATGTAATTTTTGACCTAGATTGATGTAATTTGATAAGAATGATGTAATTTTGGCATGTATTTACTTGTTCTAGATGATTCACTCCCAAAAAAAAGTGAAAATCAAGTGAATGGATCAGTTTCCTAGCTTATAGAGGCAAGTTGTTTGGCTGCCTAGATTTTAGCTCTTTGTTTAGAATTGGTTCAAACTTCTCCTAGAAGAATGAGTTCGACCCCTAGAGGCATGGGAAGAGGTTAGAATTGTCTATTTATTTTATTTTTTGAGACATTTTCATAGTTGGACTGGTTGGACTCTTGGGAAAAGTTTGGCACACTATTGTACATATTTTCTGCATTTTGGCTAAGGAAAGATCAGAGGTTTTGCAGCACCTGTTGGGATTCTTGTGGCTTTTAGTTTTGATGGTGTGTTCTCTCAGTTATTTGTAATTTCTTTAATGTTTAATGTATGCCATCCCCTTCTTTTGCTTCTGAAACTAAATGAATGAGTAAATGAGGTTGAATCCATTGATTCCAGTGCTCTGCCTTTAATTTTGTTTAGTTTTATATGTTTTCGCCAGTTTGGAGAGGATCCTTGTTCTCCCTTGCCCTCTTCAACTCCTTGTCATTCTGCTGCATCCATTCACATAATCAAAAAAGCATCAAGACTACTGCCTACCTTGCCCCAACTCGAATGCTGCAAAGATCTGGCCTTATCCCCGAACCCAGAATTGTTTTTCCCATTTCTCCAAAAAAAACCCAGAAAATTTAACTCAAACCTTCTTATCTATTTACTAGCCTAAAATCAGTTCCCGTTTTAAAGTCACCTCAGCCCCTTTGAAGACCTTTTGTTGAGATAGACCCGGAGAGAGCCGTCTCCTGTCCTCGTAGGGCTAGCTACGAGGCTGAGCGTGGTTTGATGTTGCCTTGAGTTTTACCTTATTTCAGCCTAAGGTAGATTCGAGCGCTAACAACAACTACTATTTCTGCTAGTAGCTAAAGGATTAAGTTGAATGATGGAAACCATTAAAAGACGAGGAGAATTTCAAGGAATTCTCATTTCTTGGGAATTGGATCTTAATAATTTACTCGTTGTAGATTATATTCTCATTTTTTGTAATGGATCCATAAGATACCTCAGTAAATTATCAAAGACCCTATCCCTCTTCGGGAAAACCACGATAATGGTCATAAACAACAAGAAATCCATGGTCACCATTCATAATCTAGAAGAAGAGTGTAGAAAATCCACATATATTCAAATGATATTTTAATATGATAAAAAAATACTTTAATATATTCTACAAATTGTGGAAACCAATTACGATTGCACGATCACATGAACAAGAAAGACAAATAATTTCAATTTCACAACACAAATATGTATTTGGGGAAAGCCTCAGCTAAAAACCTTCCTATCTTTATATTTCATTTAGTCAAAAATGTGAAACAATAGAATGCTTCTCTTAGGCTTGTGAGCTCTTTGCACTATCTCTGATCGTCTCACTCTGATCCTAGCAAGTTTTTTCCAATACTTAACCAATTTTTAGCCTCTGGGTTGCTCAACCTTTCTTATGCATTCCTGAGGGGATTATGCCCCTATTAATTAGGAAATTCCCAATAATTGATTGTGCAATACATCCAAGGCATCTCGCGGACCTCATCCATGACCTGTACAATTTTATAATTATACAACTTATATTATAATGCCCTTTAACTCCAACCTAAAATGGGTCTTCCTTAGAACTGACATGAAACAAATATTTATAGAAAATTAGCAGTTATATGTTTGATCACTGCATGTGAATTAAATCAGATTTAATTCACTCGACATCTCACTAGCTCATCCATAAGTTAGATTAGTTAAACTGATTTTAACTAAAATAATTAAGTTAAACATTTACAGCTAAAAATAAACTATAAATGGACCCCCTAAAACTTAGAGTGAACTCTACATGCCTCCATTTTGACCCCCAACTCAAATTGGCTAAGCTGGCTAAGTCTTACCAACTTAGTTAACTTTTACAAGTTGTCATGTGATGTAGAATTACAATTTCCTTCTAATTTAATCAAGGGAAAAATAAATTGGAAGCCTCTTCTTGTTTCCAATTTCAACACTCCCTCTCAACAAGAAAGCGATTGTATTATACCTTGATCCTACCTCTGTGGAACTCAAATTTTCCTCTTGACAATGCCTTCATCAATATGTATGCATCTTTCTCTTCCGTGGGAATGTACTCTAATGACATAATCCTCCTCTGTACATAATCTCTGAGATGGTGATACCATATATCAATATGTTTGGACCTGTCATGAAATTTGGATTAACCGAGAGATTGATGCAACTCTTGTTATCATAATAAATCACAATTAGATCCATTTGTCGACCAAACAAACCAACAAGTATCTTCCTCATATAGATGAACTGACATGCTTCCTGAATAGCTACCATGTACTCTACCTCTATTGAATTGGGTGCAACTCCTCTTTGATTCCTAATGTACCAGGAAAGTGTTGCTGACCCAATGTTGAAGATGCCCCCTAATTTTCTCTTCTTGTCAGATGGATTCCCTGCACAATCTGCATATGTGAAGCAAGTCTTGAAGCTTCACTCCCTCTATCCGGTTATACCATAACCCAAACTCTGTAGTGCCTGTTGGCTTGAGGGGTCCTAACCTAGGTTCAGAGGTTAAGGTTTGCCAAAAAATTCCCTATCCTACCCATTTTAGCAATAACCTACTTACGCAGGCCAAGGTATCACCCAAAGTAGTATGGGAGGGTGTTGGAACTAGGTTTCGACACCCTGAGAAAGAGTAGGTAAGTCAAAATAGATTTGCGTTCGAAACTTATCAAATTCGCATGAAGTCAATCTATTCATAGGCTTTTCACATTATAATTAGTAATTAACCCTAACAAAGCTATTACCATGCATAGATCTAGTCAATACCTTCGCATCCATGTGTGTATCAACAATTACTAGCACATAATATCACAAACGCATCTATAACAGATCACAGATATACTTTATACCATAACACAGATATATTGGAAGCATAAATAGATAGCAAAAATGCATTCGCAGCACCAAACACATTCCAAAGATTCACATTAACAGTAACACAATAGATCTAGATAACACAGAGATACTTCAACTATTTTTGCATATATTAGCATCAAAGAAACCTAGTTACAACCCAAAACACAGCCTGCGCACACAACCAACATGAGTCCTTACCAAAAACAACCCAAGATAGATCTAACAGTTCACACATAACATCAGTCCTAATTCATCCTTATCTTTAGACTCCAACTGTTCATCTATTTCTATAAAAATGGCCTAGCTATCCCATGGTCCGCAAAATGTGGTTTGCAGACCCTAGGTCTACCATTTAACCCATTACAAACATTTGGGGCTTTTACCCACCCCAAAATTCCTAAGCAAGCTTAATTAATACCAAAAAAATACAAAATTCACAGCTTAGGGAGCCCCATTCCAACAGGCCCCCAACACAATCTTGTGACTTGTCCCGAGTCACTGTGGACATGGGGTCTCCACCTGCGCCTGCAGTAGCCTGATCACCTCAAACAGTGTGGTTAGCACTCCACTTTGCGCAGAAATGTTTTGAGAAATATCCACCAACTTCTGTGAAGTTGGACCTTCTATAGTAGCGATAACACTCTCCAAATTCTGGTTCAGTTGTTTAACGACAACATCAATGTCCTAAGAGAGCTTGAGGGCTTCATCAGCCCAAGGTTTAAGGAGGTCACTAAGAGCCTTCTTCTTTTGGTGAAGTTTTTTAATGTCATCCCAAAGGGAGTGGATGGTACCTAGCCATGCTAATCGTTGAGCCGGAATAAGAGTAGGCATAGTGGCTTCCAGCTGCTGAGATGCTTCTTTATTCTGGTGCAGGTCCTGGTTGATTTCACACAAGAGAGGGTCGCACTGCACCTTGGTCCATAACTGCATAGCTATTTCCAACAGCTTGACACCCTGAGTGATCTGACTTGTAATGAAATTAGTAGCTTCTGTAACCAGCGAAGCTCGCTGGGCTCTCACCTCCGATGGTGTCTCTAGCTTCAATTTGGCCTGCAAGGTCGCAATCTGCTATTCCATATCTGTTCTGACCACCTGGATCTTGATCCTTGAAGCCTTGAATGCTGTAGCAAGCCCCTCAATCTTGGCATGGGGTGTCGCTGAAGCCAGGATATATTCAGTATCATTTGCGCATAGCTAACTGATGAGGCATTTCAATTCTGTCTGCTACGCAGTAGCAAGGGTACATGCAGCCTGCGCTTGGTATACCTCAATGGTTTTCTCCTCAATTTCCTACTTAGATGTACTGAGCTGTTTGTGCATGCGACGGTCTCTGTGTTGGATTTCTTCGAACAGGGAGGCGTGGAGGACCTGCAATGACTCATGTGGAAACCTGGCTAGATCCAGTTGTACCTCTACATAGGCTTGGACTTGTGCTCCCAAGTCGGGTGGAATCATTGGGAGGGCTATGCCTAGCAGGGTACATAGGTGCCTTTCTGCTGTAATGAGTGCCGCGCTCTTCACTGCCGGGGTTGAACTGGCCTGAATCATACTGGTCTGCAAGGTATCATCCTTGATCTATAGAGCCCAGAGCTTTGCCTGGAGTGTATCAACTGTGGCTTTCTGCTGTTCCTCCACAACCAACCATTTTTCTTCTGCAGCAAGGGTGACCGCATCTGCGATATGCTCTAAGTCCTATTCGGTCAATATAAATCCTGTGTCACATTCTGGCCGTTGCACTCGTTTCTTCTTCCACCACTCTTTAACAGGGTCACTAGTTCGCTTCATACCCCGAGGGGAGTCAACACCTCCCATCTCCTGACCTTTTGCACCCAGATCCTGCTGTGAATCCTTCTGCGATGTTGGTTCTACACCTTTCCCAGTACTCTTACCCTACTGCGAACCCTTCTGCGATCTGGGGTCCGCTTCCTTCCCATTACAGTTACCCTGTCATCCTGTTTCTTTGGTGATGACAGGTGGGGTGACCTTCGTGGTGCTCGTCCCTGCAGAGTCCTCTATACCTAATTTGAAGCCCAGCTTCTAGTGTGGAGGCCAAGTCACAATTAAGTAGTCAATGTCTTCATCGACAACCATGTATGGGAATGAGACCCACACTGGATCCTTGTGGCCTCTGATCTATACATTATGCATGGTAAATTGAAAACCCGTGATGCTTTTGTATTTATCGTAAATAGTTGGTGACAAGGGTGGGTGGGAATTGATGGCTGCTGCGAGCCCGCTCTGGAATAGGACCCAGAAGACTTGATTGTCCTCAATACGCTGCACGTCCTTTGAGTCCCAAAAATTCGTGTACCTCACCCCCTCGCACATATATGGGGTGAGCTTGGGGAGGACTGAGTCGTAGTAGCTTCCCATGCGACCAACGCAATGAGATGCAGCAACCAGGAGTAGCAGAATGCTCGGCCTTGATCCTGGGATTAACGGACATTTGCCAGAAATTCATTGCACAGGTGTTGGGACTAGTTGAACCAGACCCCCTTCTCGCATCGGCCTGCGAGCTGAATCACATATGCAGGGATGGTGGTAGCCTAGAATTTGTGCATCATCTTGCATGCCAACAACAAGGTACCCATATTCGTAATAGGGTCGCTGATGGTACTGATCATGAATCCCCGAGTGTTCCATTCCACTTGGTAATCCTCACGCACCTTGTTGGCAATATTTTGTTCATACTTCTTACTGACGTGCAACATAGGGTATGGCCCTTCCATGGGTAGACCAGAAATTTGGTGAATAAGCATGGCATTAATTGGGATTCGATCCTGGATCCACAAGCTTCCATCGTGGACTAGGGCAAGCAACTAGCGCACATGTCGGTTTGTGATATTGTAGTGGCCAAAATGCGACATCCGCAATAGGTTTAAGAGCCTAGAATCCACCAATCTACACACCCAGCGCATGGGGACTATATTTATCCCGTCGTCTTGCAATATTCTCTCAAGAAATAGCTCAGGGGATAACTCGGGGAAGGCCTCCAAATTGGCTAGGTCGTGGTCATTGAATTTGTTGGCTTGAGGGGTCCTGACCTAGGTTCGGAGGTTAAGGTTTGCCAACAAAACCCTATACTACTAGCCCTTTCGGCAATGACCTACTTACGCAGGCCAAGGTCTCACCCAAGGAAGTATGGGAGGGTGCTGGAACCAGGTTTCCACACCCTGAGAGAGAATAGGTAAGTCAAAATAGATCTGCATTCGCATCTTACAATATTCGCATGGAGTCGGTCTATTCACAGGATTTTCACAGTATGATCAGTAATTAACCCTAACAGAGCTATTACCATGCATATATCTAGTCAGTATCTTGTCATCCACGTGCGTATCAACAATTACCAACACATAATATCACAAATGCATCTATAACAGATCATAGATATACTTTATACCATAACATAGATACATTCGTAGAATAAATAGATAGCACAGATGTATTCACAACACCAAACTGATTCCAAAGATTTGCATCAACAGTAACATAATAGATCCAGATAGCATAGAGATACTTCAACTATGTACACATATATTAGCATCAAACAAACCTAGTTACAACCCAAAACATAGCCTGCACACACAGCTAGCAAGGTCCGCACATAGCAGGACTGAGGATCTCTGCGCACACAGCCAACAGGAGTCCTTACCCAAAATAGATCCAACAGTTCGCACGTAGCATCAGTCCCAATTCATCCTTATCTTTAGACTCCAACTATTCATATATTTATATCAACATGGCCTAACTATCCCATGGTTCGCAAACCGTGGTTTGTGGACCCTAGGTCTACCCTTTAACCCATTAAAAACATTAGGGGCTTTGACCCACCCCAAAACCCCTAAGCAAGCTTAATTAATACCAAAATATAAAAAATTCGTAGCTTAGGGAGCCCCGTTCCAACAGTGCCTCTAAGGTATCTCAGCACATGCTTGCCTGCCTTCCAAAATAGCTTGGTAGGCTTAACCATATATTGAAAAAGTTGGTTAACCCCATAGAATATGTCTAGTTGTGAGTTCACCAAATACATGAGTGAACCCACAAGTTGCCTGTAGATGGTAGCATCTACTACTTCACATGAAGTAGCATCCTCCTTCCTCCAATTTCCTGCTAAAGGAGTCTCCATGGGTTTGATGACCTCCATGTGGAACTTTTTCAGAATCTCATTGGCATAATTTCCATGAGATACAAATAGCTCCCCATCTCTTTTCCAAATTTATAATCCCAGGAACTAGTGCAAGAGACCCATGTCCTTCATATCAAATTCTCTTGCAAGATCCTCTTTGCAAGACTTGATGAGATTCTCATCACCGGTCACTATCAAATAATCGACATAATGTACAGTGATAAAAAGTTTACCTTATACCACAATATGGTAAAGGTTTTCATTTGCTTCACTCTTGGTGAAGTCCAACCCGATGAAGTAGTTTTTGATCCTATTGTACCAAGCATGAGGTGCTTGTTTCAGTCCATACAACACTCTCTTGAGTTTTCACACATGCGACTCCGTGTCTAAGGTCTCAAAACCTCCTGATTGCTCAATGTAAACCTATTCCTTAATCACTCCATTGAGGAAGGCTTTCTTTATATCCATCTCATGTATCTTCCATCCCATCTGCACTGAAAGTGAAAGGATTGATATGATTGATGAGTACCTTGTTATTGGTGCCAAGGTCTCATCGTAATCAATCCCCTCCACCCAAGAGAACCCTTTGGCCAAAAATTTGGCCTTGTGTTTCTCCACACTCCTATATTATGCATGCTTAACCTTATAGACCCACCTAGATCCTAGAACTGACTTCCCCTCCAGCCTTGGGATAACTTCCCATGCACTGTTTCTAATAATGGAGTCACACTAATCAACTATGGCATCAACCCAAATTGGTTTATGCACTTTTTCCTCAAAAGAGGATGGCTCTATCTCTACACTCTTGCTGATAAGAGCCATGTATCCAATGTACTGCTCTGGGGACCTTCTCTGCCTGCACTGTGATGTAGGTGCTCCCACATTCTCTCTAGCATCAAGAACCAACCTATCAGCCTCTCTGGTGAGATTCCTTCCATATATAGATGGCTCTGCATGAGTGGGTGGTTCCACTCTTTGTTCCTCTGCTTATGGTTGTTCGACATCTAGAGGTTTTTATTTTGGAGCCAAGAGCTCCTGAACTACATGCAACTGAATCTCCCTCTCAAGGGAAATTATTGTGGCCTTCTCTTCATCGAATTTCACATCTCTTCTAACCAATGTAATATTTTGTGCTGGAAAGTACACCCAATAGTTGTGAGGTGTATTGATGTACCCAAAAAATATTCCCAACTCAGTTATTAGCTCTAGCTTCTTCTTGACATCTTTGGTTACATGGAAATAAACTGATGAACCAAAAATTTTAAAATGTGCCACATCTAGTTTCTTACCTAAAAAATATTCCTCTGGTGTACTCATCCAAAGTATCCGATGAGGACTTATGTTCTGCACAAATACTGTTGTGTTGCATTCTTGATCCCACATATGCAAGGGTAGGCCCTGATCATGCAAGATCAATATTGTTTCTCCCACAATAGTTATGTTCTTCCTTTCTACCACCCCATTCTGCTATGGGCTATGAGGTTCTGTAAATTCCTATTGAATTCCTTCTGAGGCACAAAATTTCTTGAATTAGTCTGAGTCATATTGTACAACATTGTCGCTTCTAAGAGCCTTCACCTTCTTTCCTGTATATTTCTTGACAAGTGATTTTAGATCACAAAACTTTGAGAATGTATAGTATTTTTTCTATGTGAATAATATCCAACACTTACATTAAAAGTCATCTACAAAAATAATATAATGCCTATTTTTTGTTTTGGAGAATATCGAGAAAGGTCCACACACATTTGAGTGAACTCTCTCAAGGATCATCTTTGCTCAACTTTCCTAATTTTGAAAGGTGGCTTCAGTGTACTTCCCCAATGTACAACCTTTGTATGTATCTCACTGCTCAAGTGTACCCTTGGGAAGTCCTATATAAATCTGTTGCATGATATTCAAAGCACCATGGTGTATATGGACCAATATTCTATGCCATAACTCACCGATGTATCAGCCCTGCACCTTCTCTGCTTTCATTCTCAAGGAAAAAAAATATTCTACATCCAATTTGTAGAGGTTCTTTACTCAAACCTCAATCTTCATCACCTATCCCATTGATTTGTGATGAAGGAATGAATTTCCTTTGCTAAATATCACATCATAGCCATGATATTCCAACATAGAAACTACAACTAAATTCTTCCAACATAGAAACTGAAACTAAATTCTTCTTTAAACCAAGAACATACATGACATCTTTTAATGTGAGAGGAGTACTAGGCTCCATATGATAGGTAATTTTACCTATGTCGGTCATGCTATACCTCCCATAATCTCCCATCTTGATGTACATTTAGAGATCCTTCTCCTCCAAGTTGCTGAATATTTCTTTGTTTACGATCATATGGAATGAAGCTACCCTATCTACGTACCAAACTGACCCATCACTAATGACACCATGCATGAAATAAGGGTGAAATCAAAATCGAACTGTGAAGCAAGGGCTTCACCTGCTACTCCTCTTGAGGGCTTCTTTCTAGTTTTGTTGTGTGGAAACTTTATAGCATAGTTTCCAAGCTCATGAAACTGAAACATTTTGTCTTTGACAAGTATCTATTCTTGCCTACCTGACTAGAATATGATTCGGAATGGGACACCTTCCCTTTCCCTTTCTTTTCCATTCCAGCCAAGGCACAATTATACTGATCATAATTTTTTTATGAGGATCCATCTCCGGTGTTCCACCGAATCTCTTCTTGTACCAAGTTAGACCACAATCGCTCCCACTCTCGTAAATTCTCTCTCCCATTCACCCAATATTGATATATGTTCCATCTCTTGGGAAGGCCTAGAAGTTCTCGGCTCACCAAATCATCCTCGAGAACTTTAAAAACAACAATTCCAAGCTCATCTCGACATTGAGTGAAATTTGTCAAGTATTTTGGTATCGTCTCGCACTTCTACATCTTGATCTTTTTGAGTTTTCCCTTTAGCAAAAGCTTCCTGTGGTCACTACTATTTTGAAAAAAATATGTAAAGGCATTCCACATAGCATATGGAGTTTCCTTTCCATGGAATTTTGAGACAATATGATCTCGAACTCCTTTTAACAGGATCCTTCTTGACTTAGCTACATTCTTCTTCCATGCATCAAGATTTTGAGCATCTGCTACCGGGGCCTGGGAATATCACTGTTTATGAATTCCTTCAATCCGTTTTCCTCCAACACTACTTCTATCCTATCCCTACAAGCTATGTAATTCAAACTACCATGAAGGGAATATCCAATTTTAAATCTAGAGAAAGACATCCTGATCTACTGTTGGTACTTAAGAATAAATATGAAAATTTGATTCACCTGCTAAAAAAAACTCGTATTCTTCTCTTCTATAGTGATTCCTGCTCCAATACCATGTATAAAATCCACATTGATTTGACTGATCTTGTAATATGATTAAAAAAAAACTTGAATCTATTCTACAAATTGTAGAAACCAATTGCAATCGTGCAATCACATGAACAAGAAAGAGAAATAATTTCAATCGCAGAACACAAAGAGGTATTTAGGGAAAGCCTTAGATAAAACCACACTATCTGTATATTGGATTAAGGAAAGAATATGAAGCAATGATGCTTCTTTTAGGCTTGAGAGCTCTTTGCACTATATCTGACTGTCTTAATCTGGTCCCAGAAAGTTTGGTCCAATACTTAACCAATTTATTTCCTCTGGGTTTCTCATCCATTATTATGAATTCCTGAGGGAATTAAGGCCCTATTAATGAGGAAATTCACTATAATTAATTGTGCAATACATCCAAGGCATCCTGCTGACGTCATGCATAACCTGTACAATTTTCTAATTATAAAATTGATAATATACGTCTCTTTAACTCCGATATCAACTGGAGCTTCCTTATAACTACCATGAACAACTATTAGTATAGCGAATCATTAGTTATCTTATTTATCACTACATGCGAATTAAATCAGATTTAATTCACTGGACCTCTCAATAGCTCATCCATCAGTTAGAACTAGTTAAAGTGATTTTAACTGAAATAATTAAGTTAAACAATTACAACTCAAAATAAACTGCAACTGGACCCCCTAAAATGTAGAGTGAACTCTACATGCCTCCAGTTTGATCCCCAACTCGAATTAACTGAGCTAACTAAGTATCCAAACTCATTTAACTTGTACAAGCTCTCATGTGATGTGGAATTACAATTTCCTTCTAATTTAATTAAGGGAAAATTAAATTATAAGCCTCTTCTTATTGCCAATTTCAACAAATAGTAGATCCGTCAAGTTATAATTTTTTCCCTTTATAGTAAAAAAAGTGGAAGAAGGACTAAAATTACTTGGGTTTCCAATTGAAGATACATTGTTATAAGAAGGAGGACTAGTTCTATATCATTTCTAAGATCTAGAAAAAAATAAAAATTGGGAGCTTTCATTAGCTTTCAAAGGAATCAAGATTAGTTTTGATAAAATCAGTATTATAATCCATTATAGT
This sequence comes from Pinus albicaulis, assembly GCA_034641835.2. NCBI lineage: Eukaryota > Viridiplantae > Streptophyta > Pinopsida > Pinales > Pinaceae > Pinus > Pinus albicaulis. The sequence goes on from CM076580.1 coordinate 1,327,130,714, forward strand.
CTATTAGATTTCTCTAGCCTGAATCCTGAAATGCATATTGGAAAAAAATAAGAACAAATTTTCTAAATTTTCTCTCGTAAGGAAAGGAGGATCACAAATCTCCCCCATGGGTCAAATGGGACAAACTAGTGGCACACAAAATCTTGGGAGGCTAGGGCCTAAAAAATATATTTGTGTTCTCAAAGGCATTGGTTGCAAAGATAATATGGAGATTACTTGCAACCTAGATCTTATGGACCACATTGGTTACTTAGAAATATATTGCACCAAGTTCCTAAGATGACTAGGTGGGAAGGATGGACAAACCACAAATGAAAATCTCTATGATCTAGGGAGCGATGTTAAATTTTTTTGACCTCATCAACAATGGTTTTGATTGGAGATTTGGGAGCTAAAATAAAGTTAGAATAAAAATGGATTTGTGGCTAGGTAGTGGAGAAGGACATGTCGTCCCACCTCCTCTCATAAATTCTCTTCGAGATAGAGGAATCTCCAGACTAGCTCATATCACCAATAGAAGAGCCTCTTCCATTTGGTGACAAGGATGGATAAAAACATTTGAATTGGGGTTGGATATAGAATATCGTGGACTATGGAACATCTATTTAAATGTGTTGATATCCAGGCATGTCATATTGATAGACCGCGAGGATGAACTAGTATGGTGCATATCTCCATTTGAAAATTATACTCCAAAGCTTGGTTATTTTTTCATAAATACTGATAGAGAATGACTATGGGTTGAAGTGGTGGTGGAGGGTGGTATGGAAGTCAAAATTCATGACAAAGACAAAAGTATTAATGTGGTTCTTAATGGAGGAGAATGTACCCACCTGGGACGTGCTCCAAAAGCGGTTTAGGCTTGGTCCTGGGTGGTGCAAATTATGTAAGGAAAAAACTAAATCAAGATGATATATGTTTATCAAATTCCATTTCTTCAAATAATTTTGGGAAGTGTGCTTATTGTCTATAGGCCTAAATTGCAATTGGGTGGGCATAGACCTAGAGGAAGGTTGGAGAGTGTGGAACTCTAACTCGACCACTCGTATGTTCAAATCTCTTATATTACTCATAGTTCGGGGGGTTTGGCTGGATCTAAATAGAGCCATATTCCAAGAAAAGAAATATTCTATAGGGCGGGTGGAAGTTGGATCACTATTTATTTTAACGCACTTCCCTCAGGAAAAAGGGGCAACCCCTCCTAGAATGATCGCAGAAGGAAATATTGATCAGTCAAGACCATGGGCCTTCTTTGATGGGGCTTCCAGAGACAATAGACATAGGAGTGGGGGAGGATTTTTTCTCTATAAATAGGATTTACATTTTTTGCAAGAAAAATTATGCTTTGGCCTAGGATCAAATAGCCAAGAAAACTTTTGGCTTGCAAGAGTATGTTACTTTGTGTAAAAGAAAAAGGTTGTGACTATAAACAAGTTTTTGGGGGCTCAATGTTAGTAATTAATTGGTTAAACATAATAAAAGAATATAGGAACTTTATTCTTGCTCCCATTTTCGAAGAAAATTTTCGGCTCAAAAAGTATTTTAATGGTTTCTTGTGTTCTCACATATACAGGGAGAGGAACTTAATAGTTGTTCGATTGTCAAAATTTGGTTGGATATGGACCAAAGCTTATGGAGAATAGAGGAAAAAAAGGTGTTGGCTCAAAGGGGTCTCGACCTAGGTTCATATTTAGTTTCACACAAATAAAACCCTTTATTACTGGCTCTTTTGGAAACGACCTACAATGCAGATCACAGTCTCACCCAAGGCAATATTGGGGGATGTCAGAACCAGGTTTTTGCATCTAGAGGGAAAATATGACGTGGATCTACTATTAAAATTCTACTTATTCTTATTTGGAACTGCTCAGATGCGTTTATCTACTCTAATATATTATACTTCATTCATATACCAATACTTATGCGCACTACACACTTATCATTAAAACATATATAAAGCATATAAGTAACTTCACAGTCACTGATAATAAGCAAATAAAATGCATAAACACAAAGATGTCTTCAAACTATTCTTATTTGATTAGGATAAGTCTCTTCGATACGTATACTTTCTCTGACCCATGCACACATCTACAAGTGGTTTGCGCACACAGCTACAGAATCTTCAAGGCCTTCACACACTCAGTTGTGTAGCCTTCCCTTAGGACCAAAACACAAAAAGATAAAAAAATTACAACCTTGATTCGACCATCACTTACAACTTATGACTTCGACTCAATATTATATTTCTTTATATAGCCTTTATATCTTACAAAAAACCAAGGAAAATTTTAAGGATGGAAAATTATTTTAAAGTTTAGAAACCTTGGCGAATCTCACTAGTACATGATATGCAATTTGTAAAATGTTTGGAAATTTTTTTCTAAAAGTATTCAAATTTCTCATAATTTTATATAGTCTCTATATAATGTTTTGGAGATTTTTAATGCAAAACAATTTTATACTATAAAATTTTGGCGAATAGTTTTTAGAAAAAATGGAAATTAATGAAACTTGTTTTTGGAAAAAGCGTGGAAAATTAGCCCACTTGCGAATATTAGCCCCTAAAATTTTCCCTGAAAGGACATGGTCCACATACCATGGGTGGACTAAAAAATAATAAAATAAAGCCAATAACTTCACAAAAAGAGGGGCTTTGTCTCACCCCAAAGCCCCTAAACCCCACATGATTGATTTATCCTCACTAGACCATGCACTATGCTCCTTGAGTTGTAGAGAATTTTGACCCAAAGTGGACCAAGTTGGGCCATGCCCAACAGGCCCCCAACACTCACATGTGACTTGTCTCGAGTCACACAGCTAGTGCGCTCCAAACCTTCTCTATGATGATGGTGTAGGCTATACTCAAAGGCTGAATCATTTATGCAAATTTCTTTTCTTCTTGGCACACCTCCTATAACATGTTCTCTGATGTTGGCGCAACGATTTTATGAAGCACATATTTCTACTTCCGGCCCATCTCTTTCAGCTTCTCATCAACTGTCTGAAATAGTTGAATCAATTCATCCTGCCATGGCTGAGTCCTTGCTATAATAAAATGTTCTTTCTTGCACAGATCCTCGATCTAGATTTGCATAATTTTCCCTTATGTGATGCGAGTGAGCCGTTGCATGGGTGCTAAAGTCCTCGTAGTGGTCTTGATATCATCCAACTGATTCTGCCTCTATAGTACTTCCTATTGAATCTTTTGAACATTAGGATCCTCCTGCAACAAGGTCAAAATTTCCGTGGTGTCATCTAACAACTTTCCATAGTCCTTAACTGGTATGGAAATGCCTTCCATGGTGGTCTTAAGATCTAGTTCTCGCTACTCTCTGACCTCTGGCAGTTTGGCCAACTATAGCCTCATCTGCAACTCAGTGATTTTCATCTGATACTCAAACTTGATTTTTTCCATGTTTGTCTTGTCCTCCTTAATTGCGAGGGCAATATTTATAACCTTCTATGCTCGAGCTTCATTTGCATGGACCTTTATGTTTGGAAGTTCACTGTAATTATAGCCTATGAAATCCTTCAATTGTCTCTGTTACTTCCTCTCCTTGATGTTTCGATTCATTTCTGATATTATTTTTGCGTTGTATTTTCTCACGTATTCAGTTAACTGCAAGGAATTCTGTTCTCACACCTTCAATTCGTCTTTGACACCCTGGTGGAAGTCATGCAGTGTCTGAATGGGAAGGGAAAAAATATTCAAGTTAATACTGTCCCATTTATTTTCTCTCTCTTGATCCTCTGCAGCTTCAAAATACAACACTCCTCCAGTTACCTACAAAAGTACAACATCAGAAGTTATTACTAATCGGTGTTTTGGCTATGGTTGCTGGCTCGGTTATTCTGGCTAGATGTTCCCGTGATCGCACGGTCTATGTCAGCACCTTAAGTTCCTGCATTCCATGTTGCACCTTTGTTAGTACTGTTTTGTACTAATCTTCAATCTTGCTCCATGTATCTTCGATGATATTCTACATCTTATCACCAATCTCATCAATGTCACCCTCAGTGAGGCTTAGTGGTTCTGCGCCCATTGATTGGTCTCCCTTGTGATTTTTACGCACACGTGATGTTTGCAATATCCTTCTCTTCCTAGTAAATGGTAAATCAACCAATTCTGTATTAGTAAAGGGCCCTGACAATTCTCCTCTTCATCTGTGCCAAAAATTTCTTCATCGTCCTTTTCTATCCCCTTTGTTGTTTCTTTCTCTGCTTCTTTTCCTGCTTGTGTATCTTTCTTTGTTCCCTTTTTTGGTGCGGTGTCTTTCCTGATGGTACCTACATGTTTTTTTTCAGTGTCTTCAGTGGATGGAGCCAACCGATCTAGTAGTCAATTCCTTGTGACTTCCACAATGTCAAATTCATTAACTAGGTATGGAAACGGGTACCATACTTCATCTACATCCTTTTGCACCTTGATGCTCTGTGAAAGTCGTCCTTGAGATATGCTACTCAGCGGTGGTCTGATGAACCTACTTCAGGTATCTACTAGGCCCAAATTGGGGATATTTTATTCGATCATTGAAGTCCCATTCCTCCATCCTTAGGTTCAGTAATTTTTCCAACTATTTTCCCTCAAACAACACATCATCAGGCAGGAGGGGTGTGAATACAATGAACTTCACAGAATCAGAGTCCTTCATCAAATTTGTGCCTAGCTTTCTGGGTGTTACATATGGTGACAACCTAGAAATAGGCTGTACTAATTATGCTACAATATCATTGGGAATGCTTGCTGCAATATCCTCTTTGTCTCTCTCTTGGACCTCCATAGTTTTCTTCTCCTTGTCTAATAGCTGCTTAGACCTCTGGTCCTTAGTGATTTTCTATCTTTGGGACTGTCTAAAACTGGGGGACACATATTGTTTTTGACCTTCTTTTTCTTTGGCTACGCTGCTTCTCCCGCAATCGATTGTTTCCTTAGTGATCTTAGACCTATGACGATTGGTGCTATGGTTGTCATGGTTCCTAATAGTCCCCTTTTGATCAATTTTTTGGCAATTTCTTCCCAAATATTCACATACATACAACAAATTGCTTTGGTCTTAATTAGGCGCAAACTTACGATTTGAAACTTTAGGAAGAAGAGTGTCAAAATGTGGAGCAAGACCTTGCTTTTATAAAAAATTTTAATTTCATACCCCATGATTGTCTTCAGATTCAACTCATTAATGTGGATTTAGCAAATTATTTTCCTAGCTGTGCCTAATAAATTCATTTCCCCCACTGCTTTTAAGGGAATCTTCCTTGTCAAATCAAAATTTTCGCTTCCAATTGTCACATTTATGGTGGATATTGATGGATTCTCTCGTACATCACAACAATTCCCCCCTCATCATAGCTCATTGAAACTTCGATATTTTCTTGAGTTTCACACAATAATCCATCTTTAGCGAAGTCCTTCTTTGACAGAGTAGTTTATAGTCCCATGCCCACTTTCAACTGCATGTGACACTAAGGCTGTCCTCCATTCATATAGTTAGTGCAAAGTTCTAGGGACAGAGACATCCCTTTATATCTTCAGTCTGCTCCCATTCACTCGTCTTGGTATCAACTGACCATCTAAATTTGAGAGCTGAATTGCGCCTCCCTCAAAGATGTGCCTGATGATATCCCAACCAATGTGTTTGGGGCTTTCCTGGGAACTTCGTGAACTTCATATCATATAATAGTACAAGGTCTCCCTCCTTGAATTTTGTCTGCTTGATATGCCTATCATGTCAGAATTTTTCCCTTGATTTTTTCACTTGTTGATGATATCCAGTAATGAACCTCTCTTCCTCCAAAGAGAGCAATTGATCCATCCTTTCTTCCATTGTGTCGTGGTCCACCATGCCTGTGAAAGCTGGAATTCTTAAACTAGGTACAATATACTCAATAGGTATAACTGCTTCTTGTCCATAGACTAACATAAATGGTGTTTGTCCTATCAAATTCTTGCATATTGTCATGTATGCCTATAAAACCACTAGAATTATCATATCCTAGTCATTTCTGTTCACATTTCCTACCTTTGTGAGTGTATTCTCTAGAATCTTGTTAAAAAATTCAACCATCGCATTCGCCAGGATGATATGGTGTACTCTTCTGATGTTATACTTGAAATTATTCATTTAACACCTCAATAGTCTTATGCAAGAAATGCAAACCCCTGTCAATCATCAAAATCTTTGGACACCTAAATATGGACAAAATATACTCAACTATAAAATCCGCGATGATATCCTTCACTGGATTTACCTCATAACACCTCATCAAATAATAAGTTTGCAATGATGATATATACCTTCCTCCAGTCTTATTTCCTGGTGGATTGAAAGGTCCAATAAATTCAATGGCCCACTTATCTAATTCTTTCAATGTTACTTGTGGATTCAAGGGAATTTTATCCCTCCTAGACAATATTATTGTTCTTTGGCATGCATCACAATATCTACAATACTCCTTTGCATCATTATGCACTGTCAACCACCATAATCAAACTCTCAAAATCTTCTGCGCAATGCCCTTCCCTGCAAAATGGCCTCCTGCAACTCCTCCATGAGCTTCTGCCAACATATGCTTGTTACACTAAAATTTGACACCATGACTATCAATTCTGATATCTCACCATCCGATGGAGTGTATCAAGTGAATCCCCGATGAAGCTTGAAGTAAAATAATACTAGGGACAAAAGGAATTTTGGTTTTCATTTCTTGAAAACCATTTTTGAGCACCTGTGCGGTTTTCCTAAAAAAAACCCATGCATGCATAGTTTTTCTGAACAAAAACTGCATAGATCTACACAGTTTATTCCACTAAAAAGTGCACAGGTCCGTTCATGCATGTAAAAATAAAAAGTGAGTACTAGAAGCTTTGGTTGAGGAATCTTATCCAAAATAGAAGCCTCAAACTGCTACATAACTGCACCTCATCCCTTGGTATATGGAACTAAACTCCTTTTCTTAAAGATCATATCCATTGAGAAGTGGAACTAGAAACCTCCTCATCCTTCCTATAAATTCAACATAGGAATGGGATGCCAGAGAGAGTTGGATTGATAAATTCATGCCGTTGGTTTTGGGTCTCAATAGATTTTCATCAAGGGAAATAAAGGAGACCATTGGAAGAGGCTTGTGACATCAAGGCACCAGGTTATAAGCTTCTTTTCCATTTTTAGTTTAATACAAAATAATTGTTCCTTCCTAATTGCATCTATTTTGATGTTATTTGTGGGATTCCTTGATCACTCACATGGTTTATAATTGATTATTGATTAATTTATATGTTGTATGATAGGCTAAGGATTTCATTTACTTTTTCTTTTATATGCAAGATGCTTTGATCCCTTTGAATATTTTTGTCTATGAAAATCTCTTTTGATGCATCATGGAGAAGCGGTGGAAAACATTTGGAGAGACTGTAAAGCATTCAGGAAAATCTAGTTGTGGAAAGAGCTGAAATGACTTCTACAAACACTTCATTAATAGGTAAGTGATATTTCACATGCTACATGTTTCATGTTTCATGTATAGTTTAAGGAAAGCACCATTGTTTTGTCTATTTTTTTCTAGTTTTCCATTAGGATTCTAGGGAGATCACTCTTGTCCGCAAGAGGGATTAATCTAGTTACAAATTGGCGACCATACTAGGAAGCGAGTTCTCATTTGTTTCCTTTTGTAACCTTTGATGCCTTTAGACCCTTTTAAGAATTAAAATTTCTGGTTTGAAACCTTTGTTTTTTTTCATTTTTTCTTAATTTTCTCGCTCTGCGCAGTTTCTGTTCAGAAATAGAGTGCAAATCTGTGCAGTTGTTCTTTAGAAATAGTGCATATGTGCACTAAACTATATTGTCTACCTGCGCAACCCTGTAAACCCTTTGAAAAAGCTAAGGTTTCTCTGATTTAAGTCCATATTTTTGTTTTTTTATGATCCTATTAGCTTGTTTACAGTCTCATTAAGTCTCTGTTAAGTTAATTGGGTGTTTTTAATTTTCTTTTTTGTCTTTTAAGTTAATTGTCTGAGTGTTAATTGCCTTTGAGTGTTTTTATTTTTGATCTTTGGAATTCTCACCCAATTTTGTTTACTTGTAGTTGATTGGTTCCTTAGATTACATTAGCAAAGAAAAATATTCTTATTGTTCTTTTGCTGATTTGGAACCATATTGTGTTTGAGAATTCTCTTGCATAGATTACATTTGCGTAGTTAGAATTCTCATTTTCAGAATATGAATGGAAAATGTGCATATATTACATGTGCATAGTTTTCAAGTGAATTGTGCATAGATTACAACTGCATAGTTTACTTTATGGAAAAATCAATCATAGATTTAGATCAGTTTCTTTGATTTTATTTTTGAGGAAAATCAATTATCTTAACAATTTTTGGGTTTTAAGTTTGTGTTGGTTTGCTAATCGATCAAAAAAGAGTCTTTCACTTCTGAAATTGGTTGTGTGAATCGCTTTTATTTCAGTGAATCTCATCATATATTGATTAATGCATATTGTAAAGAATCATTTCATCGATTGAAAAGATGGTGTCTCTCATTTTAAAGAAAGCCCTAATTTGAATTTACATGTTTTTATGCTTGTTTTAAAACATAAAAATAAAAAAATTGTTTTGAATTGATTAGCATTAGTTTTTCTTGCTGAAATTAGTGAATTAGAGAATTTGTTATATTTTCTCTTATTTATCAATTTTGTCATTGTTGGAAGTGAATGGAAACTATCTCCTTACTTTAGTTAGGATTCATCGAAGTGAAAATATAACATTATCATATTTGATTGCATTCAGTTTTGGGTCAGGTAATAACACCACTAATTTCATATCCATTTACCATTTGAGTAATAAACAACCAAAATAACATAGTGCTAAATAAAATTCATCTATAATTTTTTTACAGTTTCTTGGGCTCCTTCCACCAATCTAGTTTGGGATTAGTGCTTTGGAATAGGAAGTAATTAACGTTCCAAAGAAGTTAAAAAAAACAAGTAGCATCTTGCGGTAGGGAAATCCAATTCTTGTAGTTGTACTCTGGGAAGCTCTTCTTAAAAGAGTCAAGCCCGAGGTCATGTTGGACCTAGTGAGGTAATCAAACCTACTTCATTGGTGAAGATAGAAGACGTGCACGTAATACAAACAGTGAACCTCAAATTAACCATTGTCAAGGATCCTAGGGTCACTTGTTAGAAAACCTCGAATTTACCATGTTGAGGAGCTTTCAAGGGGATTGAGCTTCATACTTTTCCCTTGCATGTATATCAAATCACATACTGTTCCCCCAGGTGAAATTGTGCGAGTTGGTGACCTTAGTGGCCATAATATTTAGGAATTTTCCCAAGGTGATGGTGGAGGGAAGATCCAATTGTACCTGGAGCAGACATTGATTAGACTCACTTGGACTTTCCAGAGGGTACTCTTCACTTCGAGATGGTATAGTGGAGTTACTTGCACCATACTGTTTCATTAAGTAAGTTTTTGGGGTAACCATTCCAACCGATAGTTTTTCACATTGATCTCTGCGACGTTGGATTTCATCACAAATTAGTTATTTCACTGTAAAAAAAATTTGTTTGTGTGTGGTTTGACTCCTAGATTTGATAGCGCATTTTCATTTGTTTGTTTTTAATTTTTAAAGACCTTAGGTGTGGATTGGAATTTGAATTGTCAATATTTTTAAATTGTTAATAAAATTCACTAAAGTTGAATCTAAGGGCAACAATTCCAGAATTTACCAACCAAGGAACCCCTCTTAATGAGAATCCTAGTTCTTTTCCTTACCTTGGAAATGTTGGTCCTCCTTATATGGCTAATCTATCATTACCTATATTTACCATAGGTTTACCGATATGGTTATTTTCAACTTCGTTGGTCTCTAATACTCAAATTGTTCCACCTGAACCAGACGCTTCACCTCAATAGAGTTAACAATATCAACATCACCAACGTCATGTTGACCCTTTACCTTCTTCGCCCAACATGTCTTCCTCCCTTTCTTCTTCTTCGCTTGGTAAAATCCTTGATGCTAGTAACTAGATGGATAAGAAGAAGAAGAAGCAATATAAGAAGGAATTCAACAAAACAACCATGGTTGTAAGTGTTGGTAGTGTTGAGGAAACATCCAACATGCATCGTAAACCTAAATACCCTTGCAATATTTGTAAGGGTGGCCACCTCCTTATCAACTATCTTGGTATTCCTAAGGTCTTGGAAGTATGGTCAGACTATCAACTTACTATTGATCCATCAACCAGTGATTGTTAGGTTCTTGGGAAAAAGGGTAAAGTTAGGGCACCTTGTAGGTTATGTAAAGGGAGTCATCAAACCCATATTTTCCCTCACATATATGAAGCCTCAAAATTTTTGGAAAACCTTACTATTACACATCAACAACTTCCATCTGGTTACCATAAACTTTATCCCAACCTATCGTCAATTGACGAAGTGATTGATATAATTCCAAGTACAGTCAATCCCACTCTTCCATTGGAGAGTGAAATTAATATCTCTCAGGTTGAAGATCCATTAATTGATCAAGTGGTTAACTTGATTTCACATTCGGTCGATCCCACTCTCCCTGTAGAGAGTGAAATTCATACCGCTCAGGTTCTTCTTGTTGCATCAGATTATTCTATGCCAGGGGGAATTTAACCTATTTCTATAGAATCTTCTCCAAGTACTGAGGTATTTTCCTTTGATTGGAATAGACTGAAAAAACCTCATCTTCCTTCTTCCATCCATTTACAAATCATTTTGAAGGTTTATGGTAAGAATGCGCATCACAAGAATGTAGATGAAGGTGCTTCTATTAGTATTTTATCCTCAAATGCTTGGAAAGCTTTGGGTTCCCCTCAGCTTATGCCCGTTCCACAAAATTTGTGAGATTTTGATAGAACCATTAGTGAACCTTTATGAATCCTTCCTCATTTTACTATTACCTTGGAAGGTAAAACTATCTGTATTGATCTTATGGTAGTTCGAGGCACCTTGGATTTAAATTTTCTCCTTGGGTGAGACTATGTCTATGCAATGAAAGCTATTGGATCGACACTCTTCCATGTGACGTCTTTCCCTCACAATGGAAACATTGTGACTGTTGAATAGCTTTCGTTTGTTAGTCTTGATTTGATTACCAATCATCCGACACCCTTGAATTTTCCTTATATGGAAGTGCTATTTACCCCGCCATGGGTTAATTATGTGGCAACCAGTCCCGTGTTTTTAGTTACCAATGCAAGCGAGCCTCTCACTATTTTCTTGAATTCCTTTGACTTAGATCAAGTAATTGACATGGTGAACTCTATGGGGGTATTTTAACACAATGTTATTATCCCTATCAAGTCCCTTAACATGGGTTCCTTTTAGATAAATGTTCTTCCATTTGATGAAAACCTCTTGGAAGCCATGATCGAGCTGTGTCCCTTGAAATGTGTTTCTTCTAGTTGGAAGCAAATATTAAAGTCTTTATGAGGAGAGTTCATGTTATAGTGTCAACCTTGTTAAAAAATGAGTCATGTTTCCATGAGGAGAGTTCTTTTTACAATGTTATCCTCGTTAAAAAATGAATCAGGTTTCCATGAGGAGAGTTCCTTTTACTGTGTCAACCTCGTTAAAAAATGAAACAGGTTTCCATGAGGATAGTTCCTTTCACTATGTCAAACTCATTAAAAAATTAAACAGGTTTCCATGAGGAGAGTTCCTTTTACTATGTCAACCTCATTAAAAAATGAATCGGTTAATCTTGAGGATGGTTCTTTTAATGTGTCAACCTCATTAAAAAATGAATCAGGTCATGAGCATAGTTCCTTTTCTTGTGTCAAGCTTGTTGAAAAATGAAACAAAGTTCTATGAGCATAGTTCTTTTCATGTGTCAAGCTAGTTTAAAAAATGAAACAAATTCTCTCCTAATTGAGTCGAGTCTTTGACTAGATCTCGTAAATGATTAAGTCGAGTCTTTCATCTGATCTCCTAAATGAAACTTCATTCCATCCAACTATTAGTAAGCAGTAATCTGCTTAGGTGAATGAAATGAAGCTTGGGGGGCATGTGCTCTTGCAGGTTATGCTTGGGGGGTATTCAAACTTATCTCAAGCACAATTTTCTCTTTGTTTCAACCTTGTGTAAAAATGAAACAAACCTATCTCAACCATAGTTTTCCTCTGTTTCAAGCTTCTATAAAAATGAAACCTATCTCGTGTCCATTTCTGTTATTATTTTCAAAACTTGTTAAACTCATGAGAATCTCAAGATTATTTTTCTGTCTCGTAAAACACACAAAAATGCTGAGTTCTCTCCGTATTTTCTTACTCGTTAATTAAATTGAAAGTTGGCCATATGAGTACACTTTTTATCAATTTTTAGATCTTGTTAAAACATACGAAAAAGAAAAACCATGGAGTTATATTTTAAGCCCTTTTTAGACACTTTAAACATGAAAATATTGTCGAGCACTTGATTATTCGAACTTGTAAAATTAAATGAACAATCATCTATTCAGTATAAGTTTACCCTTTTTCCGAACTAACTTAGACTATTTACGAAAAATGTATATGTTGACTAATAATGGTAAATAGAGTTCTCTCCTACATTATTTTATCATTTTTATGGCTTGAGGGACTAAATTCATGAAAAAGAACATTTGGCGTTTAATTTTTTTTCTTTTCTTCTGACTCCCTAAAAATGGAAAACACCGAGTTTTACTTTCTCCAGGCATATTAAAAATTTACTTCAAAAGAGCTGAATGCGTTTTCTTTTTGTGTGCTTTTAGACTCTTTAAACATGAAAACGAAATCAAGTTAACCCTACACTGGACTCGTAAAACTTAAACAGTGTAGGACCCATTGATTACTACGAGATCGAACCATTCCTTCCAAGGGTTCGTTAAAAATAATTTGAAGGACTCATTCGAAGGATGAGCTTATATGAAAATAAAATGTTATCCTCCTCAAGCTTGAAAAGAATAAAGAGGTATTTGCTAGTAATGGTGGGGGAAATTTTGGAAAGAAAAATTATTTTATTATTATTAAAGGTAGTATGTCACTCTTGAACATGACAACCTATCACATCTGTCTCCAGGTTGGGAAATCCATTTGCCTCACAGTTAATCAAAACTCATTGAAACTCTTCAATTTGTTTTGGGTATTATCGTTGAGTCAAATGCTGCCAAGTCATAAGTTATGTCACCAATATGTTCAAAATAAGTCCAACCTTAGTAAAAATCATCTTGCTATTCATAACCTTCAATTGCGTCGATCATACCTGAGTTAGTCTTGAATCACTTCAAATATTGTTGTTCAAAACTTGACATGAAGTTTCGTGTCATAGGCCCTCCTACCATGGATCACATCTTATCAAATTTAGCTCATTATCTAGGAAGTTTATTTAGAAACCATTTTCAGTACCTTGAGGCCTGCATGCCTTAATGGCAGGTTTCTCATTTTTGATGATAGGTTCTCATCATTGACCTTTGATCGAATGATTCTATGAGTTTTCAACTTCAAGAAATTTAATTGCACTACATATATTGTACTGCGAGTACCTTAAGGATGAAATTATTGGTGATTTCTCTCGCACTTGTTAACAGTTCACATCATTGACCGATAATCAAGTGGTTTCTACCATGTTCGACTTCAAGACATTCACTTGCATGGTTAGATTCATACTATGGATCGAGAGATGGAGATCAAGACCTTGGATCTAGTTTCATCCATTCAGGCTACATGGAGTTATTAAATATTCATGATTGTAAATATGGATTCATTGATGGATGCGCCCATACTATGTCTACTGTTGACATCGATATTTGTGTATTTCCCTAATAGTTCATCGAATTATGTTTACTCTGAGTATGAGAATGCCTACCTCACTGATGTTGATATGAAAGCATGATATGGTAATCCTTGATTGTTTTTTTTAGGTCTTCAACTAGTTGGTCTCTAATACGAACCTTTGACATGATAAAGTGCGTTAGTCATCAAAATTTTTTTCTAGCTTTGCACTTAAGGAGGAAATCTGTTACACTAAAATTTGTCACCATGATTGTCAATTTATATATCTTGCCTTCCGATGGCGTGTCTCAAGTGAACCCCCTATGAATATTGAAGTAAAATAGTACCAAGGACAAAAGGAATTTTGGTTTTCACTGCTTAAAAACCATTTTTGAGCACCTGCGTAGTTTTTCTGAACAAAACACGCACATGCACAATTTTTCTAAACAAAAACTGCGTACATATGCACATTTTCTTCCACTAAAAAGTGCGCAAGTCCGTTCACGCATGTAAAAATAAAAATTAAGCTATATAAGATTTGTTTGAGGAATATTATCCAAAATATAAACCTCGAACCACTACATAACTGTGCCTCATCCGTTGGTATATGGAGCTAAAATCCTTTTATTAAGGATCATATCCCTTGAGAAGTGGAACTATAAACCTCCTCATCCTTCCTATAAATTCAACATAGGAATGGGAGGCCAGAGAGACTTGGATTGGTAAACTCATGCTATTGGTTCTGGGTCTGAATAGCTTGTTGTCAAGGGAAAGAAACGAGACCATTGGAAGAGGCTTGTGACATCAAGGCACCAGGTTGTAAGCTTCTTTGCAATTTTTATTTTAGTACAAATTAATTGTTCTTTCCTAATTACAAGTATTTTTATGTTATTTGTGGGATTCCTTGATCACTCACATGGTTTATAATTGATTATTGATTCATTTATATGTGGTATGCTAGACTAAGGATTTAATTTAATTTTTATTTTATATGCGAGATGCTTTGATCCCTTTGAAAGTTTTTTTCTATGCAGATCTCTTTTGGCACGACATGGAGAAGATGCGGAAAGTATTTGGAGAGACTATAAAGCATTGCGGAAAAGCTAGTTGTGGAAAGCGTTGAAAGGAATTCTACAAACACTTTGTTAATATGTAAGTGATATTTCACATGCTACATGTTTCATGTTTCAGTTATAGGCTAAGGAAAGCGCCATTGTTTTTTCTGTTTTTTTCTAGCTTTCCATTAGGATTCTAGGGAGATCGCTCTTACCCACAAGAGGGATTAATCCATGTAACAATGCTTCCTTTCATGCTTAGAGACATATATGTGCAGTATTTCATCTAGTCCCATTTTATACAAATGTGCTACAGTCAATGAAAAATCAGCTGCCTTGAATACCAGATCCTTCTTTTTCTACATAGTGTACATGACAGGCGCCATTCCTGTGGCCAAAAGATGAATAATATCCATGAAGTGATCATCTGCAACCCTAATTGTTAACAATTGTGCATCAGGTAGGTTCTCCTTAATGCTCATGGGTTCTTTGCCTATTTCTATCCTTGAAAATGATCAGGGCCAATGTTCAATATCCATATATTGACTATAACTTCCAAGTTATAATCCTAAAACAATAACAACCAATGACAAATATTTCCTCCTAAAACAAGATTATTCAGAAAATACTTCAACATAGAGTGATCAATGAACATCTTGAATTGCGTTCCCAACAGATAGTTCCTGAAATTATGTAATGCATAAACCATATCCAACCCCTCTCTTTCTATCGTAGAATAGTTCTTCTCCACCTTGGACAATTTTATGCTTGCAAAAACTATGGGGTGATAAATTTATCTCCTTCTCTTGGTTGCACCAATACTGCACCTAATTCTACGCAAGAGGCTTCAACATGTACATGAAATTCCTTATTCCAATCTGGGAAAAATAGAATAGGCACATTTACCATATTTTCCTTCAAGATGTCGAGGCTCTTTCGACATTCTTCATCCCAACAAAAATTAGCGTCCTTCTTCAATAGATTCTCCATCGGTGTAGTTATCTACACATATTCCTTTATAAACTTCCTATAGTAGCCAATTTTACACGTCATTTTGTGACCATGAAATTTGACTATCAATATGGATCTATCACCATCCATACTCATGCTTCCTTAGAAGTCAAAACATTTATATTCTTGAACCAAGTCTTGGAAACTCATAAAAAGCTCTTAAAACCCCTTAAAGGTTGCCTACGCACTTTTTGTGGTTACTTCCTGCGCATGCGTTGGTACTTCCTCTATTAGCTGCGGTGATCTTCACTTTGTTTGCCCAAAAAACCTATGCACCATGTGTAAAAGAATGTAAACCTGAAAAGTAACTTCTAGAAGCATAGTTGGATGAATATTCTTCCAACTAAAAGCTTCCTCTTGAGTCGCCCCAATTCGAGCTATATCCCTCCACTCATGGAAATTATCCCCTTGGATGAAGGAACCCTAATCCATTCATTAGAGGATCTCATCCCTCTATTGATGGATCTAAAACCTAGTCAATTTCTCCTATAAATTGAGTTGAAGCTTTAGGAGTAGGGGTAGATTTTGGAACTTTATACTTTAGATATTGTACATTGTATAATAGTTCATTGAAGATAAACCTATGTTGGTCATTATAGAGAGGAAATATTCTCAAACCAAGGAGCACAATTGTGAAGGCATACATGAGAAATCTATACAACATCAAGGCTCAGGTTGTACGATTTATCTTTATATTCTTGATAATACATATGGATATATTTTTCTTATTGTTTTGTTTTTGGATTCATTAAAACAATGACAATTCTTAATCTCCTTGGTCATTAAGTTAAAATGGTGTTTTGATTAGTATATACTATAGGTTCTTTTGATTCTTTTCATGTTTGTGATTGCAGGTTCTTCTTAGTATTGAAGGAATTATTTTGGGATGAATGGAAAGGTTTACATCAAAAATCTTGTTGAAAGGTAGGAGCATTAACTCCTCATTTCTAAGTTTTAATAATATAAACACCAATAGTGTAGGGACAGAGATATTCAAATGCTTGTTTGTTTCTAGTTATCTGTTGGGATACTAGGGAGATCATTGTTGTTTGCAAAAGGTATTTATCCAGAAAATAAATTGGCAAATCTGCTAGGGATCTAAACCAGAATCTCTGATTTCGCAGACCAGAGATTATGTCGAGGAACCTAAAAATCCTATGTCAATCCTTCATTTGGATTATGAGAAAAAATTAGGAAATATTTCCATGACAATTACCATTGACATATCAATCAAACTAGGAGTAACTAAAAATATTCATATACGTGCTTCATGCTCAATTGAAGAAATCAATATGTACAAAGCCATATTTCAGGGATTCCAAGACATTTTTGCCCGGTCTTAAGAAAAATGCTAGGAATTGATCCTAAGATTGTGATCATGAAATTAAGACATACCTAGATGCTAAACCTATTAAACAAATATTATGTCCAATACATTCATGAAAATCTACTGCTATTAAAGCTGAAGTTGAAAAACTACTCCGTGCATAATTTGTTTGTCCTATAACTTTGAAGGATTGGGTATCTAACATAGT
The DNA here is from genome assembly GCA_034641835.2 of Pinus albicaulis. Lineage (NCBI taxonomy): Eukaryota > Viridiplantae > Streptophyta > Pinopsida > Pinales > Pinaceae > Pinus > Pinus albicaulis. The sequence continues at coordinate 1,327,148,073 of CM076580.1, forward strand.
TCTAGTGACCAAGAAATAAGGGAATATCAGAGTATGTGTCGATTAGAGGGATATTAATAAGGCTTGTCCCAAATACAATTATCCCACTCCTTCTATCGACCAAATTGTTGATGATTGTGCCAGAAACTATATATTTTCATTTATGGATGGATTTTTCTAGTTACAATCAAATAAACATGCTCCCTACAGATCAACCTAAGACAACATTTATATGTCCATGGGGGAAATTTGCATATTGTAAATTACATTTTGGACTGAAAAAAACTGGTGCAACTTTTCAAAGAGCTATGCCTTAAGCATTTCAAGATATCAAATACATTGTGCAGTCCTACTTGGATGACTTACCTCCTCATTCTTTGTGCACACAAGATCATCCTACACATTTACGTGCCATATTTATGCGATGTAGGCATTAAAAAATTCGTTTGAATCCACACAAATATGTATTTTTTGTACAATCAGGATGATTACATGGTTTCACTATTTCTAAAGAAGGCATTCATGTCAACCCGTTGAAGGTTGAGGCCATTGTGAATCTACCTCCTCATTCCACTCTTCGCCAAATCCAAAGTTTTCAAGGGAAAGTAAAATTTATATGTCATTTTATCCCGAACTATGTGGAGTTAACTAAAGGTTTCATTCGGTTATTAAGACAGGATGTTCCATTTTTTTGGGACCAGCTTGCTAATAAAGCTTTTGATGCACTCAAACACACTTTGACCCATGCATTGTTGTTGCATCCACCTGATTATCAGCAAGATTACTTTTTGTATTTAGATGCGTCCAATTCAACAATTTGAATTTTTTTAGTTCAAGAGGATGATTCCAACAACCTAAACTATGCGTAAGTGACCATTCTCAATGAAAGAGCCTTCTGAAAGAGCCAGCCTGAGCCAGTCAAATCCTCCTTCTAACTCGTTCTACCCTAGTTCCATGCATTTTGGGATCAACTTGCTCTATACTCAAAATATGTATAATCTATCCCACCTCACTAAGACAAGGAACATGTGATTTATTACTTAAGTCAGAACCTTACACTGATAGAGATCAAGTATTCGCATGTGGACAAATTGGTATTGGTAGCCGTTCAGGCTATCCAATGATTCTGTCACTACATATTGTTACGTAAAGAAACAATGATATCTAATTGCAACCCAAGTATGTAAATTTTGACGAAGAAATTACTCAGGGGAAAATATTCTAAATGGATATTTTTCCTACAAGAGTTTGATTTTGAATTTCAAAAATCCAAATCTAAGAAATCATTCACTTTTGCTAAAATTATGTATGAATTTCCCTACACTGAATTTGAAAACATGGTAGAATACCATATTATATATATATCTTCAAACCCAAACCTTTCGGCCTGAACTTTCACGATCTCATTGACGTAGAATTTGATACCAGTATCAACAATACAATATTATTGGCGACACTCTTTATCGTCGTGGTGCCGATTCTATTTTTAGACGTTGTATAACTCATGAAGAAGCTGAAAGAGATTTAAATGACTGCCATTTTAGAGCATGTGGTGGTCATATGTTTGGGTTTTCCATATCCCAAAATATATTTCCCGCTGGCTATTTATAGCCATCACTCTTCAAATATTGTATCTTTGCAGTTAGAAAATGTTACAATCTCTAGATTTTTGATCGAAATATGTGTCACCTCCCGCTCTTGTTCACCCAATCATAGATATTAGTCCATTTGCAAAATAGGGCATCGATTTCATTACATGTAGACCTCACTCAGTTAGGGGAATGGGTATATTATTCTTGCTGTAGATTACTTTACCAAATGGGCCAAGGCGATGCCTACAATCAAGGCTAACGACAAAAATGCAACTATTTTCATATTCAATCATGTGATTGCTAGGTTCAGTGTCCCTCAAGCTATCGTTATAGACCATGGTAGCCACTTTCAAAATGTAATGATGACTGAAATTTTCGTTCAGCTTGGACTACACCATGATAATTCCACACTGTATTACCCATAGGCCAATGGCCAAGTTGAGGCTATTGACAAGGTTTTAACCAACATGATTAAACGGATTGTAGGAAGTCATAAATTGAATTGGCATACCATTATTTTTTATGCATTATGGAATAACTACCTTTGTAAAAAAATCCACATGGTTTACTTCTTTTCAATCCATTTGTGGTTTAGAAGTTGTTTTACCCATTGAATGTGAAATTCCATCACTCAAAACTAGCCATTAAGTTGTTACCAGCTATCTCTGAAGAGGAAAAGCTTTTCTTATACCTAGAATAGTTAGATGAGACTCGCCGCACTTCTACATTAGCTGCCTAAGTTCATAAAAAACATGTTAAGGCTCAATATGATCAAAGTGTTAACCTCATATATATTCAGAAGGTGACCTAGTCTTAGTATACGATCAAGCTCAGGATAAACTAGGCATTGGTAAATTTGAACCAATGTGGCATGGTCCTTATATTGTTAAGCAGGTGCTTGCAAAAGGGGCCTATGAATTACTTGATTATGATGACGTCTCTTTAGATAAGGCCATAAATGGTCTTTATATGAAGATATATTATGCATGATTTATTGTGTGAATATCTTCTTTGTACATTAGTTACATTTTTAGAACAGTGTGCCTTAGATTAGAGAAGTGTGTCGTAGATTAGTTATTTTTCTTGCCGAGTTTTCAATACTTTTTTTTCTTATCTTGATTACTCTCTATACTGCATATGATGACATTCCCTAAGACTTACATTGGATTTTTTGATGATTCCTATTGTAGTACATGGAATTTACCTTTGACTCCTTGGGTTATCTATTCACCCACTGATGAGTTAGCTTCTATTCATGGGATTTTCCTTGGTCAAACAATGAACAATATTGTAGAATATAACGCAGTCATTAAGCTATTATTTGATGCCATTGCATTTAGCATTCCTTGTTTTATTTTTAGGTTAGATTCGCAACTCATTTATTTACATTTGAGCGATGTTTATGCAATCAGAAATCCATTATTGTTAAGAATGTTTTTAAGGTTTCGTCTCTTGGAAATAAAATTTGATTACATTGAATATCAACAAATTTCAAGAAATTTTAACACATTAGCTGATGCATTGGCTAATCAAGTTTTAAAAAGAAATTTGCAGTGTTGAAATTAAAACAAAACAATATTGAATCCACATTGAACAAGATACTCAGAGACCAAAAGTAGTAATATCATTAGGTAAAAATAGTTGTGTGTCAAAAATATTACATCATCTATGATCATAGGTTTCAAACACCTTATGATCTAAAGACACTGATACAAAAAAAATGTCATATAAATCGACCATTGACTATCCATGATGATGATCATTATAGTATCCTATAACACACGCCACTCTGCGCAGATATCACCTAAATGGACCAAAAACCAAAGTCACATGCATCTGGTATCTGAGAGGAAAATCATCCATCCCAGCCTCTGAGATGTCAATGGTCAACCTCTGCTAGTTCTGTTCCAACTCTGCAAGGGCCTCTACTGCATCAGACAATGGTGGAACTGCCGTTATAGGTTGTGCTTCTCGTCTATGAAAATGACGAAGCACTGTAGGTCGTGTTGCGTCAAAATTTGCATTTTAATGTTTTTTGTCAGTATTGCATGATAAAAAATCAAATAAAAATTAGATAACAGAAAAAATCAAAATGAGACTTTTTACCTGACGCATCCCACTATGTTCCCCATGGGAGTGCTATGTCGAGGTTGCCCCTAAAATCAACCCCTACATAAGGAAAATCCTCAAGCATGAAGATATGATTCCTGAGCCATACAAAAAATTGAGGAGTATATCAGACCACAGGATCACCATCACCACCATGGTGAGCCATCAATGAAACCCATCGCAACATGTGTGGTTCCCTCAGTCCCGACAGATCCACTAACAACCGTTGAGGTAAAAGGAATGGAATTATCTCCAAGGAGAAATATATGAGAATGAATCCATAGCCGAAGTTCTTCAACTTCCCATTATTTTCTTGCATGAGTTGTTCTTTCATATAAACCAACACTCCTTCACACCAGTTAAATATTGTTCCCTCGGAACACTAAAAAAAAATCTGCTTCTATGGTTTGGTAGCCACATGAGGAGTTGCACTGCCACGCAATCGAGTAACTGTAAAAGTAATGATTTTAAGGTCTAGTCATTCGATGGTCTTTATGTCAATATAACCATCCTTCAATTGTGAATCTTGCGTGCAATACTGCGACATATAGAAAGCAGTGGGCATTCCTCCTCATCATGTGCCGAATAAGGAAATATCTCTTCCTCTTTGGGGCAAATCGGTGAGGAAATAAATATCCTATGTCTCAATCAAAAGAATGCGATCCTTGATGATGAAACACTGTTCCTAGACATCCCAGGCATTAACCAACCAGGTCATGAGTTCCACTTGGACCTTCATTCCTTGTATTAACCAAAATTTGTATAAACCACAATTATTTAACACACGAAGCGTTGCTGGAATATCAATGGCTTCATTTTCATGTGATTCAAGCTCACATTCTCTCCACTCAAGCATGTTTGGTTGCCTCCAAACAGTCATTTAGGAACATTAGAAAATTTTTGAGAGAATTTGGAGCAATTTTTCTGGAAAGAAAATCAATTTTTAATAATCCCACGGTGCCTGCGCCATTTTTATTTGTAAACAATGAATTTTTGCGCACGATTTATGTACAAAATCCATGGTGCCTCATGAGCCTTGGTATTGCACCAAGAGTGCTGCAACACCCAAGGGCTGCCCTACTTTACTTTATCAACCCGAGGCTCATACAAACTTGTAGGTGAAAATGCTATATACATAGCGAATGAATTTTGTTCATGTAATCCTCTTTTGCTTTACGAAAGGGTGATATTTCTTAAACTATGATAAAAACTGAAAAGTAAATTGTTGGAAGGAAATGACAAAAAGGAAACTAACTTAATTTGAAGAAAGGAAATGATGGAAATGAAACTAATTTAATCTTCAGAAAGGAAATGACAGAAAGAAACTAAATTAAATTGCTGAAAAGAAACTAATTTAAACCACACTAAAATTTTCCAATCGACTAAGCACACCCTAATTATCTTATGTTCTATCTACCATGCTTCAATCCATGCAGCTAAGCTATCCAATACTTAATCCTAATTGAAAAAGTGTTGATTTGCAGCTTGGAGAAGAAAGGGGTAAAGGTGCTAATGGAGGGATCAACACAGAAAACCAGGCTTAGGAGTGGAAAGAGCGGGTTAAAACTTATTAAAGCTTTATTATGGCACAAAAAGGCTTTGGAGCGGAATGATGTAAAAAGTACGATTGCAAAGTTGCGATGGAGGGTGATCGTAATCGGCGTTTGGAGTCGTAAAGGTTAAAAGGAGCAAAATAAAAAGTATGATTTGCAATGTGTGATGTGGCGGATGACATGGCAGTGGGACCGATGGCGGAGTACGGGGCGATATTGCTATCGACAGACAGGAGCAGTAAGTGTTAAAGGAACAAAATAAAAAGTGCGATTTGTGAAGTGCGATGGGGCAAAATCTGTGAAGTGCGAAATGCAATGAGATAAAAAATGTGAAGTGTGAAATGCGATATCACAATCGCAATATCACAAAGTTGGAGGGACAGCGGAAGTGTTGTTCAGGAAAATTTTGTGAAGTGCGAAGTGTGATGCGTGACGTGGCAGTGGGACCGGTGGTGGAGTGTGATGAAAATATCGCAATCAGCGTTGGGAGTGGTAAGTCTTAAATGAAAGAGGAGAATGATGCGAAGTGCAATGTTCGATGCAGAAATTAATATGAAGTGTGAAATGAAACAGGATAAAAAATGCAAAGTGCGAAATGCGATATCGCAATTGTAATATCAAAAAGTTGGAGGGATAGTGGAAGTGATGTTAGGGAAATTTTTTTGAAGTGCGAAGTGCGATGGGTGACGTGGTGGTGGGAATGGTGGCGGAGTATGATGACAATATCACAATCGGAAAAAAAGAGAGGTAAGTATTAAATAAAAAGGGAAAAGGTCGCGAAGTGCGATTTGCGATTTGCGAAGTACGATAGTGGGAGTTTTGATGAGGAAGGCAAAGGTTGAATTTCAATGGTTTTCAAGAATTTTTCATTAAATAGGGTAGGGAAACCATGACCAATAAGAACAAAGAAATAAGGCGGGCTAGATATTTTAAGTGTTTTGAGGGATAAAAGGTGGGTGCACTAGTTAGAATAAGCGGGAAAAAGAAGAAGAATGGAGGGCATGACAACAATGCTTAGATTGTGGAGACAGAGATGGATAATGAAGCAGGGAGGCACCACAAAGCTGCTCTGGGTTTTAGCAATGATTCGTGCGATCAACCTGCTAACTTATGTGCAATGAAATAGAAAAATGCATAAAAATATAGTGCAGAGGAAGACTGAAAAATGGTAATGCTGTTCTATTTTTAATCTCAGAAATAGTGAATAGAAATCAATTTTTGGGTCTATGGGAAGGTTCACCCTCCTTGATATCTGTTGGTAGAGATGAGGAGGGGGTCTTGATCCATAAATTTTTGGTTTTTCTCCTCTATTTTATTACTCACAAGAAAATGAAACACAACTGCACACCGGAAGCAAAACTAAAGATAAATTTGAAACATTAACGAAATTATCATAAGTGTAACTAATGAAATGAAAAAAATCAGAGAAAAAATATAGCAGAGAGGCTGAGGCACATGGATTGGGCCCTAGCCCTTGAGCCTAGCTCTCTGAAACTTAAATTAGTAAAATGAAATTAGTCTGCTCATTTCATAAAATAATAGCCTCATACATTTCTAAAAGTTTGATAACTGAGTAGAATAATAAAAAGCTCAATATCTTGCAACAAAGTTCTGAATAGAATCAACCCCTTCCTAGCTCTATCTATACTCTATTTATTCTACAGGGAAACTACCAACAACTCCCTAGAAAGTAGTGATTGTGTCCACTTGACTCCAAGTAAACAAAGATTGAGTTGCTTGGATGCATCTATAATTCAAATTGCTGGAGAAAATCTTTGGGATCCTTTGGATTCCCTTTGGAATTCAAATTTCTGGGGAGATCTTTGGGATCCTTTGGCTGCCTTTGAGAGTTAAGGAGGGTAGAAAATACTCCTATAACTTCTCCTTGTTGTCTGCTCCAAGTATTTATGGTAAAATCCTTATAAAAATTCTTAATAATTCATGATTTTCTACACTCAAACTCATGTTAGGCACTCAGAGTATGTTCGCCTTAATCACCACCTATACTAGCATCATAAAACCAAATAATAATAAAAATGAAAGAAAAAGAGATCTAAGAAGAAAAAAAGGTGACCATTAACCCCTCCAAATATGTCTAATGATGGAGCTCATCATCACCTCCCTACTGAATGGTTGCTCATCCTCTGAGAAACTAATCATCCTCCTGCATTTCCTTCAAGGCTTTGAAAAACCCCCTGATTTCTTGAGGAGGAAGTGTGGGAGTTTCCCCAAGGGGGTAGAAACCATTATTCTTTTCTGCATTCTCCCATTCTCTATCTTGTGCATTTGTGTCCTTTTCATAATTTAGCCCTAGCATCAAAGGTGGGCTGAGATTTAGTCCCAATCATTGGATCTTTTTGGCCTACATGGCCCTCTTGTATAATGGTGCCCTTTCCAATGCACCCCTCAATATTTCTGGAGTATGGTATTCCTTGTACTTGAGGTTGTGAGGGAGGTTGTTCCATCTCCTCTGGCTGGAAATAATGCACTCATCTTGTATCTTCCTAGAAAAATCATCAAAGTGTCCTATAATTTACTTGTGTTTGAATCTGAAGGTAAATTTCAACTAGTGCACTGCCCCTTTCAATCTCTCGATAATTTAGGATGAATCCTCTTGGGCTGAACAATTCTAGTCTGATATGTAAGGGTTCTCTATTTCTTCTTCTCATGACCCTCCATATCTCTTTTTATCTAGTGTCCTCATTCATCATCCAAGATACTAAAGCCATCAAATGCATATCCCCCATTGTAGGATTGGGGTCCCAAGTATCCAGATTTGTCAGTAGAAGGTTATGCACATAAAACTCTGCCATCTTTTCCTAATCAACCATGTAAGCTTGTTTGTAGAAATCTATGAATTTACAACAATCTTGGAAAGGTAGCACTAGCACATTTGGCCCAATTTCTGATGGCCAAAATGTCTCTCTTGCGACACATAGGCATCCCAAGAGCGACACTTTGAGGCGGGGTAAAACGTGGTTAGCCATTACGTCGCAATTCTGACACTTCAATAAAGTGTCGGAAGAGCGACACATTTTTCGATGTTTCCAAATGGCTGTCACTCTTATGACATTATCCAAACCATCGCTATTGCGATGTTAGCAATGTGTCGGAAGAGCGACATTAGAAATGAGCAACGTTAGCAATGTGTCGGAAGAGCGACATTAGCAATGAGCAACGTTAGCAATGTGTCGGAAGAGCGACGTTAGAAATGTGTCAAAAGAGCGACGTTAGCAATGTGTCAGAAGAGCAAGAGCAACGTTAGCAAGTGTCAGAAGAGCGACATTAGCATGTGTCAGAAGAGCGATGTTAGCAATGTGTCAGAAGAGCAAGAGCGATGTTAGCAAGTGTCAAAAGAGCGAACCTGAAAATATTAAAAGAAAAGGAAACGTCGGAATACCAACGACAGAAAACACACATGTAAAAAAAAAATGTTGCAGAATTTTGGTCGTAGAGAGAATCCACAAGACTGAGAGTTGTGCTCTGGTTTCATAAATCTAGCAATCATCCAAAAAGGTGCTCCCACTCTGGTTTCATTTGTTTTCCTACATTTTAGAGAGAACCGTATCATAACCTATTTATCAATGAAAAGTATCAAGCATCAAGTCGATGTTATAAACAAATGTTTACAATGTCAGTGTTAAATAGAGAAGATAACTGAAAAGTATAGAATATCCCAAATACCGAAATGTGTTGTAAAATATCTTCATTTTTCATGAAAGAACATGCAAACAGTATCAGAAGGCCCATCGACAACAAAATGAAGAATTCATTAGACCATAGGCTATATATAATATGACAAGGGGACAATTTTTATTGAATACATATATATTGAGGTTGAGCGAAGGACAATCCTTCAGCTTATCCATATGGTTGAAATTTTAATTATATAACAGAAAATTAAAGAGCTGTAACCAGAAGAACTTGGATATTCAGCTAGTTCAAAGACCGGTTTAGAAACATTTCATTTATTTCAAGAATCTAAGCTCTGTGTATAAAAATGTCATATTTTTAAGTAAAAACGACTGCAATGTATAGTTGTTTCACATCGGAAGTCAAGGAGATTGAAATGAACATCAATGCACTAAAGGAAAAACACAAGAAAGCTTACAATTGTACAAATCGATTTTACATTATTGTTTCTAGCAACACATGAACTATATCAGACTCCAAATTGAGTGTACAATGCTAAAGATGCAAACATTTTAGATAAAAATGTTCGCCATTTCAAGCATCTAATTATCAAAACTAATACCTCTTTAGATCTAGAGCCACTCATGGAGGTTTAATGTTCCTCTAACACAACAATTCAACAATTGAATTTTAAAAATCTAGTGTATGATTAATCATCTATGCAGGCATGAGCAACATTGGATAGCTTCAGTGATCTTAGTACGGTTATGCATATATCAAGTTAATCAAGAATCTTGTGAAACAATTACTGCATATACTCAATTTTATACACTTGCCACCAGACAGGCCTTGAAGGTAGTAGGACTTGAAAACAATTTCCATTTTGCGACCTATCTCCGCAGGGTTGAACATTGTTTTGTGTGGGTTCAAAAATCATAATTCAAAATTTTTCAATGCATAAAACATCATACAGTATGCTCTGTAAGCTTAAAACTAGATTTAACTAATTATGAAATAATAGAAATCATTGACAACATGGAAAAATCATATGACCAAGTGAAGCAAGTCAATTTAAGTTACATGGTGCAATTCAGCTCCTAATCAAAGGTTAGCATGTCATCTAATATTCAGTTATACCTAATGAATAAAGAAGTTTACTCCTCTAGTGAAGCTAAAATAATAACAACTACCATGGTCTATTGTTTGACAAGGTAAGGTGTGTTGATCAATTTAAGATTTCCATTATTATAGTTCACAGAGCCTCTCAATACTTACAAAAACTTCCCATTCCACAAAAAGGAGAAGAAAAACTCCTACAATCATTTCATCTTGTCCCTGCAGAACTTACAATTTGAAGTCAAGTTGCCCATCATTCCTCTGATTACCTCAATATAGGTTTGTCTGGCCAGAGAAAATCCTTCTAAATATCCCATTGTTAAAAAACAAAGCATTCAAAGAATTAAGATGCGTGTCTCTTGAAGTTTAATATGTTTCCAAATATATTTCAGAAGAAATCAAAACCAAATCAGTTATACAAAAAAGAAGCATTATAGTCCCCTTAATAAGGCCATCCATTGGGTGCATACAGAATTTACACATTCTCAATCTCATCTTTCTCATCTAAAACAACAAATGTAATCTCCATATTATTAACATTGCAATTCACAGAACCACTTTCATGCATCCAGGTTTATGTGCAGTTCCATAATGAACTCGACCTACAAAAATGAAATTCAACAGATCATGCCAATGTTAAATTTCTTAAATAAAAAAGAGGTAATTTGTAAGAACAAAATTGAATAGTGGAGAAGCAATCTCTCCATTTTCTGTTACAAACATTGAATTTACTCAACAGAAAGGGCATCTGACTCAAGTTGAGCAACATCTATGGCTGATGCAAGTGTTTTTGGTTCAATTTGCACAACTACTACAACTGATGCAGGGCCTGTGGTTCATAGTGTAGAGGCCTGTGGTTCAAGTTGCGTAGTTTCTCCCAGCAATGCAAGGGATTGTGGATCAAGTTTTGCAACATCTCCCACCATTTCTATCCTTTTATTTTTCCTTATCTCTCCCCTTGTACTTGTCCCTTTATTTATCATTTAAAATTATATTGAGAGTCCCCCCAACATATTCTAACTGAAAAATTGAGGTTGCAACCTGTATGAAAATTGAAGGATCTATAGAAATAACTATAATCTAGATGTCAAAAATTTCCAAGGAGTGACATAACCATCATGTTTGTTTATAAGTCTTATTATAGTTTTCGTATATCCACCTCCATGGAGATTTGAAGAGTTTTAGGATCCTCAATGATGTATGATGGTCACCACAACGTTGTCAAAACCTGGGAATAAACAACCTCTAAGAATATTAAAAAGGTTAATCAAGATTCCCCTTTCAAGAAACTAAATTTCTATAAGATGTGACTTTGTTAACCCAAGTTCCAACACGTAACTGAAGGAAGACTTGCAATATGAAATTTCCTCTTATGCTCATCAATAGTCATGAAACCAAGTGTCTTTCCTAAAATCCCTGTAAGTGGATTCTTATCCTGTTTACAAGTATATAGGTTCATGATTTTATCTTCTTTGGTAGAGACAATAGTAAACAAAGTCAAATCTTCAGAAGAATTGATATGAGAATTTACACTAGTTCCTGCTACATCTAGAGCATCTCCTGAAATTGGAGGATTGCACTACAACATGTGATCTAGTACGAGTAATAAGGTTTTCACCCACTTGGAAACTAAAATATTTTCATCAAAATATCTTATGTAATGCTGAAAATACCATTCTCTGCAATAATTTTCTTTTCACTACCATCCTCTACCATAACTAAAGCCAAAATATGAGAAATTATACTAATGGGATCACTATCTACTTTAGGAATATCCGGTTTAAAGAGATTTAACTTTTGAATAAGATGTGAAACTACCGTGAGACGGTCTTGATCTCTATTTTGGTTACAAAAAGTTATAATCAAATCGATCAAGGGGAATGCTAGTAAATCTATACTTTTTAATAATTTCATAGTTGTAGCTAGTATGTACTCAACTGGAGGAGCTTTAGGAAGAAATATAACTTCACTTTGTGCATATGTCTCATTGAAATCATCTTGGGGGGAATATATAAAACTATCCAATGATAAAGAAATAACTCGCACAAGATCATCACATTCTTTCCCAAGCTACTCATGATGACTTATGAAAGTCGGCAAGAATTGGGTAAAATCCCCCGTTTTGTAAGAGACAAAGGTAGTATCAATTATTTTCACAGAAGGTGGTAATATGATATCTTGAGTAGTTACATGGAAATTTCAATAATTCTTGATCCCACATGATGTAAGGCTTCCTGTGTTCTTTCCCTTAAGAGTCCCATTTCCACAATCAAAGAGATTGCAAAATGATTAGGAAGAGGATCCATAAAATATTGATTTTCACTTATAGGATCTCCATTCTTTCTTTTCACATCACCTACGCCAGAATATATATGATTTGTGATAATTATTACAAATGTAATCAAAGTTGTGCTACAATAAGGAAGAAATGACCGGTTCCGTGAATGAAGAACAATATCTGACACTTGAGCCTATAGATATGGAAAAATATCTCAGGTTCCCTTGGAGAAGAGCAAGACCCACCAAAAATAGTTTGAGATAATAGTCATGATACATATGATGGTGATAAAAGCATAGAAGAATTGGCTAGCTATTCCAAAAATATGCAATAACTCTGTAAGTTATCTAACAACCATGAGCTATGATATAACTTATCATATTGAAGCTGTTCCATGTTTGGTTTCCATAATCAATAGTGAGACATGTGGAAGTGTCCCCAACAACTCACTTGTTTCCTTAAGTGAAATGAGAAGCTACTTTATAGTACCATATGCATGAAAATTATTAACCATCATTGTATTACATACATGCCTTCTTCTATCATAAATAATTGCTGCCATGTCATCCACAACCTTTCCTAGGTACCAAAAATTTTGTAGAGAGTGACGAATCCAGTATTGATATATTAGAGTGCCCATTGAAACTAAGACTACCATGATAAACTTTGGAAAGGGAAACTGCCAAGCCATTTGATGTTCTGCTGAACATTACAGTGTTAGCTCGTCGATGATTGAGAAAAATCAATCCTTTCACAAGGGTGGTAAAAAATGAATGCAAAGAACATGAAAATATGTTTAATATTTCATAGTGAAGCTCAAGAAACTGTTGTTTAGTCTCATAAATTTGAAATTTTTTTCCTGAACTTTTAGGAATTCCTATGTGAGATGTCAGTCCATTCCTTATAGACACGAGATTTATATTTCTAGCCAAAACTGTGTTTATATCATTATCTCATTCCCTAGTTCCAATATTTGATGTTTTATATGGGCCTCTAGTATCTCCCCATACCTCTTTCTTAGGATCCACCTTTGCATCACTATGAGGGAAAGTTGCGAGAATACTTCTTTGTAAATCTCCCTAATATCATTTAATAACTCTAAATTTGCAGATCCCAAATCAATCATCATTGTTGTATTTTTTGAAAGGAAAATTGATAAAGACAAAATACTTTTAAGGACTGACATACATCTTAATATCTTAAGTCAATTTAATCCTTCAACATCTAACAACTTAGTTCTAGCCATGAATTCCAACAAGGCAATTGCCATCTTAAGCTTTTATTTAATATACTAACAAACATGTAAGAAAAGAAGAGTGCTAAGGAGAGAAGTTCTTAAAAACAACATAGATATTTTGGCCAATTGAAAATGACAAAGGAGAAACATACAAACTACACAAATGAAAAATAGCCTCAATGCCCATTTTCTTGATAAATACCTTGCAAGTATCTAAATTTTGAAGCACATTTTCTAAGATTCATGCAACGTTACTAATACATTCTCGAAGAAATACCTCAATATTTGAAGATGAATTTTCAATAGACACTTCAACTGCCTGCTCAAAAGTCTCTTGTGTTGATGAACATCGTTCTCCAATTGAAGTAGTTGCTTTCTTCCAAATCAATCTCCATAGGAACAAGATTAAAATAACCATTAGACTCTAGAAATAATGCAAATGATTTTGTAATAGATCCCATATTTGAAATGATGTTTAAAATTTCAGTCAACATGTCCACACTAGCCACTTGCAATGAAGCAACATGTTGCAACAATTCATTTATGGTAGAAGAGGTAGAAACTTAAGTATCACCTTTCAGAGCCCATTAATCATCTATGCAAGTAGGAGAAACATTGGATGCCTTTAGTGATCTTGGTACGGTTCTGTATATCTCAAGTTAATTAGGAATCTTGTGAAACAATTATTGCATATATTCAATTTTCTACACTTGCCACCACACAGGCCTTGAAGGTAGTAGGACTTGAAAACAGTTTCCATTTCGCGACCTGTCTCCACAGGCTTGAACATTGTTTTGTGTTGGTTCAAAAATCATTATTCAAAAGTTTTCAATGCATAAAACATCATAAAATATGCTCTGTAAGCTTAACACCTGATTTAACTAATTATGAAATAATAGAAATCATTGACAAAATGGACAAATCATATGTCCAAGTGAAGCAAGTCAATTTAAGTTACATGCTATAATTAAGCTCCTAATAAAAGGTTAGAATGTCACCTAATATTCAGTTATACCTAACGAATAAAGAAGTTTACTCCTCTAGTGAAGCTAAAATAATAACAACTACCATGGTCTACTGTATGACAAGGTAAGGTGTGTTGATCAATTTAAGCTTTCCATTATTATAGTTCACAGAGCCTCTCAATGCTTACAAAAACTTCCCATTCAAGAAAAAGGAGAAGAAAAACTCCTGCAATCATTTCATATTATCCCTACAAAACTTACAATTTGAAGTCAAGTTGCCCATCATTCCTTTGATTACCTCAATACAGGTTTTCCTAGCCAAGGAAAATCCTTCTAAATATCCCATTGTTAAAAAACAAAGCATCCAAAGCATTAAGATGCGTGTCTCTTGAAGTTTAATATGTTTCCAAATATATTTCAGAAGAAATCAAAATCAAATCAGTTATACAAAAAAGAAGCATTATAGTCCCCTTAATAAGGCCATGCATTGGGTGCATGCATAATTTAAACATTCTCAATCTCATCTTCCTCATCTAAAACAACAAATGTAATATCCATATTACTAACGTTGAAATTCACAGAACCACTTTCATGTATCGAGGTTTATTTGCAGTTCCATAATGAACTTGGCCTACAAAATTGAAATTCAGCAGATCATGCCAATGTTAATTTTCTTGAATCAAAAAGAGGTAATTTGTAAGAACAAAATTGAATAGTGGAGAAGTAATCTCTCCATTTTCTGTTACAAACATTGAATTTACTCAAGAGCAGGGGCATCTGAATCAAGTTGAGCAACTTCTATGGTTGATGTAGGTGTTTGTGGTTCAATTTTCACAACTGCTACATCTGATGCAGGGCCCTATGGTTCATAGTGTAGATGCCTGTGGTTCAAGTTGCGCAATTTATCCCAGCAATGCAAGGGAATGCAGATCAAGTTTTGCAACTTCTCCCACCATTTCTATCCTTTTATTTTTCCTTATCTCTCCCCTTGTCCTTGTCCCTTTATTTATCATTTAAAATGATATTGAGACTCCCCCCAACAGATTCTAACTGACAAATTGAGGTTGCAACCTGTATGAAAATTGAAGGATCTATAGAAATAACTACAATCTAGATGTCAAAAATTTCCAAGGATTGACATAACCATCATGTTGATTTATAAGGCTTATTATATTTTTTCATATATCCACCTCCATGGAAATTTGAAGAGTTTCAGGATCCTCAAGCAGGTGATGTATGATGGTCACCACAATGTTGTCAAAACCTGGGAATAAACAACCTCTACGAATATTAAAAAGGTTAATCAAGATTCCCCTTTCAAGAAACTAAATTTCTATAAGATGTGACTTTGTTAGCCCAAGTTCCAACACGTAACTGAAGGAAGAATTGCATTGTAGTTGCAGGAACATGTTTTTGCCATGAAATTATAAGCAATATGAAATTTCCTCTTATGCTCTTCAATAGTCATGAAACCGAGTGTCTTTCCTAAAATACTTGCAAATGGATTCTTATCTTGTTTACAAGTATATAGGTTCATGATTTTAACTTCTTTGGAAGAGACAATAGTAAACAAAGTCAAATCTTCAGAAGAATTGATATGAGAATTTACACCAGTTCCTGCTACATCTAGAGCATCTCCTGAAATTGGAGGATTACACTGCAACATGTGATCTAGTACGAGTAATAAGGTTGTCACCCACTTAGAACTAAAATATTTTCATCAAAATATCTAATGTAATGGTGAAAATACCATTCTCTGCAACAATTTTATTTTCACTGCCATCCTCTGCCATAACTAAAGCCAAAATATGAGAAATTGTACTGATGGGATCACTATCTACTTTAGGACTATCCAATTTAAAGAGATTTAAATTTTGAATAAAATGTGAAACTACTCTGAGATGGTCTTGACCTCTATTTTGGTTACACAAATTTATAATCAAATCGGTCAAGGGGAATGCTAGTAAATCTATACTTTTTAACAATTTCATAGTTATAGCTAGTATGTACTCAACTGGGCGAGCTTCAGGAAGAACTATAACTTCACTTTATGTATATGTCTCACGGAAATCATCCCAAGGGGACTATATAAAACTATCCAATGATAAAGAAACAACTCACACAAGATCATCACATTCTTTCCCAAGCTACTCAGGATGACTGAACAACCACTCCATGGAAATTTCAATAATGCTTGATTCCACATGACGTATGGCTTCCTGTGTACTTTCCCTTGAGAATCCCATTTCCACAATCAAAGAGATTGTAGAATGATTAGGAGGAGGATCCATAAAACATTGATTTTCACTTATAGGATATCCATTCTTGCTTTTCACATCACCTACGCCAGAATATATATGATTGATGATAGTTATCACAAATGTAATCAAAGTTGTGCTATAATAAGGAAGAAATGACTGGTTCTGTGAATGAAGAACAATATCTGACACTTGAGCCTATAAATAAGGAAAAATATCTTAGGTTCCCTTGGAGCAAAGCAAGACCCACCAGAAATAGTTTGAGATAATAGTCATGATAAATATGATGGTGATAAAATCATAGAAGAATTGGCCAGCTGTTCCAAAAATCTGCAATAACTCTGTAAGGTATCTAACAACCATGAGCTATACTCTAACTTGTCATACTCATACTGATTCATGTTTGATTTCCATAATCAATAGTGAGACTTGTGGAAGTGTCCCCAACAACTCACTTGTTGCCTTAAATGAAATGAGAAGCCCCTTTATAGTATCATATGCATGAAAATTATTAACCATCATCGTATTACATACATGCCTTATTCTATCATAAATAGTTGCTGCCATGTCATCCACAACCTTTCCTAGGTACTGAAACTTTTGTAGAGAGCGACGAATCCAGTATTGATTAATTAGAGTGCCCATTGAAGCTAACAATACCATGATAAAATTTGGAAAGGGAAACTGCCAAGCCATTTCCTGTTATGCTGAAAATTCCAGTGTCAGCTCATCGATGATTGAGAAAAATCAATCCTTTCACAAGGTTGGTAAAAAATGAATGCAAAGAACATGAAAATCTGTTTAATATTTCATAGTGAAGCTCAGGAAACTATTGTTTAGTCTCATAAATTTGGAATTTTTTTCCTGAAATTTTAGGAATTCCCATGTCAATACGTGAAGCCTCTACATCTCGCTCAATATGAACAGGATGCCTTATTCTTCTCCCCTCTTCTACATAGTCCCTTGGACTGAAATTTTGAAATGGTTCTACTAGATGTATATTCAAAAGGTGTTCAGGTCTAACGCCAGAGTGAGATGTTAGTTTATTCCTTATAGACACAAGATTTATATTTCTAGCCAAAACTATGTTTATATCATTATCTCTCTCCCTAGTTCCAATATTTGATGTTTTATATGGGCCTCTAGTATCTCCCCATACTTCTTTCTTAGGATCCACCTTTGCATCACTATGAGGGAAAGTTGCGAGAATACTTCTTTGTAAATATCCCTAATATCATTTAATAACTCTAAACTTGCAGATCCCAAATCAATCATCATTGTTTTATTTTTTAAAAGGAAAATTAATAAAGACAAAATACTTTTAAGGACTGACATACATCTTAATATATCAAGTCAATTTAATCCTTCAAAATCTAACAACTTAGTTCTAGCCATGAATTCCAACAAGGAAATTTCCATCTTAAGATTTTATTTAATATACAAACAAACATGTAAGCAAAGAAGAGTGCTAAAGAGAGAAGTTCTTAAAAGCAACATAGATATTTTGACCGATTGAAAATGACATTGAAGGAAAAATATACAAACTACACAAATGAAAAATAGCCTCAATACCCATTTTCTCGATAAATACCTTGCAAGTATCTGAATTTTGAAGTATGTTTTCTATGAGTCATGCAACATTACTAATACATTCTCGAGGAAATACCTCGATATTTGAAGATGAATTTTCAATAGACAATTCAACTTCCTGCTCAAAAGTCTCTTGTGTTGATGAACCTCCTTCTCCAATTGAAGTAGTTGCTCTCTTCCAAGTCAATCTCCATAGGAACAAGATTAAAATAACCATTAGTCTCTAGAAATAATGAAAATGATTTTGTAATAGATCCCATATTTGAAACGATGTTTAAAATTTCAGTCAACATGTCCACACTAGCCACTTGCAAAGAAGCAACATGCTGCAACAATTCATCTATGCTAGAAGAGGTAGAACCTTAAGTTTTACCTTTCAGAGCCCATTAATCATCTATGCAAGAATGAGCAACATTGGATACCTTAAATGATATTAGTACGGTTCTGCATATCTCAAGCTAATCAGGAATCTTGTGAAACAATTACTGCATATATTCATTTTCTACACTTGCCACCACACATGCCTTAAAGGTAGTAGGATTGAAAATTTTCTACACCGATTTCTGGTGACGTTGTTCTTTTGCTATTGCTATATGCTATTCAAATACATAGCCCAATATTGGTACTACTGTGCTGTGGGATCCCTTCGGTTTCTTCCCCTAAAAAATTCTCAATTCACTTGTTTGGATGAGACGAGATCTCTTTTTTTATTATATTGCACATCTAATTTCGAAGTTCTTATGTAACTCGGCTTCGCTCCAATTCCTATGGTAGATAGTTGGACCCTATTCTTGTTAATTGGATGATACTGCATGTCTCCTCCCCTCGTTCTCCTCTACTCCACTTGATTTAATTTCATCCTTTTGCATACCCAGGTGGTGTGACTTTACAGTTCTCCCTAGTCATACTTCACGACGGTGGCCAAGCTAGCTGGCCACCTTTCTACCCTTTAAACTCTAAGCTTGTAAATTTAATTATTTCTGGTCACTATGGATGCATAACAAGGGGTGAGAAGCTATACCTGAGTTTATTTGTTGTTTTCAAGGCGTTTGCAGGAGCTGGAATTTGGAGACAATATTTTTAGATGTTGCGTTCTTCATTATATTCCTGTTCACTGAGTGAGCATCTTGTTGAATGAGGAGCTTCCTGAGTGAGATGCTAGTCTTTTCTTGTTGTTTATTTCCACTGTAGATATTGCGTGGGGTGCTCAACATGCCATGGGTGGAATTATCTCTCTCTTGGAGTCTGTTATGCAACTTTCCTTCTTTTTTTTATTTGCAGTGCATGAACAATTTTTTTTTAAAGGAACTTCCTGGTGTGTGTAATAGTTTGTGGCTTGCTCTCTTTTGCTACATTGTGTTTAGGAATGGGGGAATATGGTGTATGGAGGTGATGAAAGGAGTTATGGAAATGAATGGGGTGAATTATGGGATGGATGGTATAATAGGAGAAGGGAAAAGAAGATGAATGCTTCCCTGTGTTTCTAGAAACCATTAATAACCTGCAGAACAAAAAACACAAAAAACACAGAGATGCAGATGTATACTTTTTTTTGTTTTGTTTTGTTTTTTTTGAAAGAAAGTGGGCTACCTCCATGGAGGGTTTCAACCCATAAAATTTCCTTAGGTGCCTAAAAGAGGTTTTCACCCATGGATCTTTATTCTCTCTTTGTTTATTGTTGAGAGCAAGTGAGCTGCCTCCATCGAGGTTTTCAACCCACAAGCTTGCCTTGGGTGCCTCAAAGAGGTTTTCACCCAAGGATCTTTATTTTTTTCTCTCCTTTTTTTTTTTTTCAGGAGGGGTGGGAAACAATGGAGTTTCCCATCACATACACCTCTCTTCTTATTGAATTTATGAACTTTGCCATCAAAAAAGGCTTCTTGTAAATTCTAAATCTGTGACCATTGACAAACAAGGGGATTCCTTCCTCATCTATGGTTTTGATTTGAACTGAGCCATTATCAAAAACAATTTCCACTATGTAAGGTCCCAACCATCTTGTCATCATCTTTCCTTTCAAATCTTTAAACCTTGAATCATACAACAATGACCAATATCCTTCTTGGAAGGTCTTTTATTTGATGTTCTCGTCATGCCATACCTTCCTTTGCAGCTAAACTGCCTCTGTGTGAAGAAGTGCTTGCATTCTAAACTCACCCAATCCATTTAGTTGCAGCAACCTCTCTTTTTGGGCATTTGATAGATCTAGATTTAATTCAGCTACCATTCTTAAAGTATTGAATTCAAACTCAATTGAAAGTAGAGCCTTCTTATGATAGAATAGTTCATAAGGAGTGAATACTGTTGTTGTCTTCCAGGTAGTGTTGTAGGCCCAAGAAGCTTCTACCAATATGTATGCCCAATATTTTTTGCTACTACTCACCTTGGTGAGGATGCTCTCTAAAGATCTGTTAGTTACTTCTACTTTTCCATTCGCCTGAGAGTGATAGGCAATAGAATTTTTATGCTTAATCTTGTGATTCCTCAAAATATTTTGAATAAGGTGAGAGGTGAATTGTGCTCCATGATCAATGAATATTTCTCTAAGGCACCAAAACTTGTAAAACACATTATCCTTCAAAAATTCTGATACTTTATCCTCTATTTCTATCTTCACTACTTTTGTTTCTGCCCACTTTGTTAAGTAATCAGTGCAGACTATGATAAACTTATTTTTTCCAGATGGTGGATTGATAGGTCGAAAAAATTCCATGCCCCACTTATCAAATGGCTCAAGAGCCACTCGAGGGTGCAAAGGTATCTCATCCCTTTGCGTGGGTTTCCCCATCCTTTGGCATTGGTCACACCTGTTGGTGTATCTTCTGGAATCTTGGTGAAGTGTAGGCCAATAATATCATGCCTGCAAAAATTTGTAAGCAGTTCTCTTTGCAACAAAGTGGCCTCCACATGGGATGTCATGGCATTCAGAGAGGATATCAAAAAATTATTCCTCCCTCACACATCTCCTTAGGATTTGATCAGGGCCTAGCTTCAAAAGGTTTCCCCCAATCCATGTGAAAGGGGGGCTTTTTCTGATGTTTTTGCTCCTCTCCCTCAATGAAAAATTAGGGGGGAGTCTCACAGCAACCAAGTAGTTGGCTATATTAGAAAACCATGGTGAGAGTGCTGATATAGAAAATAGATGTACATCTGGAAGTCGGTCATCCACCATTCCTTCTTCACCTACAGGGAGAGCTAACCTAGACAAAAAATATGCAACAACATTCTCCTTTCTAGGTTTATCAACAATATTCAAATCAAATTGTTGCAAAAGTAACAACCATCTAATTATCCTAGCATTAACATTTGGTTTGTTGATTAAGTACTTGATGGTTGCATGGTCAGTAGGAACAAAGGTCTGATATCTAGTTACATAATGCTTGAATTTTTTTAAAGTATGGATAATGGATAACATCTCCTTCTTAGTAAAAAAATAATTCAGTTTGGCCTTGGACAAGTTATTGTTGATGAAATAAATGGCATAAGGGATTTTTTCCTCTAATTTTCCTAATGATGGCCCTACAGATTTTTCAGATGCATCAGTGTGGATGTGGAAAGGCAGAGTCTAATTTGGACCTCGGAGGATGGGGGCAGTAGTCAAATTTCCATTAATGAGCTCAAAATCCTCTTGATAAAGACCAGAATGAATAAAATCAAAATCCTTGGCCAATAACCCAAATAATGGTGAAGCCATCTTACTGAAACCTTTGATGAACCTTCTACAGTAACCAGCTAAGCCCAATAAACTCCTGACATCTTTCTGCTTTTGAGGAGTAGGTACCCTTTTGATGATAGTGATTTTTTTCTGGTATACCTGTATTCCTGCTTGGGATATGGAGTGTCCTAATACAACCCCTGCTTTCTTTAGTAATTCACACTTTTCTAGGCTCAAGGAGAGATGATTTTCAATGCACCTTCTTAGTACTTTACCCAAATTGGAGAGAGCTTCCTAGAAGTCATTCCCATATGGTGTGAAATCATCCATGTGGATTTTGATAGAGTCATGAACTAACTCAGAAAATATGCTTAGGATAACTCTTTGGAAGGTAGTTGGGGCATTCATCAACCTAAAGGGTAGGCCTCTATAAGAAAAGGTACCCCAAGGGCAGGTGAAAGTAGTTGTATCTTGGTCTTCAGGGCTGATTTGAATCTGATTGTACCCACTAAACCCATCTAAGAAGGAAAATAACTTCTTCCCCGCAAGGCCATCTAGGACTTGGTGTATAAAGGGCAAAGGGAAATGGTCTTTCTTGGTGGCTTTTTTAAGTTCTTGATAGTCAACACAAATTCTCAATTTCCCATTCTTCTTTGGGACTAGGACGAGAGGGGATACCCACTCACTGTCGGATATAGGATATATGAACCCTGCATCCAATAGTTTTTGCAGCTCTTCTTTGACTATGTCCTTCAGAGTTGGGTTCATCCTTCTTTGGGGTTGTCCCAGAGGCTTGCATCCTTATTTGATGTAAATTTGATGTCTACATACTGAAGGATGAACCCCTTACATGTCCTTTAAGTCCCAATTAAATGCTTCAATATTTTCTTTCAAAAGCTAGCATAACTGCTTCTCTTCTTCATTCAAGAGGTTTGGGTTGATTTTTAGATATCTGGATGGGCCAAACTCAATAGCCTTGGTGGTTTCAGAGGTTGAATCAACTGAGTGCACTTCCATCCAAGGTTAGCTTTAAGACTCTTTGACTAAGGTTTCGAGAGGAATGTTAGTGGATGACTGGTTTTTAATGGCATGGTCGATGAGTTCATCTTCATCAAGCTTCCCCCCTCTAAGAATAGCATCTACAATACACATAGGGGCAGTGTTATATAACTCATCTTCTTCATTCTCCAACCATATAGGGATATCATGATCAATGGAAGGCTAGGCCGGAGGATATAACACTACCTATTTAGACAAAGGCCCATTTTTTATAGTCATGTTTCTGGCTCGATAACTAATATAAGAATCTACAATGGCTAACCAAGGTCTCCCTAAGATGAGGGGATAACCATTAAAATTGGTTTTTGGTTGTAGGACTAGGAAATATGAAGAATACTCCGAAGATTCAATGGTAACCATAACATCCTCAAAATTTCCTTCCAAAGTTACTATGGCCCGATCTACAAGTTGTAAAACTGTTGTGGTTTTTCTGAAAGTCCCTTGGAGATTAAGTTTCAACATAGTTTCTTTGGTCATGATATTGATGGCATCCCCTAGATCAATCATATTTGGGGACTATGACACCATCTATATGCACATCAAAAACTGGACTACCAGGGTCCAGGTACTTTGGAAATATCAATTTCCCCAACATTATGTCAGAAAGTTGTCCTATCACGTTGATGGTGGGGGTATCTCTCTTGCTTCTCCCAGGTTTCTTGAAGAAATTTTCTTTGATGAACCTATTGTAGATAGGGACATCCTTAATGGCCTAGATAAGTGGTATCTTTACACACAAATTTACCAATTATCCTAGGAGTTTAGTCTCCTCTAGGGTGTGCTGACTAGGGTTGATCAAGCGCTTAGGAAAAGGAGGTTATTGGATTTGAGTGTTAGTTTCTTCTTTTTCCTCCTCAACCTTTACAAGTGGAGATGGAGGATGGTTGTCTAGGAGTACTCTTCCCGACCCGAGATTAACCTCCTATATCTCCACAACATAAGCTGGATGGGATGTTCTCCACTAGGAGCCTACTATGCCTATCTATTGTTTAGGTTCGGAATGGGTTGTGCAGGTATAGGTAGCCTAGGTGGTGCAACATGATTAAGCTGAGGCAGAAGTTGGGGTGGAGGAATTAGAGCAGGTGGTTGATTTTTTTGAGGCCTCCACCCTTGGGATGGATTGTTCCACTGAGGTTGTTGTGGAACATACTACTGAAATGCTTGGTTTACTGGATGAGGATGATATGAAGGGTTGTAAGGCCAAGTAGGAGGTGTAGACCAGGATGGAGGAGTGGGGGTGTACTAAGGTTGCATGGGTGCACTCTGATTGCTGTGATAGTAAGAGTAAGGTGCACCTTGCATACCTTGTTGATATGACTGAGGGCCTTGAGGCATTATTTGGTTGATGAAACATAGTTTCTTTGGCATTGCTTCCCCACCTTGATATAAAACTTTAAGTCCAGGTAAGGAGGGACACTTTTCCATGGCATGATTCTCCTCACAGACTAAACAAACCTCTATGAAATTCAGTGGACATTCATTTCTTGGGTGCTTCCTGGTACATCTAGGACAAAATATGGCCAGGGCTCTCTCTGCTTCCTCTTGCTTCCTTTTGACCTACATTGCGTCCATTTTCAAAGCAAAGGTGTGCAACATGTCACTCTTGAAGTCCTATAGAATATTTCCAATATCATGTTTTATGAAGGTGGAAGAGGAAGGGGTGTTGGATGTGTTTTGGCCAGCTCTTCCCTTCTTCATAAATGCCCTAGAATGGTTCCAGAAGACATTTTTGATTGTTTCATAAGGAAATTTGTAGACATCTCCTCCTGATAGCATATTCAAGGTTTCTATAATATCTTCACTGATCCCTCGAAGAAGTAAAATTTTAAGTGATGAAGGATCAAGGGTACAGTTGGCTCTCTTTTAGTTTAATTGAAACCTCTCTTCATAGTCCTCTAGGGATTCATCAGGTCCTAAAGTCATTCTAAAAATTTAAACCTTAGTTTCCTTGGATATACATAAGTCTCTATATTTTTTGTTGAAGGTCTCTTCCATATGTGCCCAGGTAGTGATGCTATCCCTAGGCAGACCCATGAACCAACGCAATGCTACATCCTTAAGGGTGGATGGGAATAGCTTCAACATCTGATCATTAGAGGTGTAGTCATAAGTCCTAAAAACAACAGAAATTTTGAACATGAATCTGTCAGGGTCCTTAGAGGTAAGTCCATGAAAGCGAGGAAGAGATGAGGGGCTAACGTTTTTCATCTTAGTTTCCCCATCTGCCTCTCTTATGGGAAAGGTTCTCTAGATCTCAGCCATGGTTAAGATAGGTGAAGCAGGTCCCTTAGTTGAGACAAGGTCTTCTTGTTCTTCCCCAATAAGTTCCTCAGAGTATTCAGAAAGCTCTACTATAGGGGGTACAATCTCACTGCCACTGAAGAAGAGTGAAGGGTGGCTAGGAGGTGATGTGGGGGTTTTAGGTAAAATTTGTCTTTGAGTATTCCTACTCCTACGAGGCATGAAAGTCAGATCTTTTTGTATTTTTTTTCAATATTTCTGAAATGACATGAAAAGAAAGGAAAGCATAAAATAATGCTAAAAAAAATCGAAATATCTACTAGACACCTCCTCGAC
Organism: Pinus albicaulis; assembly: GCA_034641835.2. NCBI lineage: Eukaryota > Viridiplantae > Streptophyta > Pinopsida > Pinales > Pinaceae > Pinus > Pinus albicaulis. The sequence goes on from CM076580.1 coordinate 1,327,173,674, forward strand.
AATGATGCCAAAAATTACTAACCCGTGATATTGCACCAAGAGTGCTGCAACTCCTAGGGGCTGCCCTACTTTACTTTATCAACATGGGGTTCATACAAACTTGGAGGTGACAATGATATATACACAGCAGATGCATTATGTTCATGTCATCCTCTTCTTCTTTACGAAAGGGTGCAACTTCTTAAACTATGATTAAAACTGAAAATTAAATTTCTCGAAGGAAATGATAGAAAGGAAACTAACTTAATTTGTAGAAATCAAATGACAGAAAGAAAATAAATTAAATTTATGAAAAGAAACTATTTTAAACCACACTAAACTTGGCCAATTGGCTAAAAACACCCTACTTATCTTATGTTCTACCTACCATGCTCCTATCCATGCAGCTAAGCTATCTAGGACTTAATCCTAATTGAAAAAGTGTTGATTTGCAGCTTGGAGAAGAAAGGGGTAAAGGTGCTAATGGAGGGATAAAAACATGAAAGAAAGGCTTAAGAGTGGAAAGAGCAGGTTAAACCTTATTAAAGATTTATTATGGTGCAAAAGGGCTTTGGAGCGGAATTATTTAAAAATTACGATGGCAGAGTTGCGATGGAGGGTGATCATAATCGACGTTTGGAGCGGTAGAGGTTAACTGGAACAAAATAAAAGGTGTGATTTGCATGTATGATGTGGCGGTGGGACTGGTGGCGAAGTACAGGGTGATATCGCAATCAGCAGATAGGAGTGGTAAATGTTAAAGGAACAAAAAAAAAAGTGTGATTTGTGAAGTGCGATTTGGCAAAAACTACAAAGTGCGAAATGCAACGGGATAAAACCTGCGAAGTGTGAAATGAAATATCGCAAAATTGGAGGGATAGTGAAAGTGTTGTTTAGGAAAATTTTGTGAAGTACAAAATGCGATGGGTGATGTGGCAGTGGGACCGGCGGCAGAGTGCGATGTTAGTATTGCAATCGGCGTCGGGAGCAGCAAGTCTTAAATGAAGGAGGAGAACAATGCACAGTGCAATGCGGAAAAAAATGCGAAGTGAAAAATGCATTGGGATAAAAACTGCGAAGTGTGAAATGCAATATCACAATTGCAATATCGCAAAGTTGGAGGGATGGAGGAGTGCTGTTCAGGAAATTTTTTTGAAGTGAGAAGTGTGATGGGTGGTGTGGCGGTGGGACCGACTGCAGAGTGCAAAGAAAGTATCACAATCGGCAAAAAGGAGCGGTAAATATTAAAGAAAAAGGGAAAATGTCACAAAGTGTGATTTTCGATATGCGAAGTACGATAGCGGGAGTTTCAATGAGGAAGGCGGAGGTAAAATTTTAATGGTTTTCAAGGATTTTGCATTAAACATGGAAGGGAAATCATGACCAATAAGAACAAAGGAATAAGGTGAGTTGGATATTTTAAGTGTTTTTAGGGATGAAAGGTGGGTGCAGCAGTTAGAATAAGCAGGAAAAAAAAGGAATGGAGGGTGTGACAACAATGCTCAGATTGTGGAGACAGAGATGGAGAATGAAGTGGGGAGGCACCACGAAGCTGCTTTGGGGTTTTAACAATGATTCCTTGGATCAACCTGCTAACTTATGTGCAACAAAATAGACAAATACATAAAAATATAGTGCAGAGGAAGACTAAAAAATGATAAAGCTATTCTATTTTCAATCTCAGAAACAGTGAACAGAAATCAATTTTTGGGTCTGTGGGAAGGTTCACCCTCCTCGAGCTCTATTGACAGAGATGAGGAGGGGGTCTTGATCCACATATTTTTTCTTTTTCTCCTCTATTTTATTACTCATAAGAAAATTAACTATAGCTGCAATTGGAAGCAAAAATAAACAACAATTTGAAACATAAAAGAAATTATCAGAAGTGGAACTAATGAAATGATAGAAAGCAGAGAAAAAATACAACAAAGAGGCTGAGGCACATGGATTGGGCCCTAACCCATGAACCTAGCTATCTAAAGCTTAAATCAGTAAATTGAAATTAGTCTACTCATTTCATAAAAGATTAGCCTGATATATTTATGAAATTTTGATCACTGAGTAGAATAATAAAAATCTCAATAGCTTGCAACAAAGTTCTGACTAGAATTGACCCCTTCCTAGTTCTATATCTACTCTATTTATTCTACAGGGAAGCTACCAAAAACTCCCTAGAAAGTAGTGATTGAGTCCACTTGACTCCAAGTAAACAAATATTGAGTTTCTTGGCTGCCTCTGGAATTCAAATTGTTGGAGAAAATCTTTGGCATCCTTTGGCTACCTTTGGAATTCAAATTGCTGGGGAGAATCTTTGGGATCCTTTGGCTACCTTTGAGAGTTAAGGAGGGTGAAAAATCCTTGTATTACTTCTCCTTGCTATCTCCTCCAAGTCCTTATGATAAAATCCTTTTAAACATGCTTAATAATTCATGATTTTGTACACTCTGTTAAACACCATGTTGAAGCACACACATGGTGTATGAGGAGAAGAATGCACACACACACAAGAGACTCCACACAATGAAAGATAAGCGTGAGGCTTTCTTTATTTTCCATTATACAAAGATGTACATTTATAGTACAATGGTGTGACTCTTGGTTTCACATTCCAAGGTCACTTGGACTCCATTGTGACTTTTCATATTCCACACCTACCCATGTAGGATTAGGTGTTCCAACATCCCCCTTTAATCCGAAGGGGTATGTGTGAGTCCAAGAAAAGAGTTGTAATACAAATCTGCAAAGTATGCATGGCAGCACTTGGCTGAATCAACTCTCTGAAATGTTGGAAAAAGAGGTGGTTTTAGGATGACCACAAACACTGGAACGCAAAACTTGTTGCAGTTCCCGGAACTCTTCCAAAACTGGCAAGAAGTTGAAAGCTTCTGCTAGAGGAATTGTCCCTCATAAAAAGGGAGACCTTCGACCTAAAAGAAGGGAGGTCTACTACCTGTGGTGGTTTTAGGTTGTCCACCAACCAAAGATGATGGTTTTAGGTTATCCACCAACCGAAAATGATGGTTTTAGGTTATCCACCAACCAAAGATGATGGTTTCAGGTTATCCACCAACCGAAAATGATGGTTTTAGGTTATCCACCAACCAAAGATGATGGTTTTAGGTTATCCACCAACCGAAGGCATGCTCATGGGCATCCGTGTCTCTCGCTACATCTCTGAATCCGGAATGACGAATTGTGGCTCAGGCTCGCTTGAACTGCTGGCTACAACTCTGAACATGGAATGAGAGATTGTGGCTCAGGCTCGCTTGATCTGTCGTCGAAGCTTGTACATGACCACCATTTTCCCCCCTGTCAGGGACAAGGGGAGATGATGGCGAAAACTCAACTGCAAGTTTGCTCAATATCCGTGAACAAGTTCTAACATGTGTCGTAAACATCTTCTTGGTTGTTGATGCCCATTGCCAAGAAGCGATCCATCCAAGATGAATCTTGGTTCTTGCAGGAGGCTTGTTTCTGAAGCATCTGTCTGAAGAATGGGTGTGCCGACCACAGTGCTTGCATGGATGAAGATCAAAACAGTGATCTTTCATATGGCCAACTCGATCACAATGTTGGCATTTCTCAATCTGTGATTGTTGTTGTGGAGCAGGATCTGGAACAGCTGCAGGTGAACTGTCATACAAGAATCCGACACTCTGAAATATGATGGGCTTGGTGTAGTCTGGAATATGAAAGGACACATCCTTGTCATATCCAAGACCAGTTCGGTGCTTGTTGTGGACAAGCTCTTCCCAAGGTCTGATGATGGGCTTAAGAAGTGCAGGCTGAGCTGTTCAATCTGCATGTAAATCTGCTCTAGTACAAGGAACTGAATGGGAATCAACTGGAAATTTGCTGACTTGCTGTTGATGGGAGTCTTTCACAATGTTCTGAACAGAAACAGGTTCAGAATGGTGACTCTTCTGCTGAAGTTCGTCTTGTTGGAGCTGAGATTCCAACTGCAAAAACTCGATCTTTTCTTGTGCATCTTGTAAACAAATCTGAATATTACAAAGAGAATCCTTGCTCATTTTTATCATGTCATCAACATTTGAATGAATGAGGCTATTCAAAAACACTAATGCCTCATTGATTTTGGCCATTTCAACAACTTAGGCTCAAAAATGAATGAAAGGGTGTCAGCTTCAACCGAAAATGCACCCGTTTACAATGTGATGCAACAAGATACAAATGACTCAAGAGAACTTCCAAAGATGGAAATCTCAAAGTACAAATTCTGCTCCTCAAATGATGGAGGGCAATCAACAATGACTTATATCAACAATTTTTCAACTCAAATACACTGATTCCAACTATGAATGAAGAGGCAAATTCACTCACAATGTGAGTTCAATACAAAATCTCTGCAAAATATTTGAAGCTGAAAACACTATGCAAAAATCTTTTTATGACAGCTGAATTTTCTTCAAAGAGCTGTTTCCAATGATGGCAAACTTGTCTTCAAATGTGAAATTCTTCAAAAAAAATCAACTTTTTATCAATGCCACAATGCAAATCTTCAATTTTATCTATCCATCTACTTCATATGTCTATTCCTCTTTTTCTGCTGTTCATGTCTTCTTTTCTTCAATGTCCTTCCTCTCTCTCTGCTCTTTCTCTCTCTGCTGTTTTTGTTTTTTTTTTTTTTTTTTTTTTTTTAATTAATTGAAAATTAACTAAAAAATAATTATTTGGGATTTAAAATAGAGAGAAAGGGAAATAATTAAAAAGAGAATGGGGAATTAAATTAATGGGAAATATAAAAAGAGGAGGGAAATATAAAAGTGGAGGGCGGATTTTACAATGGAGGGGGCGTATTCAACAAAAAGAGGGCGTATATAGTAATGGCGTATTCAAAAAAAGGGCGGTATAGTAATGTATGGATGGGCGGTATCGTTGGTTAGGGAGAGAAAACGATTCGTTGTGTGAGCTGTGAGAGCGCGCAGGTGTAGAGACAACGCGCGTGATAGAGGCGTGGGTGAGGAGAGTTACGAGCGTATAAGAAATGTGATTGCAGACTTTGGAATGGGGCCGACTGTTATGCTATGAGGAGAGGGGCGTTTGATTGGAGCGGGTAGGGCGCAAGGGAGCACAGGGGTTGAGTGAATGGTGTTGAGAGGGGGCGTATGGAACATAGAAAGGGGGAGCTATGTGTTGTTGACTTGGGGAGACGGGATTCGAGGGTGAGGAGAGCGTGTGAGGAATGGTGAGTTTATGTGCAGCGCAGGGCGTTGAGAGTAGTTAAGCCGCAGAGTGATGAGAGGGCCGGCAAGTGTTGGGATAAGGAGTAGGGAAGCGGGTAGGCGTGGTTAGATAGCAGTGGAGAGTCGAGTGGGAAGAGAGCGTAGGTTATGAGTTGGGAGGGTCGAGTGAGTAAGGGAGCGTAGGTTAAGAAATAGCTGTGGGGAATGTTTGTAGAGGTGGAGTATTGAAGCGCTCGAGTGGTGGGAGAGATAGGTCGAGGGTATGGGATGTAGAGGGAAGTTGCAGAGAATTTATTTTTTTATTTTTATATAATAGCAGAGAGCAGAGAGCTTATCATTAAACAATAGCAGAATTTTGGTTTCAAAACAGCAGATTTTTTTCTTCAAATGTATAGCAGAACAAATCTAGCAGCAGTAGAAAACTTAGAAATTTTCCAGTGGTCCAGCAGCTCAGAAATTCCAGCAGTAGAAAAACTCAAAATTATCTTCAAAAACCTCTCAGCAGCTAAAAAATGCAGAGATGAAGAATTCTCCAGCACAAAAAACTCAAATTTCTTTTGCAATAAAAACCAGAAACTTCTTCTTCTTTAGAAACTCAAATTAAACACTTTTCAGTAGCTTTTTCAAAATGATGCAGATTTTAATGAGCAGAAATTGCAGAGAAAATTTAAAATGAAAACCTTCAGATGGGCAGTGCTGACTTCTTCAAAACCAATGCTGAATGCTTCTTCTTCTTCAAAACAGAATGCTGCTGAATCACTAAATGCTGCTCCTTCTTCTGAATGCTGCTCCTTCTCCAAAACCACTTTCTGAATGTGGCAAAAAGACTGCTACAAACACTTGAGTGCTGCAAAAAAAACCAACAATTTTTTTGCAGATATGCACAGGCCATAAACACAAATGGCTCACTCAAAGTGGAGCAGGGCCAGAAATCGCCCGCTCTGATACCATGTTAAACACCATGTTGAAGCACACACATGGTGTATGAGGAAGATGAGCACACACACACAAGAGACTCAACACACAATGAAGGATAAGCGTGAGGCTTTCTTATTTTCCATTATACAAAGATGTACATTTATAGTACAATGGTGTGACTCTTGGTTTCACATTCCAAGGTCACTTGGACTCCATTGCGACTTTTCATATTCCACACCTACCCATGTAGGATTAGGTGTTCCAACACACTCAACTCATGTCAGGCACTCAGAGTATGTTAACCTTAATCACCACCTATACTATCATCATAAAACCAAATAATAGTAAAAATTCAAGAAAAATAGATCTAAGAAGGAAATAAGGTGACCATTAGCTCCTCCAAATATGTCTAATGATGGAGTTCATCAGCGACACAATGATTTTTTATATTAAAAAATCATCGAGGTACTCGGGTTCTGCCATGAAAACCTACGCACCCTCGAGGGTAGATTCTAAAACCATTTTTCCTCCAAAAAAATAATATAAAAAATTAAATTGAAAGAGTAAATGGATATAATGCAAGACAATGAAGAGAATAAATACCTAGAACTTTTGGTTCACAAAATTGTTGCCTAGTTTTCCCAATATCTGCTTCAGAAGATCTATGGTAAAAACTCCTTTTCAATGCTTTGGAAATCAAAAGTTAAAAATGATTTTTTCTGACATATTTTTATAGGTTTTCATGAATAAAATAATATTATTTTGTTTATTTTGACCTTTAGAAGTTTAAATTCTAAATATCTTTACCATGATTGAGAGTATATGATTATAATTTTTGAGTTTTTTGCAGAGAATAGGTTGTGTCTAAAAGAAAATCATTTAAACGATAGAGTAAAATTTTATCACTTTTTTGGGCTCTCCAAAAATATGAAAAAGAGAAACCATGGAGTCCTCTTTTAAGCCCTTTTCAGACTCTCTAAACATGAAAATATTGACGAGCACTTGACTATTCGAACTTGTTAAAATAAATGAACAATCGTCTACTCAGTATAAGTTTACCCATTTTCCGAGCTGAACTAGACTAATTGCGAAAAAGGTATACGTTGACTAAGCATAGTCAATAGAGTTCTCTCCTACATTATTTTATCCTTTTTCGTGTTTGAGAGACTAAAATTATGAAAAAAAAACATTACAGAATTTACTGATATTTTTCTTATGACTCCTTAAAGCTGAAAAACACCGAGTTAATCCTATGTTGGACTCATTAAAATTAAAAAGTGTAGGACCTATAGATTACAACAAGACTGAACCACTCCTTCTTAGGGTTCGTTAAAATTACTGACATGGGCTAATATGAAGGATCAGCTTACACAACAAGAAAATGTTATCCTGCTCAATATTGACAAAAATAAAGAGGTGCTTTCCAGTAATGGTCGGAGAAAAAAGTGAGAAAAATAATCCATCTTTTATACTTGTTTTAAAAAGCATCATGTTGCTCTTGAACACAACACTTTCTCACACTTGTGTCTGGGTTGGGTAATCCTTTTGTATTACAATTAATCAAACCTCATTGAAATTATTAAGCCGGTTTTGGGTATTATCTTTAATTCAAATGCTGCCAAGTCATCTACAGTGTCATTATGTGTTCAAGAGAAAGTTCAACTTCAAGTTTGCTATTCGTTGCAAATATTTCTCTCCATTCGCATTTACCATCCATGATTTAATCCTTGCAAAATATTTCCTGAAAAATTGACATAATGGTTTCGTGTCATAGGCCCTCCTACGATGAATCACTTCCTATCGACTTTAGCTCATTATATAGGAAGTTGATCTATAAATTCTATCAGTACCTTGGACTCTGCATGTCCTAATGGCAGGTTTCTCACCTTCGACAACATGTTTTCAACATTCTCCTTCGATGAAATGAATCTATCAATGTTTGATTGCAAATAATTCATTCACATTTCATATATTGTACTGAAGTAATTTTAGAGCCATTGCCATTATTTGTGGTTTCTCTCACACTTGTTAAAAGTTTTCATCATTGATCAATAATCAAGTGGTTTTTGCGATGTTCGAGTATGAAAAAATCAATCACATGGATAGATTTGTACTAGTTCAAGAAGCTGAAATCAAGCCCCTAGATCTAGTTTCAATCGTCAAGGCTATGAGGACTTATGTATTCATGATACAATAGACTTATTCATAATAGATGGCTGCACCCATACTCTTTTTATTTTTGATGTAATGTTAAGTCATATCTGTACCAGAACATGTAGTTAGTTTTTCTCTGATTATGGGAATCCATACCTCAATGATGATTTTATATTTGCATTAAATGTTTCTTACAGGTTTTCGACCAATGTCTCTAATCCAATCCTTGGATATAAAGAACTTCACTCTCTCGAAATTTTTTCTCAGAATTCACACTTTACAGGGAAATTTGTTACATGTTATTTTGTCACCATGACATTTGATTGTAAATATGGATCTATTACCATCCATACTCATGCTCCCTTAGAAGTAAAAACATTTATATTCCTGAACCAAATCTTGGAAACTCAGAAAAAGCTCTTAAAAACTCTTAAAGGTTGCCTGCGCACTTTTTGTGGTCACTTATTGTGCATGTGTTGATAATTCCTCTATTAGCTACGACGATCTTCACTCTATTTTCCTATAAAACCTGCACACTCCATGTAAAATAAAGTAAAAATGGAAAGTAACTTCTAGAAGCATAGTTGAGCGAATATTCTTCCTACTAAAAGCCTCTTTATTCATTCCAGTTCGATCTATATCCATCCACTCATAGAAATTATCCCCTTGGATGAAGGGACCCTAATCCCTTCATTACAGGATCTTATCCCTCTATTCATGGGTCTAAAACCTCCTCAGTTTCTCCTATAAATTGAGCCGAAGCTTCAGGGGTAGGGGTAGATTTTGGAGCTTTGTACTTTAGATATTGAACATTGTATAAGAGTTCATTGAAGATAAACCTATGTTCGTCATTATAGAGAGGAAATATTGTCAAACCAACTAGCACGATTGTGAAGGCATACAGGAGAAATATGTACAACATCAAGGCTTAGGTTGTAATATTTCTCTTTATATTCTTGATAATACACATGGATCTCTTTTTCTCGTTGCGTTGTTTTTGGATTCATTAAAACAATGAAAATTCTTAATCTCGTTGATCATTAAGTTGAATTTGTCTTTTTGATTATTATATACTACAGGTGCTTTTGATTCTTTACATGTTTGTGATTACATGTTCTTCTCAACATTGAAGGACTTCTTTTGGGATGAAAGGCAAGGTTTACATCAAACATCTCATTGAAAAGTAGGAGCATTAACTCCTCATTTCTAAGTTTTAATAATATAAACACTAAGAGTTTCGAGAAAGAGATATTAAAATGGTTATTTATTTCTAGTAATCTCTTGGGATACTAGGGAGATATCTCTTTTCTACAACAAGGATTTATCTGGAAAACAGCCAATGTGTCGAAGTGTCATGCATAGTTGCTTCATTGCCTTAGGTGGCTCTAGGTTCACAATAGCAGCTATCTTTGTGGGGTCTACCATCAATCCCTGTCTACAAACAACATATCCAAATAGTATACCAAAAGGTACACAAAATATGCACTTCTTCAAATTCAATGATATCTAATACTTCCTACAGGTATCCAACATCAATCTCAAGCTTGAAACATGCTTGTTCAACAACCTAAAAATAATCCAATAATCAATGTAAATATCCAAAAATTTGCGTATATACTCCTTGAAAGCCACGACTACAACTCTAGAAGATATAGTAGGAGTGTTCTTCAATCCAAAAGGCATCACAGTATACTGGTAACAACCCCACTCTATAGCGAAAGTTGTCTTATGTCCGTCTTCCGGTGCAATATTAATATGATAGTAACTCAAAAAACCATCTGTGAAAGAGTAGGCCTCCTATCTTGCTAAATTGTTCAACACTTCATCAGTGGATGGTGTGGGAAAGGGGTCATGCACACATGTATCATTCAATTTCCTTAGGTCCACACATATTGTGATCTCACCCTTTGTCTTCTTTTCCTATACTACGATAGGACATACCCATTCATATTATTCGACTAGTTCAATGATCCCTACCTTGTTCATATTTTCTAACTCTGCCTTCACTTTTTCCTTATAATTCGGGTTTAAATTATAAGGTATTTGATTTACTGACCTTGCGTTGGATTTCAGAATTATCCTCATAACTCTGAGGTATCCTACTATACCTTTCAATTCAGAAAAAATTGTGGGGAATATCTCTTGATATTCATGCAACAACTTTGCAACTTTGCTAACTGTGTCTTTATCGAAATAATCTCCAATCAACGCAAATTTTGGATCTTCTTCTGACCCAATATTCACCTTCTTTGTCTTCATGGGTTTCATTATGTTATGGATTTCAAGATTTGGTCTAACAACTTCACGATGTCCTTCTGACTCTGATATATCAATATTTCTCAGATCCTCATCATCCTCTTCTGTTGTCACATTATAACATTACAGTGCGTATTGCAACTGCATGGCCCAATCAGATTGCATCCAAGTTAGCATAGTTATAGTCTTAAAAATCCCTGCTCTTACTTCCTAAAGGGCTACATCAATGCTTTTACAATTGTCGTCATAAATAAATTTCAGGAGGAACCCTTCAACAAAGTCTATCCTACTCACCATCCCTTGGCGCAACTCTACCTCAAGATACAAGTTCATAGGCATCAAGTCCAATGTGTGAAAAATATATGTACCCATTCTGGCTCTAGATCTTCACCCCAAACCGAAGTCCAGCGAGACATATGATTACGAGAATTCCTTGCCATCATATTTGTCTTGGATTATTGTATTTATTTTGCGAAATCTAATCTTCATCAATCTGCGATACTTTTTCCAACCTCCGATATTTATTTATGAGTACCCCACCATCTAGCAGGTGTATACCTTAGGGCTACATCCAATGATTGAAGCCTCTATTCTTCCGAAACCTCTTTTTCAAATTCATTAAGAAAAACACTAACATCTATTATCCCTTCATAATGAAAAATTACATACCTTTGAAGTTATGTAGTGAAGTGATCTTGTAATTATATTACATGGTATTATAGAGACTTCATACAACCTGTTCTACCAATTTTCCGGTTCTTCGAAAGAGTCTAAACTACATGAACTGTCCTACTCCCATCTTAGCCCTCCATATGCAATGATATTAATCCAATATTCCTCCTTAGATGTTATCTTGTAGATATTTTCAATGTCAACATCGCAATACTCATCATGGATAGGCTCTGTATACAGAGCTCCTTTTGATGGGTCTAGAGGAAAAATGACCCACATATCACCCTTTTCAAACACCATCTATCTCCTTTTCAGATTGATTATTGCATAAATATCGAAAGCCAAATCCAATCCAAGCAGCACAAGATATAGATGTTTGTCATCTATAATATCAAGTACTTTGAAATCTGCAACAACGTGCACTCCTTAAATATCTACTACAATGACAGATAGCCTTCCCATAGGGATGATATTATGTTGGTTGGCCATTCTCAACTAGATCGACAACCATTGAAACTCTGAATTTCCCATTAGCTCCCAATTTTTCTTAGGAAATATATTGAAATGAGATCCTATATACATGATTACCTGATCCATGTCATATTCTCCAATATGTTCAATTAGTCTCATCCCCCTTCTTGTTCTCTTCTTATGTCGATTCAACTTGTTGAATGCGCGTGGTTCATTTTTTGGTTTGTCTTTACCAGTGCAGGATTATATCAGCTCCTAGATTTCTTGAACAACCTTCTAATCTCACAATAGCTTTATGCAGGTCTGAAAAATGATTTTAATATAGCTGGATCAAATTCTTTCAACTAAGTAGTTACTTCAGCGATGTCCTTCTTCAATATCAACTTCTATTGTGGCTATGCACTAGAGGTCACAACTCTCAGATCCATGAAACTTTTCTTTGCCTCTAGGAATTATTCTTTTTCTTCCTGAATATTGATCCGAGGGGCTCTTTTGGTACTATTCCCAAACCATGTGTCTTCCATCGACTTCTTACCTTCAGCTATAACATCTCTTGTCATTGTGACACTTCCAATGACTATGTTAATGCATGGGTCATCTTCCCTTAGTTAAACAATCATCATTTTCAAATTCTGTGTAGGATACTGGTTTTTTTTCTCCTACATCTTTGTCATAAGGACTGGACATTATTATATCACATGATAAAAATATTTACAATACTTATAGGTGGAGGTAGGATTATGAAAATCTCATGCAAAGTGTCTTGCTTCACTGCAGTTGTAAGATTTAAGTTGGCCACATCCTCAACCAACACCTCCTTCTTGTCCTCGTCGTCATCTTCATCCTTGGAATCCACCTCGACCGACATGATGACCTTCATCCTCCTGTGCACATTCATCAGGTTGCATTCTATAGGCAGCTGCACTTTGTTCTATCATCAAATCATAACTACGACAATTCTTCTCATCATGCCCCACCGAGCTACAAAAATTACAAAAAAATTGTTTTGGGATCTACACATAATTCTACAACAAATATAATGCTTCCATGCAATGTTGTCCTACAACTTTACATAAGTCACACTATGCACTAAATCTTGGGTTCAATGGATTAGGACCTCCACTATTTATGTATTCTATGAACAAATGGAATTGATCCATATAGTGGTATTCTTTCTTATACTTTATGCACCATACTACTAATCAAAATTTTTCCTGAATTCCTTACCCTTCTTCAGATTCTGTAGCTCCAAATGCATTGCTGCCTCTGAATATACTGTACTCCTGAATGACTATCTCCCATCGGTGAAGCTTCCATCTTCATCGCAATTTCTAGAGCTTCAACATGTGTTGATATATTCTGCTATATCAAAGGTAGCATAAGATGTGGTAATAACGCAGCTATAAACCATTCATTATGCTGTTATTTAGGGATTTTAAAGCTTACTTGTCCATTAACATCTTGAAATTTTGATATAATTCCAAAACAAATTCAGTTACCATTTGCTTAATCTCCTTTAGTTCTATAATACATTGCGACTATGATTTTGGCTTCTTAAATTCTGCAGTCAGTGATTTCTTCGTATCATCTTCTGAAGAACCTTGATTCATTGTGGAATAATTTATGTACCATGTTAGTGCTCTCTCCTACATTGCAGTGACAATCTGTGTCTTCTTTCTATCTTCATCGATGATTTGTATTTTGTTGAGCATTGGAAAAGGTATGAATTCACCATGTATTTATTTATTTTTTTCCTTTAAACATAACTCTTTTTATTCTAGAAAGACGATATATTGAAGGATTATGATAGAATTGCAAAGATTAATTTTTATTGTGAAATTGGCTAAAGATTGTCTTTTATTATAAACAAAAAAAAAATGAAGTGGGAAACCACCATTCGAAAGGAAAAGCTAAAGCAAGAGTAACTGTTGTTCCTCCAGCAAAGGGCCATATCCAGATAAGAAGGATGAAATTAGAATGCACAGTTAAAGAAAGGCAAGGAACAACACGGCTACAACACAAGAAGACAAAGCGTTAGCTAAAAGAGGAAAATAAAGCGAATCTCTCAGGATCTTTCGATCCTGAGGGATCACTGTTCAAAGTTTATATTTGTTTCTTGTATTGTCCGCCGAATTTTTATAAAAGGTAGTGCCTATAGAAATCAAGAAAAGGGGGATGATAATTATTGAAACTTATTTTGTAATTAAAATTTCATTGACTCTCGTAGAGAGTGACTGTTTGTAAATGCTGTTATGCGTGATTAATACATGATTTAGTTGCTGTTCCATCACTTGACTCTGGAGTAGCTCAGCAGTGTTTCCCTAGCAGCTAAGGGCCTAGCCCTGGTGGATCCACTTTCTCTTTTGTATCATTATCTTTTGATTACAGTTGTGTGACGGTTTGCATTTTTTTTCATTACAGTTTCAAGTTTAATAGTTTACTGTTTTATTTCTTTATAATCTTGGTGTGTTGCATTATTGAATTGCCTTGCCGTTCCTTTCCAATTTAACAAGAATATTGATCCGTGTATAACTTAACTTGTTATTATTTAACAGAGCTTCATTTTTCAACATCTACTGTTCCATTCCATTTTTTGTTCCATTCCATTTGTTGTTCCATTCCATTTGTTGTTCCATTCTAATTGCTGTTCATTTCGGATTGCTGTTTAATAGAACTTGCTGTTCAAATCCATTAGTTAGAGTTTGTTGTTCAATAGAATTTGTTGTTGAAATACATTAGATAGAGTTTTCTGTTTGATTCTATTACTGTTCAATTCCAGTAAAATAGATCTGTTTTTCATTTCAGTGAATTAGTTTACAATTTATTTCATACCTGCAAAGAGTTTGGTTTTGAGAGCTTGCCTAGTTTACTTTCATTAGCAGCATTAGTGATTTAGTTCAGTTTCCATTTAATTTCTTTAGTGTGGAGTGTAAGATCATAAAATGTAAAGGAAATTGGTTATTTCTACCTATGTTCTCAGATTGATTGCCTTGTTCTTATTTGATTTCATTTACATTGGTTTCCAAAGGAAAGAGTTGTTACTACTGCATCCTTGACTGATGATTGCTGAGTGAATGATTGGATTTCAGAGCATTTAATTTCATGTCATTGTAGTTAGATTTCATTCCCAAGCATCTATTTTCTCTTGTGTTTATAACACTGTACTGCATATTGGAATGAATTACTCTTATATTGAATTGCAGCCTCAGACTGAGTACACTCTTGAAATAAAAAATCGTACTTGGAGTGATAATTAATGTGAGATAAATAGGAGTTAAAAAGACACCTTTTATACCTAAACATTTTGGCGCTGTTGCTAGGGAGAGTGTAGCTATTTAGGAAAAAGTAATGTACATTTTATTTTCTCTGCTAGGGAAGAGCTGGGTATTAAAAACGGAAGGTAAGAACCTGCATACTGAGCGAGGAAAATTCTCCTTCATCAGCCCGCTTCACAGTAGAATTGAGTAGAATTTTTAGGTAGGAATGAATGCTTGTGTTTTTTTGAATGAATAGAAAATCTAAACAGAAAAAAATTCCTCCTAAACCTGAAAAACCTAAGGGACCAGTGACCCTTGGGCGAACAACTTTCATCGATGAAATCCTTAAGAAAGTTGAATCTCAACCATCAGTAGGACCTAGAAAAGTTACTTCTAGACAACCTACTAGTTCCCTTCAGACCACAAAGTCACCATCTATAGCCTTTGCTGAGGTGCATAGCCAAACAGAAGAAATTGAGCAAGATTCCCAAGAAATTGAGAATTCTCGCCTAATTTCTCTGTAAGAAGGGAACTCTAGTAATCTTCGTGAAGGAGGAGGAGAAAAAGGGGAAACTGAAGAACCAAAATTTCCTCTTGAAGTGATCCAAACAGTGAGCAGCCGAGATAAGGGAAGTGCTATCAACATCATTCAAAACAAAGCTAAAGGACCTGAATCTCCTCAGATAGTAGGTCAGCAAGGAACACTCATTATTCCAGACTAAGGAAGTGCTTTCAAGGTCATTCCTACTCCTTCTAGTCAGCCTATGAATAATTCCATAGAAATCCCAGAAGGATATTGGCACATATTTGATCAAATGGCCCACAAACAACAACCACCTCAACAAACTTCCACACTGCAATATCCCATTGTGGACACTGCAGTTAATGCACCTATGAAGGCCATTCCTCTTCAGCATATTCCTACATTCCATGGCTTAGCATTAGAGGATCTAGATGCATTTCTGTTTGAATTTGATGTATTATGCAAAGGGTATGACTATACCACCGATCCCCAAAAGTTAAAATCATTTCCTTCCACATTAAAAGGAGCATCTCTACGATGGTTTATGGGGTTAGGTGGAGGTGTTATAAATGACTGGGATCAGATGAAAGCTGCTTTTCTAAAGAAATATCAGGATTATTGTAGGTCCAGGGAATTGAAAGATGAAATATTTCATATGATAGAAAAACCTAATAAAACACTCGAGGAATATGTAGAACACTTTTAATACAACCTCCAGAGATCACCCTATGCATCTTTACCCTTACCTGATAATGTGTTAAGAACTACATTACTTAAAGGGATGAAGGAACAATGGGTTGAAACATTAAACATCATGGGAAAAGGTGATATATATTAGGAAAATTTTTCTAACATTATTAATTTATGTATCAGGAGTTCAAGAGGCAGCACAAGACTAAAACTAGCAGAACGTGACATGACCACAAGGGATAGCAAGACCTCCGGTGGAGGTATAACCCGCACAAAAATTGGAAATCTACTAGAAGATTTCAAAACTGATATTCTAGGGACTCTGACAATGCAGCTTGATATCATGCAAGCTAAACAAAATAAAGAAGAAGTAGAACAAAATTTGGCAATATTATGCCCTAGATGTAGAAAGAAACATAGCCAAAAAGAGTGCTCGTTGGATACAATCCAAGTCTATGCCATCTGCACGAAAGATCACTCAACAAAAGTTGCCCCTCACTCTCGGGATTGAAAGCAGTTTACAAAGAAGTGGAAGAAGAAACAGAAACGATATATCTACTCAATCAATGCCATTAATGGCAACCACGAAAAAAAAGTATGCCCATTGATCCATCCTCTTCTTTTCAGTCTCCTTAGTATAATGCTCAGCAATATAATGGAATATGGAAAAATCAGCCACCCTTTCCCAGTTGGCCACAATAGCCATTTCCTACACCACCATGGAAAAATCAAACAAATCAAACCAATTGGCCAAGTTTTCCTTACTATTCACCATTTTGGAAATATAATACATATCCAACACAATGGTCCCCCTCCACCTTCCAGAGTCAGACCTGGCAGTCGAACTGGCAAAGATTTATGAATCAACTAGCTAAAACAATTCCTCTCCCTCCACCTACACTGCCAGCACCATATACATTGCAACAAAATCCCCAGACCAACTTAAGACCGCAACTCCTAGCCCAACCCAACCCAAACCCTAATAATAAACCGGTTCAATCTGTTCAAATAATCGAAGCACCAGAACTAGAAAACAAGTTAAGGGAGTGCAACGACCTTCAACTAAGGTCTGGGCGCATAATAGAATCAGAGGGAGACAAAAATGTTCAAGTTGAAAATCAGTTACCTTCAGAACAAACACTCCAAAAGGAGAATGTGGTTATACAACAAACTCATGAAAAAGTAACCACCTCTTCTCCACCATTCCTAGAATGATTAATCATACCTCGTCCAATAGAACATCCTGATTTTGATCTTTTGGGAGAACTGAAAAATTTGTGTATAAAAATCCCACTCCTCCAAGCTATCCAAGAAATTCCCATTTATGCAAAAACCATCAAAGAACTATGTATAAATAAGCGAAAGAGGATAACAACAACTAACCCAACTGTCCAAGTAGTCAGCACTCTATCTAACTTACTATCAGTAATGGAAGCACCTGTAAAGTATGAGGACCCAGGAAATCCTATAGTTATGGTGCAAATCAATGGACAATCATTTCCAAATGCCTTTGTTGATTTGGGAGCTGCAATTAATATCCTAACAACAACCACTTGTCAAAAACTTGGCATTACATCATTAGATCCAACAAAAACCTTATTGGAATTGCATGATCGATCAGTAGTTAAGCTAGAAGGCACACTGCATGATGTAATGGTATCTGTAGACTCCTGGGAATAATCTGTTGACTTCCTGATTATCAACCCCAAAAACCGTCTAGTTGGACACCCTTTGATCTTAGGTAGACCTTGGTTGGAAACTGCTAATGCCTATATTGGCTACTGACAAGGCAACATGACTATAAATAAAGGGAGTTATGTCAGGAACTTAGCTTTATACCCTCCAACCCAGCCAAGCCTAACAGTAATAAAAACAAAGAGACAACCTATATCATATCTCATAGAAGAAATTAGATCACCACTAACCATAGAAGATGCCCTCGACTTTAAAGATCAAATAGAGGATGAAATCGTTAACAGTTTTATCAACCAACCAAAAATCAGATCCCATTTGCAATGTCACATGATGAAGGAAACATTTAATAACGAAGAAGATCCCCTAAAAGACATCCAAGAAAATCAATACCTACCACTTCTGTTTGCAATAGAAAAACTATAGAGATTGAGACAGGAAAAACTTTGAACATTAACAAAAATCTGAGTGCTGAACAAGAAGAGGAGTTGGTCCAACTACTGAAAAAATATAAGGGAGCCTTTGCATGGGATTACCCAGACATGAAAGGAATTGCTCCCCAGTTATGTACGCACCACATTTATACAGAAAAGGATGCTAGACCCATTCGCCAACCCCAATGAAGATTAAACCCTCACCTTAAGGATATTGTGAAAGATGAATTACAAAAACTTTTGGATGTCAACTTTGTTTATCCAATATCTGATAGCAAGTGGGTCTCTCCACTAGTAGTGGTGCCAAAAAATAATGGAAAGTGGAGGATATGTGTAGACTATAGAGAACTAAACAAATCAACCCAGAAAGACCACTTTCCCCTTCCTTTCATTGACCAGGTATTAGATACATTAGCAGGGAAGAAATTCTTCTCTTTATTAGATGGATTCAGTGGATACAATCAGATTCAGATCTCCCTTGAAGACCAAGATAAGACTACTTTTACCTGTCCTTGGGGGACATTTACTTACAGGGTTTTACCCTTTGGTCTATGAAACGCCCCTGCTACATTTCAGAGGACAATTCTTAGCATCTTTTTAGATATAATAAATGAATGGATCAAAGTATATATGGATGATTTTACACCTTATGGAGATGATTTTGAGCCAGCATTAGAAATATTGGAAAAGGTGTTGCAAAGGTGTATTGACACTAGACTCTGCTTAAGCCATGATAAGTGCCACACGATGATGACCAAGGGACTCATCTTGGGTCATTATATCTCAACAGTTGGAATACAGGTAGATCCAACTAAAATTCAGATACTTTTGTTAATACTTACTCCCACCACACAAACAGAGGTACGTAGCTTTCTCGGATTTTCTGGTTATTATAGAATATTTATAGAGCATTATTCTCAAATAGCTGCACCTCTATACGCACTAATAGGGAATGTTGATTTTAATTGGACAGATAAATGTGACCATGCTTTTGAGGATCTGAAAAAGCTTCTATCAACAGCCCCAGTGCTAAGGGGCCCAAATTGGGATTTTCCATTTCAAATTTCATCTAATGCCTCAGACACAGCTATTGGAGCAGTCCTTGGGCAGGAAGAAGATAAAAAACCATATGCAATTTATTATATTAGCAAGAATATATCTCCTACTTAATTAAAGTATACTGTGACAGAGAAAGAATTTTTAGCTGTAATACATACTGTAAATAAATTTAGACATTATATAACTGGGTATCCTGTAGTTTTATATACAGATCACTCTGCCATAAAATTTTTAGCAAATAAAACTGTTACAAATGGTAGAGTAACAAGACGGTTCATTCTATTGCAGGAATTTGACATCACAATAAAGGATCGACCAGGAAAAGAGAATCCTATAGCTAATTTTCTCTCACGAATGCCAAAACCAACATATGCAACAGAAATCGAAGATCAGTTCCCAGATGAACATTTTTTTGCTGTTATTGCCAAAACCCCATGGTATGTTGATGTTGAAAATTATTTAGCAGTAGGTAAATTACCTAAGCATCTAATGCCCAATGAACAAAAAAAGATAGTCCAGTGCAACACCCGATTCTCTTGGATTGGGGGATACCTATTTCATACCAAAGCAGATATGCACATCAGAAGATGCATCCGAGAAGATGAAATATTTGACATCCTAAAAGCATGCCACGATGGGCCATGTGGCGGACATTTCATAGATCGCAGGACTAGTCACAAGGTTTTACAAACAGGCTATTACTGGCCTACAATTTTTAAAGATGCTAAAAAGTTTGTACAAGCCTGTGATAGTTGGAAAAGGGAAGGACGCCCTCGACAGTCTGATGAAATGCATTTTAACCCACAGTTAATAATTGAGCCATTTGAGCATTGGGCGCTTTATTTTGTCGGTCCTATTAACCCACCATCAAATCAGAAAACATATATACTAGTTGCAACAGAGTATGTTACTAAATGAGTTGAAGCAGAAGCACTTCCAAGAGCTATAGAAGACTCTGTAATATAGTTCCTTTTCCAAATATTTGTGCAATATGGGCTCCCCAGGGACATAATTACAGATGGAGGACTACAATTTGTAGGTAATAAAATCACTGCAACATTAAAAAACTACCACATTTAGCACAAAATAACGACCCCATACCACCCACACGTAAATGGCCAGGTAGAGAGCATGAATAAGGTGATAGAATATATACTCACAAAAATAGTTGCATCACACCGGCGTGATTGGGCTTTAAGATTGCCAGAAGCCTTGTGGGCGTACTGAACAACATGGAGAAATACCACTGGGTATTCACCATATCAATTAGTATTTTGAAAAGAACCCATCTTTCCAATAGAATTTGAAATTCAGACATTAAGAACAACCCAGGAGGTGGGTTTGGAGTTAAATGAAGCCCAGGTTAGAAGATTACAACAAATCAATGAGTTAGATGAAATTAGGCTCTCTGCTCTCCAACACACTGCATTAATTCAACAACAGAGAGCAAAATGGCATGACACCCTCATTAAAGAGAAGATCTTCCATGAAGGAGATTGGACACTCCTATATGACTCCAGGTTTCAGGATTTCCCAGGAAAACTCCAGACACGATGGCTTGGACCCTATGAGATATAGAAAGTGCATGACAATGGCACCATCACATTGTCTACCATTGATGGATCTGGACATTATTTCAAAGTAAACGGTCATCGAGTACGACTTTACCATAAATCGCTTAACTAAGAATACTTTTACCAACAATTATGGGAAGATTCTACAATGCAGATTCTTTCTGAGGGAGATAACTCCTCCTCAGCACCCATCCACTAAATAATTTCTTTATTTTGAAACTTTTATATAATTTTTTTTTACTTTTCTCGTTTTATTGTACAGATTTTATTTCTCAAGCTGCTCCTTTTAAGGAACAATTGCTGTTCCTCTTAAGGAACAACAAGCGTTCCTCTTAAGAAACAACGTGTTTGTGTGTTTATTTTTGTTGTTCCTTTAAAAAGGAACAACATTTCCATTGATTATTTTTGCTGTTCCTTTCAGAAGGAACAACAGTTTTGATGTTCCTTTCAAAAGAAACTGCACTTTTTCCGCGTGTTTTTGTTGTTCCTTTCCGAACGAACAATAGTTTTTGCCGCTTGTTTTTGTTGTTCCTTTCAAAAGGAACAATAGTTTTTGCCGTGTTTTTGCTGTTCCTTTCCAAAGGAACAACAATTTTTTTCGCCTGTTTTTTCTGTTCCTTTCCGAAGGAACAACATTTTTCCCGCTTGTTTTTACTGTTCCTTTCAAAAGGAACAACATTTTTTTTTTTGACTGTTTTTGCTGTCCCTTTTCAAAGGCACAACATCTCCACGAATTGTTTTTGCTGTTCTTTTCAAAAGGAACAACATTTTTCTTCCGATTGTTTCTATTGTTCCTTTCAAAAGGAATCGAATTTTCACAGATTGTTTTTGCTATTCCTCTTAAGGAACAACAACTGTTCCATCTAAGGAACATCACTTTTTGAGTGCATTTTTCTTGTTTTAGAACAACATTTTGAGGATTTTTGTGGATTTTTCATGACTCTTTTAAAGGAAAACATACAATTTATGCAAGGACACAAAAATTAGATGTTACTGGAATCAACAAATCAAGAGAAATTGTAATTTTTAAGAAATTTTTTTGTAGTGATAAGAAAAGGGAAGGACACAACCATCTATATCACTTTGCTATTTTTTTTTCACTAAAATTAATATGATCGGTTATCTTTATCATGTTGGTTCTTTCCTAAATCTTCATAACTCTCTTTGATTTTTATTTATTGAATAAGAATAAGGGCATGCTTTCTCTATTGATATGTTTAGACTTCTTCCACCATCCCTAATCTTAAGGAGTGTTGAGTCATCCTCTATACATAAATAGGAAAGTGCTACATGAAAAAAAAAAAGAAAAAAAAAATCTCTATATGATTACTAACAATTCTATGATATGGTAGATGGAGGATAGGGGGTCTCATCAAGAGCCAACCTACCATGATCATAAGGGAGCAGTGAAGTGGCATTCCCATTATGGCCACCACACCAGGGATATGATCTAATGGACAACTCAGAAAAATAAAAAGTCCTTGGAATAGGAGGTCTCATCACGAGCCAGCCTACCCACCTTTCACTCCTTCCTAGTGAATGGCATTGTGATTCATCTGGTTCCCAAGCCAACACAGTGGCCTCCATCATGACATCACACAACACTTCGATAGGAATAAATAAAGGATAATGGTTCCAAGGGTGAGAAAGAAACTTTGTCAAGGTTATAGACACCTGTGGGCAACAGAGCTCTACTGATGGTATTGGAGTCATATTTTTTCACAAATCAGCAGTAATGATAAACCCTTTTCTCATATCTTTATCTAATATCAAATGAGAGTATGCTCCTAAACCCTTTTTTTCGGAACCTATTATGCATGAAATTTATTTATAAATCAATCATAATGGTTTATGTGGATAATGACCGCATAAGTACTTTTTTCACATCAGTTTTCCTTTTCCTTTATTTTCAAATCATTACATTAACATTTCCATATCTACTCACAATTTCAAAATATGCATCAATTTCAGTAATGCGATAATTTGTTGATCATATCATAAGTATGTATGCCTTTCCATGCTGTACAATTGCTATGCAGTACGCTTGTCTTCTATTTGTCGGTCGAGGGCGACCTATCATCTTTTAGGGGGGGCACGGATGCCTTTTAAATATGCCTGCATGTGGGTCGAATCCCTATGTGTATAAAATTCTCAGAAACATCAAGAGTTTAACGGTATTGTGCCGATATACGCAAGGTGTTGTTCCATTACAATTTCTGTGTATTTGTGAAGAATCAACAATATGCAGACAGAATGGGAGGACGAGCAATATGTAGTGAGCCACATGTGCTAGCATTTTCCAATGCTGCACGGAAAATTCTGAAGAGAGTAGGATGGATTACCTACCTCACACGACTGCAGCAACCTCATGAAATGGTGGCCATGGAATTTTTGCAGAACTTGCAGGAAGGCTATTCCATGGTAAGAGGAAGGAAAATAGCAATAAAAAATGCAATAATCGCCGAGGTATCCGGTCTACTAGTAGAAGGACCCATATGGACCCATAAAAAAGTGAAACTTCAAGAAGCCACACACATATTTCAAGACGAAAGGCAGACCTTGGTCGTCAAAGGAAAAGGAGTCCAACCAGAAACTTTGGGAGAACCATGGACAGAACTGGCGAACGTAGTACAAAGCTACATTACATGTGATGGAAGAAAGGATGTGGTAAGACCATGGCACCTTAAGTTATTAGCAGTATTAAAACATAAATGTGCTGTAAATTTGCTTGCATATTTAAATTTCTTATTGCATGATTCTTCCCAGAGCATAAGAAAATCCCGTCATATAGCGACGGTGGTAAGTCACCATTGTTTAATCTGATTAATAGTGAGTTATAGCTGCTGCCCAGTAGCAGACTAGTTGGGAAGAATTGATATTCTCAATTGACGGAGGAACAACCCTACCTGCACCAAAAAGTAAAAGAATTACTAGCACAACGACAGAACCTGTAAAGTGCACACATTCCTCCAGGTTAAGGAGAAGTAGGGGAATGATAGGAAGTCTTCAGGGTAGCAACAGCCAACCCTTAGAATTGCCCAGTTCGGAAGATGAAAAACCCCTGCAACTCAAAGAAGGAAGTCACCACACTGGTGAAGAAGAAGTAAATCAGGAAGAAGAAGAAAGTCACCACACTAGTGGAGAAGAAGGAAGTCATCACACTGGTGAAGAAGAAGGAAGTCACCATACCAGTGAAGAAGAAAGAAGTCACCACATCGGTGAAGAGGAAGAAAGTAATCACACCAGTGAAGATGAAGGAAAGGAAGAAGAACCTCCCAAAACCTCCATTGCAAGTCCTCCACAAAGTCCATTGCAGGAGGACCAATTGGCCCAAATTTTGGCCAATATGAGTGATTATATACAACCTCACAGTCTGCTTAACCTCAACATTGAGATAGACCAATCACAGGAACAAGCTAGTACTGACAAAGATACGGTCGAGAAAATGCCTGACGAACAACAAAACCAACTAGGGTTACTTCCCCCAAGGAATGTAGCCAGGCGCATGGGAACACTAAGGAGGTGTCCCAAACATAAAACATAGAAGCAAGCTTGGGTGAAGGCACGGCCACTAGAGAGAAAACCCTAGCCAAGCAACCAAGTACAGAAAAAGGAACAAATGTTCCTTCCAAGAAGAAGAAGAAGACAAATGAACTTGAGAAGCTATGGAGGGAATGGAAAAATCTCCAAAAATTAGTAAAACAACTCAAGCAGAGGATTAGGGTGCTAAAAAAGGGGAAAGTCTCTAAAAGAACCCTGAAAACGAAGAATGCAGCCATCCAAATGGAACCCCATAATACAAGGGCCATGTAGACTCAAACTGAGCCCATATTCATTCAAGATAACAAGGAACAATAGGTAGTTTCTATGGACGCAGTTTCCCAAACTAAAAATGTACAGGTCTATGAAAAATATGTTCGGACCGAGGCACCGTCCTCTAGCAATATGGCCAACAAAGAGACACAGACTGTAGGCACTCGACATTGTAATAAGGAAACCCAGGTAGATATTCAACCCAAAAACGTTTTGATAAGACCCTGGCATATCAAAACTCCAAGAGGATCTCGCACAGGCTCAGAGGGCTAGAGAAAAGCTCGAAGAAGAGAATATTACCAAAAATAAATACCAACAGTTACAGTAGAAATTAAAGGACATCAATGCATCATAGGTAGAAGCTTTTGATAGATGTCGAAAGGTAGAAGAGAAAGTCGAAAATGTAAGGAATATATTAAAAATGGTCAGGAATCAGATGGATACTCTGTGTTCTTTATACACAGATGTCCTAGCATGTAGGTGCCCTGCCAAAAATTATGCTTTGTTTTTATTAGAAAGATATTTGCAGTTAAAAATTAAGGCTGTTAAGGTAGGAAAAACTATAGAATTAGAAACTGTAGGTGATTTTATAGGCTGCTACAAACTCTATAGAGTAAAATTCCAGCGTCTACTCTGTGATTTTTATTTGCAAAATTTTATATTAGCTGAGGAAATGGAGACAAATCCCAGCCCTTTTGTGGGCAATATCCAATTTCAAGCATTCATTTCATTTGTTTTTAACCAGTTAAAATGGATCAAGGCCTATAACACTTTTCAGAGCCAAGAAAATGGGTTAGACCTTTGGGTTAGGGGTGAACCAAGACACCCATTACAATTGTGGGCTAGGCAGAAAAGCTTAATGACAAAGGAGGGTGTGATCCAAACATTGGGACCCATACACAAACAATTATCCTGGATGGGGTAGAATATTTTCTATCCATGAGAGACCAGGACTTAGTAGCAGCTAAAATTCGATGGAAGATTTCCAATGGGAATATTCAAGATAGAGAGCCATTCAATTACAAAATTTTTGAGTTAGTTGCCAACCGCCTAGTTATCTATAGTAATCTCATCCTGAGGGAAGGCCCGTATTGGCTAGGTTGTAGATATCACAACCCTATTATTTGGAATCCTGTAGCAAACTATAAGGCCAAATATGAATTACCTAAAAGACAGACATGGCATATCTTTGAAGCTTTAGCTACAAATCATGGTTTTAGACCTCTTAATGAAAAACCCTCTCTAGCCTATTCTCTAACTGCTTTACATGTAAACTATGGTTTTCATGAGGACATGAAAAAGGGTAAGCAAGGGGGTGTGTTGAGCATTGGAAAATGTATGAATTCACCATGTATTTCTTTATCTTTTTCCTTTAAACATAACTCTTTTTATTCTAGAAAGACGATATATTGAAGGATTATGATATAATTGCAAAGATTAATGTTTATTGTGAAATTGGCTAAATATTGTCTTTTATTCTAAACAGGAAACAAATGAAGTGGGAAACCACCATTCAAAAGGAAAATCTAAAGCAGGAGTAACTGTTGTTCCTCCAGCAAAGGGCTGTATCCAGACAAGAAGGATGAAATCAAAATGCATAGTTAAAGAAAGGAAAGGAACAACACGACTACAACACAAGAAGATGAAGCATTAGCTAAAAAAGGAAAATAGAGCGAATCCCTAAGGATCTTTTGATCCTGAGGGAACGTCGTTCAAAGTTTATCTATGTTTCTTGTATTGTCCACCGAGTTGTTATAAAAGGGAGCGCCTGTAGAAATCGAGAAAAGGGGGAACGATTATCCTTGAGACTTCTTTTGTAATTATAATTTCATTGACTCTCGCAAAGAGTGACTATTTGTAAATGCTGTTATGCGTGATTAATACATGATTTAGTTGTCGTTCCATCACTTGAATTTGGAGTAGCTCAGCGGTGTTTCCCTAGCGGCTAAGGGCCCGGCCCTGGTGGATCCACTTGCTCTTTTGTATCATTGTCTTTCGATTATAGTTGTGTGACAGTTTGCATTTATTTTCATTACAGTTTCAAGTTTAATAGTTTACTGTTTTATTGCTTTATAATCTTGGTGTGTTGCATTGTTGAATTGCGTTGCCATTCCTTTCCAATTTAAAAATAATCTTGATCCCTGTATAACTTGTCTTGTTATGCTTTAACAGAGCTTCGATGTTCAGCATCTGCTGTTCCATTCCAGTTGGTGTTCCATTCCATTTGTTGTTCCGTTCTGATTACTCTTCATTTTGGATTGTTGTTTAATAGACCTTGCTGTTCAAATCCATTAGATAGTGTTTGCTGTTGAATAGAATTTGTTGTTCAAATCCATTACATAGAGTTTGCTGTTCAATTATATTTGTGTTCAATTCCAGTAAAATAGATCTGTTGTTCATTTCAGTGAATTAGTTTACAGTTTATTTCATACCTGCAAAGAGTTTGGTTTTGAGAGCTTGCCTAGTTTACTTTCATTAGCAGCATTAGTGATTTAGTTCAGTTTCCATTTAATTGATTTGGTGTGGAGTGTAACATCATCAACTGTAAAGGACATTGGTTATTGCTACCTACGTTCTCAAATTGATTGTCTTGTTCTTATTTGATTTCATTTACATCAGCTTCCAAAGGAAAGAGTTGTTACTACTACATCCTTGACTGATGATTGCTGAGTGAATGATTGTATTTCAAAGCATTTAATATCATGTCATTGTAGTTAGATTTCATTCCCAAGCATCCGTTTACTCTTGTATTTATAACACTGTACTGCATATTGGAAAGCATTACTCTTAGATTGAATTGCAGCCTCAGACTAAGTACACTCTTGAAATAAAAAATAGTACCTGGATTGATAATTAATGTGAGATAAATAGGAGTTAAAAAGACACCTTTTATACCTCCACATCTTTCTTTCCAGACAACTTCAACTATAAACCAAAATTTCTCAGGAATCTCTGATTTGAGTCTCTAAAGATTAGTAGCTTGATATCATTATCCATGTTTCCTGGGGGTGGGGGAGGTGGAGGTGGAGGTGGAGGTGAGGGGTGTTGTAGGATGGGGAATCCCAGAGGTGCCCTGATTATTCTCAACTCCTAACTGTGACATGCCTTTAGGGATTATGGGGTTAATTATTTCTTCTTCACTCTCATAGCCACTCAACAATGGATGATAATAAGTCTCAATGTAATTTTCACGATCTACTCTGTATCATTTTCCACTTTGCGTAGATCCACCTCTAGGCTTAATCCCAAATATTAATCTAACTGCATTCCTAGTACATAATTTTTAGATAAAATAAGTTCAATCCAAAACTTCAAATAATTCATATACTTACCTCGTGAAACCTTGAAAAATATTCACTCAGCTTCGCTGTAGGATAAAAATGTGTCTATTTCAAATTAAATAATAAAACCTCCCAGGATACTGTCGATATAGAAATAAACAACTCTTGATATGTTGTTATCAGCCTCCTTGATTCTCTCTAACAATTTAGGGTTCCACGTAGTAGGCTCGTTGTTCCTAAAATAGGTCTTGTCCTCAGTCAGCCTTGATAACCATTCATGTAGTTCATTAGCAAGTGCCGTGAAGAAAATTTCGTGCTCTTCTATGAAAATATACCTATGCATCCAAGCTTTAGTCAACAGTCACGGATTTATATTTTCTTGAACTGTGAATTCTCGTTCTTTCAGTTCTACCCAGTATTTTATTTCCGTCTTGGTCGGATGCCACATCCACATATCCCTCAATCAAATCCTAGTCTTGACATAGATTTTTTGGCTCAAAGGGGTCTTAAACCAGGTTCAGAGTTAGCCACGCACCAAAAAAACCATTTATTACTGACCCTTTTGGCAACGACCGACAATGTAGATCACAATATCACCCGAGGAAATATTGGGGGATGTCGGAACCATTTTTTCTGGATCCAAAGGGAAAATAGGATGTGCATCTACTACTAAACTTCCACTTTTTCTTATTTGGAACTGCACAGATGCATTTATCTATTCTAATAGATTAACTTCATTCATCTACCAATACTTATGTGCCCTGTGCCTTTATCATTAAAACATACATAAAGCATATAAGTAACTTAAAAATCACTGATAATAAGCAAATACAATGCATAAAATATTTATTCAAACTTTTCTTATTTTATTAGGATAAGTCTCTTCGATACATATAATTTCTTTGACCCGCGCACACAGCCGCAGGTGGTTTGCGCACACAACTATAGGACCTTCAAGGCCTCTATGTACTTAGCTTCCAAGGCTTCCATTAGGCATAAAACACAGAAAGATAAAACAATTACAACCTTGATTTGACCATGACTTACAACTTATGACTTCGACTCAATATTATATTTCTTTATATAGAATTTACATCTTACAAAAAACATGGTCCACGTACCATTGGTGGACTGAAAAATAATAAAATAAACCTGACCCCTTCACAAAAAGAGGGGCTTTGACCCGCCCAAAAGCCCATAAACTCTGCATGGTTGATTTATCCTAGCTATGCCACACACTCTGCTCCTTGAGTTATGGAGTCTTTTGAACCAAAATTGGCCAAGTTAGGCTATACCCAACAAGAGGGAAGGAAACACTTATTTTTTTTTATCACATGCCATTTATAAAACAAAATGTCCAAGAAGAAGATCATTAATTTTTAGCTGAATAATTTTTTTAAAATTTTTCTTTTTAAGATAATAATCTACTACACAATATACCACTACAAGGTGAAAACAACTATTTTTTCACCAATTTTTTGATATAATCTTTACAAATATATGTATATGGCTCTTACTAAGAAATTTTTGGAGAATATGTAGCTATCAAAGCACACCAAACACACTTCCATAACAATATGGAATACACACAAGGTCTATATATACAAAATGTAATTTTGAATCATTTTTACAAATGAAATAAAATTATGTTTTTTTTTTTTGGTGGAAAAAAGGTACGAGATATAATTTTCCTTTTACTTTGGGAGTGAAATTGTTAGTTTGAGGAGAACATGAAAGGTTATGAAGGCTTAAAAAAATTGTGAAAGTGTCGGTTTGCAAGAGTGTGAGAAGTTATGAGGAAGAAATAAATATGGAAGAATTTATTTTTAGTCACACTTCTTACTAAACTTAGTTCTCATTTTTAAAAATATTCTACTCCAAATTTTCTTAATGATTATAATTATGTTTTTCCTAGATTCACATTATAACTTTGATATTCTTTGATTTATGAAGAAGATGATATTACAATGTGCACTCCACTCCATGCTCACTCAAAATATCATGGAAGAGGTATGGGTGGCTATCACATTCAAAGTGGATTATGCATGAATATGTAAGAGATATGATAATATTAAATTAAGTTCTCATTGAATTATGATAGGTACAAGAGTAGTAATAACTAAATCGCTCTTTGAATACACAAGACTAATGATTTTCTCTGTGAATCTAATTATGGTAGGAACGATGGCAAGATCTTATGCACATGCCACTTCAAATGAACATGCAAACAAAAAAGTGGTTTGAAATCAAATTATTCAATACATATGCATGCATATTACAATATATATCTAAGGATATATTATGTGGGTTAATATGTATTCTTGTTCATCAATACATTGGTTTTATATTAAATTTACATGATACATTTATTTTCAAATTTTTAGTCAAGCTTTGACTTTATATATTTTTCACAAAACTTTGCATAGAGCTTCTATAGGATACATTTTATTCTTATAATTTGATATGATGTGTATTTTTTTAAATTTTATATTTAAGCATTGCTAATTAAGGTGAATGAGGAGAATTTCATCTTTGGATGAATTGTTACATTTTGGATGAGATTTTATTGTGAGAGAAATTGAAGTGAAACATTTAAACTAACTGTTTGAGAAACTTTGTAGATGATATTTTATAGTGTAAAAAATTATTGAAACCTTAAAACTATTAATGAGAGAAAAATAATCACAGAAGAAACAAGATTTCTCTACCAAAAAATTATGCGGAAAGAAAACAATGAATAGAAACATAATCACACATAGATCGATCACACATAGAGATTTTTTTGGGGAACCCAACTGGGAAAAACCCTTCTTGCTTGTATTATAAACTAATAAATATGATCTATTACAAAGAATCTGCTTCAAGCCTGAAGCCCCTGTAATACTTATCAACTCTAAACAATAATTTCCCAACATTTAGGTAAACAAGGCTTGTTATGAAGCTCCTATTTCCTAGCACAATTATGCCCCTAAAAGATAGGAATTTCTCCTATTTCCTTGCGTAATTCCAGAGAAATATTGCTCCTCTTTATCATAAAGCCTCTACACAAAAACTTGTTTAGAATGAATAGATATATTTGTGCCTTGATTGAATCTCAAATGGAAATTTTAATTGCATGACCTACTAGGGCTAATTTTAGCAGTTGCAACTAGTTAACTAAGAGACAGTTGAGTTGACAAAATTCAAACTACTCAACTAAACTCAAGGACTCTCGTCTATCTCTATTCTAGAACTAGAGATAATTTGACTAATAGAAACTTGAGTTTAACTCCACTATATAGCCAAACTTTAGGAATAAACTAGTACACAACTCATTGAAATCCATTTAACTCGAATTAAATGACCACAAAATAGTGATAGGCCACATCACACATGTTAACAGATAGGTAAATCAAATATCTATGAGAATGAATTCAAATTAGCATCTTTGACTAAGCACAAGTCAAATAAGCCATTCCTTGATATAATTTCAACACTCCCTCTTAGGTAGGAAGGGTTTCTTGAAAGAACCTCATCCACTTGGATTTGTCTTTAGCTCTACAAATTTCTCTATTACTGTAGTTTCTCCCTATGAACTAGAAAGATCCATGCACCCTGTATATTTTGGAGTGTACTTGGAGCTAGGGGACTCAAATCTCTTCTGAGATCCCTTAGTTAAATCCTCTTCCCACTTGGCTCAAACTATCCCTATACTAGGAGTCTCTAACTGAGTAGTTTCCTCCACTCTACCTATGCTATTCTCCTCATCATTATCCTACTGGTGAACCCAACTTCCTTCTAGCTTAGAACAAAAATGAGATACTAGCTGAGGCTCCATCTTGAGAGCTCTATCATGATTTCTCTCATCCATCACATATCTACTCTAAGAACTCTTGAGTCTTTTCATTGTTGCTCAAGGCTACACATGCATCAACCTAAAATTTGTAGAGGTTCTTTATCCAGACACCAATCTGCCTAATCTATCCTAAATCATAATTCTTGAGGTGCCTTCCCTTTGTTGAATTCTACATCATACCCTTGGTCTTCGAGGAATAAAATTGAGAGAAGGTCTTTCTTCAATCCTGGGGGATACATCACATTATTTAGGTGGAGAAGGGAACTAAAATACCTCTTAAATATCACTGTAACAACTCCTTTGGTCATGTATTTGTTATAATCTCCAATATCGATATGGAATTGCATGTATTTCTCCTCCACACTAGTAAATAATTCTTTATCCCATGTCATGTGAAATTAAGACCATGAGTCAACGTACCACACACTACCTCGAACTAAGCTTTCTATGCAATCTATCAAAGATAATTCTAATCCGATCTAAGAAGAGAGTGCTTCTCCTCCTACGACTACGGTACATGCTTCCTGGGTTTCTTGTTTGGACATTTTTTAGCATAACGTCCAAACTCATGACAATGAAAACACTTGATCTTGCTAAGGTCCTTCTTTCCTTGCCACCATTCTGAATATATTTGTTATTTCCTTGGGCCTTCTCACCATTGTATCTCCTCCCTTTTATAGCTAAATTAAATTTCTCCTCATCCTTTGTCCTAGATGAGATTCTATCTCTAGTGTTCCTCCTCATCTATTCATACACAATATCTGACCACAATCTCTCCCAATCATGGAGCATATCTATGCCATTCACAACATCATGGAAACTATTCCAAGATTTGTGAAGCTCAAGAAGAGAAAGGCTTAGAAGCTCTGATGATTCAATTTTCTTTCCAACACCTCCAATTTCATCCCTCACTTGAGCTAACCTAGATAGATATGTAACAATGGGCTCATCCTTGCCCATTCAAATGTTCCTAAATTTTTTCTTCAAAGCAAGTTTTCTAATCACTACTACTTTTGCACAAATAAATAAGGGCTTTCCAAATCTAGGATGGAGTTTCCTTCCCATGCAAATTTAGAACAATATGGTCTCTTACTCCTTCTAAGATCATCCTCTTAGCTTTGTCAGTGTCGTTCTTCCATTGAGCCAACTGTTGTTCATGTGATGCAAGAGGTTTAGGAATATATGTCTTAATGCATTCCAAAACCCCGTCATCATTTAACAAAACCTCCATTCTATCCTTCCATGCACAAAAATTTTAAGTCCCTTATAGGGCATGCTCTGTCCTCAAACCATAGAAAAACATGATTCCTACACTTGTAGAATTCCTGCACCAACTGATCTTGTCTTCAATGCGCTTTGAATATGATCAAGGAACTCAGTCTCTATCTTGTTTTTAGCTCTAATACCATGTAGAAAATCCTTGAAACCTTGAAACTGCTAATGAGATAAAATGGATCACAAAATACAAAAGATTTCTCTACCAAAAAAAATCGCGAAAAGAAAATACCGAATAGAAACAAAATCACACATAGATCAATCACACATAAAAATTTATCCGAGGAAACAAACTAGGAAAAACCTCTCTTTCTTCTATTTTCGATTGAGAAATATGATCTATTACAAAGAATATGCTTCAATTCTAAAGCCCCTATAATACTGATCAAATCTACAGAATACTCTCTCAAGACTTAGGAAAATAAGGCTTGCTATGAGTCTCTTGTTTCGTAGCATAATTTCCCCCTAAAAAATAGGAATTCTTCCTATTTCCTTATGCAATTCCCAAAAGAAATTTCTTTTCTTGATCCTCAAGGATCTACACAAAAACTTGTGTATAATGAATACTTACATTTGTTCCTTCATTGAATCTCAATAGAAAATTTGAATTGCATAGCTTACTAGGGCTAATTTTAGCAATTGAAACTAGTTAATTGAGAGTCATACAACCCTTTGAAAGCCAACTAACTCGAATTAACTGACAATAAGCTAGTTATAGGCCACATCACACTTGTTAAATGAAAAATAGCTCAAATATTTATGGTATTGAATTCGAATTAGGATCTTTGACTAAGGCATAAGTCAATGAAGTTATTCCTTGCTACAAGCTCAGCATATTGTGAGAGACATTGAAGTGAAACACAAAAACCATTTTGTTTGAGACATTGATAGTGATGTAATTAAACTCTTATCTTTTTTTATGTTTTTGTTTTTTTTTTTTCATTTATAATTTTTGAGTCATATAAAATATTTTTATGTTTTTAAATTCTTTTCACATATGTTTTAATTTTCATTTTTTTTTAAATATTTATTTATTTTTATAAATAATCACTTACTCACACAAAATATTTTCATCTAAAATATATATTCATAAAAAAATAATTTGTATGGAAATATATTTAGAAAATGATAATTTTTATTTTAATTAAAAATAAAATTTCTCAAATTTTCAAATTTAAGCTTAGAATAAAAGAAATTATTTTGGAGAAGCACCATGTTTTTATTCGAGTGTTTATTTTGAGTTTTTGGTTTATTATGGAACCTATTGTTAGACTAGTATATGGAATTAGTTGTAACCATAAAATAAAATAAGGGGTGCTAGAAGAAACATCATTTTTTTATTAAGGTATCTAATTTAAGTTTTTTCTCACAATGGTACTATTTTTCAAGGCCATGGTTTCAAAGAAGTTGTATTTTTAACCCTAAAAAAAGGGTACGACTAAGAACACCTCTTTAATTTTCAAGAGAAATTTTAAATTTTTTTGCTTCGAATATTACATGTTATAGTTGAAAAATTTTGTAATTTTAACCTTAAAAATATAGGTGCTATTGGTAGCACCACTTTTTGAAATAAGTGTAAGAAACAACCACTAAATGCATCCTCTAAAAAAAAAAATCCATAGAGTTATCATCAAGTTGGTAGCTATGTTTTTATTTCATATAATTTTTCTTAATTGATAAGAATCTATAATATAAAAGCCTTCTTGTACATAATAATTCCATCATCCTCTATTTTATCATCTTCATTTTTCTATTGTAAATTTTACTACGATAATTCTTATTTTCACTTAAGATAATGTTTATTTGAGATAAAACTTCAAGAATTCTATATTTCAAATATGATTTACATATTCTAATTGTTGTAGCATGCATTGGTTGTATTATTATACTAAATGAATCAACAATTTTACTCTATTTCCCTTTTATGTGCTTGACGTTAAAATTGAATTCATAAAGAAATTTTAGCCATTTTGTTTTCCATGCATTCAAAGTTTGAGCCATGAAAATGGCCATATTTTTACATCCTTTTTATCGCCTTTTCATAAACTTTTCCTTGAATTTCATCCTCTTCCACTCTTCCATAAGTTTTTTTTATTCCATTTGTATGTTTATGTGTGAAATTAGGCTCCATATATTGTAATGGATTTATTTTAGTATTTTGAGTGAGTTTATGCTCTTAGAAAAATAACATGTTTTCACATTTTTTGAAACATCATTGTGTTTGATGGTGGTTATAGATATATTTGGGGATTTGAACAATCAAAATTTTACAAATAAGGTTCAAATTGAAATTTCCTCTTCAACCTTTGAAGATTTGATGAATATTTGGAATAATAGCTGAAGTAACTTGGAAGGAGAAGAATCATGGAAGATTTTTTATCAAATATCTTGGAAATATTCATGAGAATATAAGTATTTATTTGTTGAGTATT
Organism: Pinus albicaulis; assembly: GCA_034641835.2. NCBI lineage: Eukaryota > Viridiplantae > Streptophyta > Pinopsida > Pinales > Pinaceae > Pinus > Pinus albicaulis. The sequence goes on from CM076580.1 coordinate 1,327,209,193, forward strand.
AGCAAATGGTTGTAGCTGCATGAGAGATATGTGAATCTAAATTTGTTATTTCTCTTCATAGTTTCAAAGCAATTTTTTTTCTAAATAAGAGTGTATTCTCCATTCCAAAGAGAGGACCCTTGTTGTATATGTCCAATTTATGATGGAATAGAATAAACTGCTTAATATTTCCTTTCACATAGATTGTCATTTTCTAGTTTTAGATGTAGAATGTTTCGATTTAGTTTATAATGATTTAGAATAGTTTGATACTATGTTCTTGGGAGAATTAAGCTCTCTAAATACATCATGGTGGCATTTTATTTCATTTTATTTTATATTAATTAATTTTATGCAATCAAATTTCTTGTACATTATTTCTTTGTAAATAGTTTTCTTTATTTTTCTTTAAAGTTTGTACTTATATTTCATAAATCAATTTGTTTATACCTAATTTTTGTATTTTAATTTGTTAATAAACTCTTTCTTTAAATTACAGCATTATCACTTCTTTATAATACTTCAAATGTTGTAGTTTTCTTCAACAAATTAAGTATTTTCTCATAGAATATCTACTACTTTTAAGAGAAAAGTTTAGTATTTAAAGATAAGTTAAAATATTGAAGGTGATTCTTAGTTTATCTACCAGAAATGACCCTAATGTAAGAATATTCAATTAATTTAAACTTGGCTCAAGCTTGTTTTTATTTCTGAATGTTTCATTACCTTTTAACACTAATAATTTACCATGATAATGAGATTAAATATTGAGGAGTCATCAGAGTATTGTTGCAAGTTACTGAGCTACCTAAGGGAGTAGGTCCAATATACTAGAACATGATTTTCTACCTATGAGACACTGGTAAATACTTGATCAATCAACCGATCTTAAGTGATTTGTGTGTGTGTGTTTTTTTTACTTAAAAACGTGCGCTATAATTTCTTATCCAACCAATAACCTACAGTCAAGTGAATGAAGCATCGTTGTATGGGAATTAAATTTTCACCATTGAAAGGCATACTTCACCTCACAAGCTGATATTTTTCAAGTAGACTAGGTTGGTAAGACTAGTTCCTTTCTATCTTAAAATTTCTTTTGATTGATGAAGTGTGGTTTGTTTGATTTTATGCAACTGATTTCATAAAGTAGGGTATGCATTAAGTATTCTAGATAAATATTACTACAAAAAATATGATTCTGTACACAATATTTGAATTTATAAGTTTATGAACTATGGATTGATAATAAAGAGTTACAAAATTCAGGCTAATAAATTTTCTAACACAAATAATATTCTAGTCCATTATAATTTCTTCTTAACTCAAAATTTCCTCCCATTAGATAATTTCTCCACATTTTTAATGCATGCTTTATGACATCAAGCTCTAAATAATTTGTGACATAATTATTCTCATGCTTTTTAATTCTTCATGACTCATAATATATTTGATCCCCATTTTGAGTGATAATTCCATAAATTCCCTCTTAACAGACACCAATATATATCACAAAATCTTTATTTGGATTAGCAATTTTCAGAATTAGTGTACTAGTGAGTACTTTATTAAATAGTTGGAAAGTTTCTTAACACTTTATGTCCATTAAAATTTAATTCATTTCTTCTAGAAAGACGTGATTATATGTGAGATCATCCTTATTACACATGATTTAAACCTAAATTATGCATTATTTATCTACCTTTATAATTGACTCAATATTTAACTAGTTTTTTAGTCGTTTCTAACACTATTTAGCTCTTAACATCTATGGTTATTGTTACACCATTTTTTGGTCATCTAACCCATTATCGTTAGATGAACCCAAGTACACCATGTAAGACTAATTTTACCCCAAGTAAAATCGCTTTCACCACATTCGTTTACATTTCTTGGTCATATTTAACCCAAAACAAGGTAATCAATTAAATAAATCATTATTTATTTTATTTTTTCCTAAGAATAAGTTATTTAAATCATTATTTAAATACTATTCCTAGTTAAATTTGACTAAATCATTTTTAAATAATTAAATAAACCATTATTTATTTAATTATATTCCCCTCATTTCCCTTAAATAATAAATAAATCATTTATTTATTTGTTATTTATAAATGGAGGAATTGACCCAAGTCAAAAAACCTTTTCCCTCCAACAAATATAATAAAATATTCCTAAAGGGTGATTCTAGAATGTGATTAATAATATTTTATTCATGCACCAAGTTCTAGAACACCCCAATATTTTGTTATAAATAGAAGGGTTTTCCCCATTCATTAGTCACCTCCATTGCATTAGATTACACTAGATCTACTATTGGTCACCATTTCCATTTGTTTGCATTTTGAACTCCCATTGAGTTCCATGTTTGTTAGGGTTTTCCACATTAACCAAAGAGAGGAATTTTAGATCTGAAACACTGAGGACTTCCAAGAACCCATCCCACTGAGGAGAACTGGAAAACACCTTTCTTGTTTTCCTCTCAGGTGCCCCATTCTTTAATATAATATAAGATTCTTTTTATACATTGTTCTTGTCTTGTTCATTGGATGCATGGAGCCATTTTATATCTTATCTGCTTAATATCTTTTATGCTTAGATATAATTTTATGCAGCAAACTTAAGGATATTTTGCAGCCATATTTGATGTTAGGGCTACTTGATATGCATAGCTAAAGTGATCTTTTACAATGAAAGAATCATACTAACAATTGGAGACTCCACACGGGTTTTCTTTTGCGACCACTATCGTTTTCTATCTTCCTGCATATCTAGTTGTTTCAGACCCTAGGATTTCTCTTCCACTTTTTATTTTTCCTATTTTTTCCATTTTTATGCTAGTTTTCCCCTCTAAAAAACCCTCAAACATTCAAATTTCTAACTTCCGTGTGTTTCTGGCCTTTTTGCGCAGGTGACCGACATCAGCCGCTGCTGAGACGACAAAATTTTCTGAAATCTACCGCTGCCAGACCCGGATCTGCAGGTCACACTTATCGACCCAAAAAGTGTGACCTGGCCTTGAGGTCGCACTTTTCTGCCCTAAATCTGCGACCTGGCCTGAAAACAGGCCCAAATCTGCGACCTGCAATTTTTTCTGCAATCTGCCAACACTTTTTCTGGGTTTCCCTGAAGCTTTTGTCAGGGTTTTCCAGCCTCTGTCTCCACCTATTCAGACCTATTACAGATCTATTTCACTCACCTAAGTGGGACTCTTACCCCTTAGGGCTTCAGTTCCCTCGACTTTTTGTGGGAGAGTTTTTTGTTGTTTTCAAACGTTTGAATTTCCAGAAGTTTCAGCCTTATTTCAGATCTGATACCTCATGTTCCGATCCTCACAGGTCAGCTTTTATTCCCCTTCTATACACTTCCTTTTTCTTTTTTTGGGTTCATCTCTAGGGTCACCCCTTTGACCCCCTCTTTTGAGCTGATCTCCTATTTTCTAGCAGCAACCTTGCCCCTGCCTCTTTGCTACTTTCTGCACCACTTTCCAGTAGATTTCTCCATTAGATCCCAGTCCCTCCAGACCTTAGATCTATTGGTCTCTTGTTAGCGTTCTCTACCCCTTCTAGACTAGTTTTGAGAAACCCACCTTCTTGGGTTCGATTGCTGCCTTTTTAGTTGCTAATTTTCTGTTTTTTCAGTCTTATTTAATGCAGATTTCTTTTCCATTCCGTGGCACACTTTTTCTTTTACGCTCAAAACGTCTGGGTTTAATCAATTAAAATTAATGCATGCCACACACTGACCGTAATTGAAGAAGAGCCTGGTTAACACCGCTTGGCAAAGACTCTAAACTTAATTGACACTGCACCTCCTTGCCCTTGTCGCGTTTTACTTTTACACCTTGCTGCCCTGGTCGGTCCTTCCTCTTCCCGTCATCATTGCGCCTCCAAGGCGTTTATCCCGGTGACTTCTTGGCCTTCACCCTCAGTTTCCAGTTGGTCGACTTCCTCCTTCCCATCGTCATCGAGTAAGTCCTCCCCCGAGTCCGCACTCCGACTCTTCCTCTGATTGTTCGGGTTCTCCCTTCCCTACTGGTTCTCCCTCCTTTACCTCCACCATGTCTAGTTCTCGACCTAGCCCTAACCCCAGTTCTACTGCTGGGTCCGCTTCCAGTGGAACCGCTATGAGACCTACCTCGACGGCCCCATTAATTCCGTATATGGCCGGCCTCAGTCTCCCTAACTTCAATCAGCTTATCAATGATCCTATCCGCCACGATGTCAGTTGGCCTGCTATGCCAACCAAGCTCCCCTCCTACATTCCCAAGTTCGAAGGCCTTGCTAGTGAAAATCCCTCCAATCATATCCGATCTTTCCACATGTGGTGCTCCTCTAATTCCATCACCGATAACTCCATTTGTCTTTGTTTATTCCAATGCACCCTTACCGGCGAAGCATCCAAATGATATGTTGATCAAGCCACCTCTTCCCATACCACTTTTGCAACCATTGCCCAAGCCTTTTTGTCTTATTTCCAGCTCCCTCTCTGATACGACACTGGCACTGAACTATTGACCTCCTTTCAGCAATCCTCTTCAACACGTCTCTCCGCTCATATCCAGGAGTGGCGAAGATGACGAAGTTTATGCCGTGCTCCCCCCTTTGAAGATCGAGTTTACATGGATTGGTTCCTTCGCTCTCTCTTACCTCCCATTGGCAAAGATGTCGGCTCCCACTTCCCCCAAACCGAAGAAGCCGCCCTTCAAATCTCCTTTAAATATGACCTTATCTATGCCCAGTCTGGTTATGTTTATACTGTCCTTCCTGATCTCCCCAAGCCCGGGGGCACTAACACCTCCAGGACCTCTCACTCTTCTGACGGTATCATCGGAGCCATGTCTCATACCTCTGCTCCAGCTCTTATGCCCTATGGTTTTCCTCCTAGCGGGGCCAGCACCTCCAGCACCTTTCCCCATCCCGGTAACATGTATCCAGGCTTTGGCATGCCTCCTCCGTTTGCCCACTCTCTTGCTTACCTCAATGTTGCCCATTCTCACCCTTACCCTTATCCGCAGTGTGGTGTCCCAACTCCTCCAGCCTTTAGACTTCCCACTCCCTTGCCTCCTCCCATCCCACAGCTGCACTTACTACCCCCTTCAGGGCATGTATTTGTGCAACACGGTGCGACTACTCCTCCTCCTTCTCAACGGTGGAGGAGAGGTAATCCATCCGCCTCCGGTAATCATGGACCCAATCTTTCTCGTATTGACCCAAACACTGCTACCCAGCCCCAGGGCTCCCAACGCAAGCCGGACAGGCCACTTCGCACAAATAAGCCCTGTTCATGTTGCGATGTTTTCGGTCATTACAATCACGATTGTCCCCTCTTACCACAGATGCGACAGATGTGGGAGTCTTAGGCCACCATTCGGGGCCAACACTCCTCTTCCCCTGTCCCCCCCATTACTTCTACCTCTCAGCTCGCTGTGTTTACCAATCCTTTCCCTTAACAAGGATTTGTGGCTACTCAATCCCCTCATGCCCCGACATCCACTCAACCTTCTCCTTCTATTTCTTTCGATTACCAGATTCTTATGATGTCCTCTAACCACCCTCTCACTGTTGACCTTAACCTTCAAACTCAGTCTCGTCAATACTCCCCGCCTCCCGTACCGTTTGTCTCCGAGTCCCCCTCATCAACTTCTACAGAGCCTCTATCGACACCTAATGGTCCCTTACAAATCCCTCCACCCAAAGTTGAGGTTCACACCAAAATTCCTAAGGGTCCATTACGCCGAAATGCTACCTCTGGTCGGGCTGCCCATTCCTATAGCATAGTAGATGATCTGGCGCAATCCCCAGCTACCATTTCAACACTAGAACTCCTCCAGTCGTGTCCTTCTCAAAAGAAAGCTCTACTATCTGTCGTGGGTGTTGTAGATCCTACTGATGACCTATTGATTGTTTTCGATGCCTATCAGTCAGACCATCCCCCTCTTCCTCCTTCAGTTGCTTTCCAAATCCCAGTCAAAATCCGAAGTGCCATTGTCGCTCAATGTATTCTTGATGAGGGGGCATCTACCTGTGTAATGTCTGCTTCAGTTTGGAAACAACTCGGATCCCTTGAGCTGGCCCCTTCCACCATCACCCTCCATGCGTGGGACGGCCATGCCTCCCAACCCATTGGTCTTTTTCGTAACTTCCCTATCACCCTTTCCGGTAAGACTGTCTGTGTCGACGTTGAAGTTATCGATGCCCCTCTCGACTACAACATCCTTTTGGGGCGTAGTTACACCTATGCCATGTATACCATCCCATCCGCAGTCCATCGAAAGATGTTTTTCCCTCATAATGGCAAGATCGTCACCATTGACTAGTTGTCGTATCATGAACCTAAATCTCAGACCTCACCTGAGTCCACCATCTCTACTGTCACCAATAAGCAAACTGTCGATTCTTTGACCAGTGTCTCCCCTGGCGTCTACAAATACTCCTCTTTGCTTGGCACCTTCCCCGGTCCCTCCCCTCCTATCTCTGACCCTAGCTCGGCGAATGTTTGCATGATGCAATCATCTCAGGCTACCCCCCCGCAACCTGCTCTGGCTAGTCAGCAACCTCCTCCTCATCTGACTCACCCTGCTCCTAGCCCTTCGCCTCATCTGTTTCAAATTCTCCCATCGGGTCCTTCACCTCCCCCTCACACCCCAGAACCTCCTTATCCTCCCACCTCAGTTCCCTTCAGCCTCCCCCATTTAGGAACCATCCCTCCTGGCCATTACTCTGCCGGTCAAATCCCTTTCCTTGACCCTCCCCCTGGCGTCTATTCGGTTCCTGTCATGGCCACCCTTTCCCTACCAAGTTTAACTTTGGGCATACCGGTATGGTATCTTACTCCTCCAACTGAAACCCCTCCCAGCCACCCTAAACGATACATTGCTGTGAAACCAGTTCAACTGATTCCCGTTGCTCCTTCCACTGCTACGATACCTCTTGCCCCATCGCACGACCCTCCTCATGTTGAGAATGCTACGGGTAAGAAAAGAAAAACTTATAGGGGGGCATCCAAAGATAAAGCCACCGCTCCCGATCCTACTCCCCCTCCACCCACCAAGCCTTGCGCTTTGTGTGATGCTGTCGGCCATGCCACCCATACCTGTCCTGAGTTTCCCCATCTCCAACCCATGGTCAAAGTTGCGTTCCCTAAATCGTCAACCCCGGAAACCTCTGTTTCCTCTGCACCCTTAACCAAGAAGGCCCTTCGCACCAACAAACCCTTCGCGTTATGTGGTTTCCATGGCCATTATTCTCACCATTGTCCCCACCTCACACATTACCGCGCCTCTTTAGAGGTCATTCGCGAGTATGAAGTGGAATAGAATCAATCCGCCTCGCCCATCCTTGCTCAATATGCATCGAGTTTACTCGAGGATCCCCCAGCCACCATTGACATCCCTCCCCCTGATGTTGAAATGTCAAAATCTGCTGCTCCTCTCTTGTACCTATCATCATCTGCCCAACCCTTGGAGTACATCCCCTCCGTATCCACTCCACCTTTTTCATCTGATCCCTCTTCAGCAGCATTCTTGGGCTCTTCATGTTGTGACCATATTTTTACTTGCTCTTTTGTCATTTCCACTAACGACCCATTTCTATTCCTTTCCGCCATGAATGATGATCTCGGTAGCTTTTCCGCCTCTTGCGGTTTCCACCACCTTCCCCTCTCTTCACCTAACCCCGATACTCCCATCCGTCTCTATGATGTATGTCAGAACACAAGTCCCAAATCTTCCTCACTTCTCTTATCTTGTGACATTGTTCCCTCGACCCTCTCGTCCACTCATTACATTGGTTACGCCAATGGCGCGAGTCGGTATTCCCGAAACCTCGCCTCAGCCGCCTGGGCCATCTTTACCCCTGTGTATACCCTTGTTCTTGAAAATGGGGTCTGCATTGGTACCGCCACCAATAACCAGGCCGAGTATGATGCCATTCGTGGTCTCTTAGATGATGCTCTCTCCCATCGCATCCTCCATCTGCAAGTTTATTTAGATTCCCTGCTTATCATATTACAACTTAATGGCGTCTACCGCGTGCATAATCCTATCCTGTTTAGACAATATTTACGGGTGAGACTTTTGATACGGGAATTTAGATTTATTTCATTCAACCACATCCCTGGAAGTCATAATCACTACGTATATTAGATCGCAAACCATGTTCTAGAATAGCATTTATCACACATCAGACAATAGCATCCACAAAATACACAAAAAAATCATATATATATATAACATGTGTTTTAAAAGTCCATATACTTTGAAACATATGACATGCCCATAGCATGTTACAAAACCAGTACTACAAAAATGGGGGGCACCACTTGCCCCTACGTCACTGCTAGGGGGCACCACCTGTCCCACACCTAGTCCCTCTCTGGCAGATCCCGAGCCAACGGCTTTGCTCCCGCAGCTCGTAGATCATGCACCGTCTACCCGGCCATCGCCATGCGTCGCATGATCCCTCGCCATTCTGAGGGGAGCCCAATACACAGCTCTATGCATCGGTCATCTAAATCCTGCCAACCACGCTCCGACACTCCGGTCATCAGCCCCTCACATCGACGACGGAGGTCCTCCACCAGTGCGGTCATCTCTTCACTCTGTCCTGTCCTCGATCCACTTGTGCCTGTAGCGCCTGCTGCTACTGGTCGTCCCATATATCCGGCCGGTTTCACCAGAGCTATATCTGCATCCCAAACAATACAAGGACGAGCACCATGAATACTAGTCACAAACTATAAAAAGGACCATAGCAAGTTAGTTTCTTGTCACTTACCATCCGGTCCCCATACTCGACCAGGTGGTAGCGGCAAGTCCGGATCTCCCCAATAACTCATCCCACTATAGGGATAGTCATCTATGTATAACGGCATCTGATCCCAATGGGCAAAGAACTATGGTCAAAACACCCTCCCAACCGCCCCTCCTCCTCCTCTACTCAGTAGTCGTCCCCACCGCCGCATCCGGGGCTCTCTCAGGCCCCCATCAGGAAACTTTATACGAGATCATAAGGTCAGGATCTTCTCAAAGAAGAAAGAGCACAATACTGTCCCATATGCACAATCATGATTCACTTGCCGCTTACATAGCGAAAACTATCATTTCAACGACACCAACATCATCTGGGCCCACCCATAGTAGGTCCCACCCAACACACTCTCTACAATCATCATCTGTCCTCCAGTGATGTGATGGAGCGCCTGACTGCCCAAGATCTGCAACACTGCTGCGGCCACTGCTTGGGTCTCCAACCTCTCTAGATCCCCAATGGATATCTGAGTCCCCTTGACTCGGACACTCGGTCGACAATATCGCTTAACAAACTCCATAATGTTACGCCCCCGTGGTAACACTAGCTGCGTATTTCCCACCATCCCCAACGGTGGGAGACCAGTCAAGAAATACAAATCCTGGACCGTCAACTCGATCCTCTGCCCCTGCACTACAAACGCCTCATGATCCGGATCCCAATAACTGATAATCCGGGCCAACAAGGGCTCTCCAGCCCTCATCAAAGGGTTCTCCAAAAATTTCAAAACCCCATGTCTAGCCAGTGCATGACAGATACCCTGATCTACCTGGATCTCTGTCCATAGTTTACCTAAGTCTCTGTCTCTCCAGTTTATTCGTATGTCTACCATATCTGCACAAAAACATCATTTTTTTCAGCCTCCAGATCAACAAAGCTGTATTATCTTACACCAAAACAGAATTTCAGCCCATAACAGCACTGAAACCTCCCACACCTAGCAGGTCGTACTTTTTGGGCCAAACCTAGGCCAGGTCGCACTTTTCAGGCCAAAACCTGTGTCCCAGGTCGCAGATTTTTCTCCAAAAAGTGCGACCCGACCGTAATGAGGAAGTAGGGGAAGTTTCTGGAATTTAAAACCCTAATCTACAATTTCAATCCATCAAAAACAAAGCTTAGGATTAGGCCTCTTACCTGCAACTGACGAATTGTAATTCCAACAGTCGGTTTGTCCGCTACGATCACCGCAAGATTTAGGGCCTTCTCTCCTCTCCACATTCACCACAGCTACACAAGAAAATAAATGATTTTGGAGGGAAAACACCCTATTAGAAGAAAACCCCTATTTTTTCTTTCGCCCACTGCGACCAAACCGTAGCCCCTTTTGACACACCATCTATACCGTTGGAAAGCTCTCACCGAGCACTCAAATCGGTATCTATCAATTTTTTATGTTCTAATACTTCACCAGGACACATTTTTTCCATGAAGACCCTTTTAATCTCTCCTCCAAATTGAATTTCTTCACTTACAACACTTGTACCTGGGGCACCACTTTGCCTCCTTACTTGTCTTTGTTCGTGTTGATTTTCATCATGAGATACCTTATTGTACTCATGTTCTTATGGTTCCCCATCGGACCTTTACTATATGGCAGCACCATCGAGTCGCCCTTGTTTAGAGCATCCGAGTTGAGTCATCATCAGTCCCAGAGTCTATCTCATGTCCCTTTGTATCCCGCTATAGTTCTCCACCCTTCGTTACTTGGTCCACCTCTCGTGTTGCACAGTATGACCCTCAGTCCCAGTGTCCCCTATCCCTCATGATGTTGTGTCAGTCACTGCCAAGCCATCCATGCTTTTTATGCTCTAACAAGGGAAGTCGTCCATCCGCCACTTAGTATCCCTCATTTCATCATCATTAGTGTCCATCTGTTCGTCGCTCCACTATTTTCTCTCGTGCCTTATTTGGGGTTCCCTTATTACCTTACCCATGGTGGACCGACTTCTATCGACATCAGCGCATTTAATCCAGAAGTCAGGTCTAGGGGGTAGTGTACCTTGGTTCGAGCTATTTTTAGCTTGATCGTGATCTATACACTTGATGTTTCAGTGATACAACAAAAACTATTGGTGATACCCGGGTGTGTGTGAGATGTCTCAACCCTCAGGAGGGGGTGGCCCTGCAGGTAGCCCCCCACATCCCCGGATGACTTCTTCATTCCAACACTTGATGCAGCTCCTCTCATTTGATGATATCGGCCTCAGTCGCTTGTAGCACCTCTTCGATTTGCACGTGTCGGTCCGATTTTGTGAGCCCTTCCCCGTGTGTAGGGGGAATTTGGGTGTATTAATATCTCATGTACCACCATATTATTGTATAAGTCTTGAAAATTATTCCAGGCATCGCATGTATGTGGGATTCATCATTCTTGATTTCTGGCTCATGATTAGGCTAGCACTGGTTTTACTATTGCGTTCCGTGGTTTTTCGGGCGCCTTATTCTTTGTACTATTGTCTCGGCGGGCATAGGTATGCCTCCCCCGCCGCCTTTCACATTGGTACCACATCATACACTTGAGACTTGTTGCACCTGTAAGTCTCGTCTCCTCAGGGTCTAGTCCTCCACCACTTTAGATTACCTTACATTCCTCTCTTTCATTTCTATCTTGCTATTTAGTGATTCAGTTCTTACAACGTACTTCGGTCATACGATTTTCTCCTAACACTTGTACATTAGGGGGAAATCTGTTACACCATTTTTTGGTCATCTAATCCATTATCGTTAGATGAACCCAAGTACACCATGTAAGACTAATTTTACCCCAAGTAAAATCTCTTTCACCACATTCGTTTACATTTCTTGGTCATATTTAACCCAAAACAAGGTAATCAATTAAATAAATCATTATTTATTTAATTATTTCCTAAGAATAAGTTATTTAAATCATTAATTTAAACTTATTTACTAGCATTAAATTTAAACTAAATGGTGTAAATATTCAATAAAATATTATTTATTTATTATATCCCCCTCATTTCCACTTAAATAATAAAATAAATCTGTTTCTTTGTTATTGTTATATTAAAGGTATTTAAATTAAAAATTGTTTTACTCATGATAGTAAAAGTGTTACTAAGGACGTCTGATGTGATTCAACAATATTTTTATTCTTTGCAGAGTTAAACACAGTATTTTGTTATAAATAGAAGGGTTTTCCCCATTCATTAGTCACCTCCATTGCATTAGATCACACTAAATCTATCCTTGGTCACCATTTCTATTTGCATTTTGAACTCCCATTGAGTTCCATGTTTGTTAGGGTTTTCCATATTAACCAAAGAGAGGAATTTTAGATCTGAAACACTGAGGAATTCCAAGAGCCCATCCCACTGAGGAGAACTAGAAGACACCTTTCTTGTTTTCTTCTCAGGTGCCCCATTCTTTCATATAATATAAGATTCCTTTTAAATATATTGTTCTTGTCTTGTCCATTGGATGCATGGAGCCATTTGACATTTTATCTGCTTAATGTTTTTTGTGCTTAGATCTAACTTTATGCAACAAAATTAAAGATATTTTGCAGCCATTATTGATGTTAGGGCTACTTGGTATGCGTGGCTAAAGTGATCTTTTACGACGAAAGAATCATACTAACAATGACGTTAGATATAAAATGAAGGAATTCTAGTCTATAAATGACACATCATCACAAAATTCCATCCACATCATCACTAATATTCAACAAAAAGACAAGAAAATTTGAGAGTAGCAAAGAAACCATAAGAGGTTGTGTTCAAATCGAGCTTATTCTCTACATGGACAAGTATAAAGCTGAAATGAAAAGCCTCTGAAAGAATAAATTCAGTGTAATATCCCTTGTAATATGTGATATTTATGTTAAAGGAGATGAATAACTAATTCAAAAACTCAATTCAGTCCTTCAAAGGCAGCCAAGATCCCATAAGTCTATGAAACCCTCAGGTATGACAAGCAATAAAAAATAATTGAGGCCAAGTAAGATACAAATGATGTTTCTATGAAAATTTTCAGTCACAAGTCCATAGTTTCTGCAGATATTATTTTTCTAGAGTATAATATTTGTCTTCATGGATATCCTATATGAAGCATACTTTAGTGCCTCCTTTCAATTTTCACCGAAAAACCCCTTTTCATTGTTGTGGAATTTCGTTGGTACTTACTGCTGGTACACTAGTGTTTTGAGGAGGTCCTAACTTCACACATTCCAAATTCAAAATCGAAGGGGGAACATCCAATCTTATATATTAATACTTACTCTTCCTTCCCTCCTCTCTATCTTTAGGAGGATATTGTGAATAGGGAAAACCTTATGTTGAGATGGGTATTCATTAACCTTATCACTTATTTTCACTGTTTGATTCCTGAAAACTAGAGAAGTGATTATGAGCTTGAAAGGAAGCCTAAATAAAAGGATTTTTATAGAAATGATAGGTTTTCAAGTGGTGCATTTAATTCTCAAGGGAGAAATGAATCTAATGCATACATAATGGCATTAACCCCAAGATGCATTAACAAGGATAAGAAAATATATAAAATACTTTGGATGGTAACTTGAAATATAGAGTAGAAAATGATCTCAAGGTTTTTTCTCCACACCTCTTTCAAAATAATGATTGTATAAGGAGAGATAGAATTCATTATGAAGAAGCGGAGAAAGGCTCACCAATTGATGATAAGGATTGTTCAACTTCTCACTTTGAGTCACATTATCAGGGGAAATGGATAGGTCAAGAAAACACAAGCTAAAAGGCATTAAGAGGTGCATTCATGGAGAAGCACGAGAGAATTGTCAATGTATAAAAAATCTATCGGTGATAATCACATCTAGGAGTATCTTGTCGATGCGTTTCGAACCAACCAATGTGGTTCATCATCAGGAGAGGATGATAAATTTGATCAGTTAACTAGTTTAAAAAGATAGAGGGATGCTCCAACTAGCCATTGTAAAATGGCTAGTTTGACTCAAATAAGAAAAATAAGAAATTTAGAAAATGAATTTATTACTATTATTATTGTTTTATTAATTAATTTTTTTTATTAATTTTTTTTTTCTTACTTTTTAATTTTTGACTAAATAAAGTAAAATAAGATATAAATTTTTAAAAAAATAATTAGTTGTTGTGTATAGTCATAATATATATTATTATAATTATACTTATTAATATTTATTTTTACTTGATAAGAAAATTTAATAAGATAAATCCTAATTAATAGATGTTTGGATACATTATATATCAAAATTATCAGAAATATTATAATTAGAATGAATGAAAAATTTTGAGAAAAAATAAATAAATTAATTAATAATAATAATAATAATAATAAATAAATACTAATAAATAATATAAATAAATAAATAAAAATAAAATGAAAACAAATAAATAAATAAATAATAGTAAAAATAATAATAATAATGATATTAAAAAAGGGGGGGTGGGGGTGGAGTTAAGAAGAGGTGAGAGGATATGAGGAAAACCCAGACAAGAAGAAATAACAACTAAGAGTGAATGGCAGGAATCCAACATCTACTAACACTCCACCCATAATCCCTGTTCAGGTTTACCTAATTCTTTCCAATTTCTAAGGCTTCCCTTAACTTAAGGTGGTGGAAATCGTCAACCCTCGCAATCACCTTAGCATCTTCAATGCAAATGTGATGTTTTTTCTTTTCAGCATGCTCTGCTAAGGCAAATGAGCAATATCTACCATTCCTAAGGTTACCGACGTGTTCATAAATTCTTTGATTAATGGAACGACCAGTTTCACTGATGTACAACATCCCACATGAGCAAGGATTAAAGTAAATGACCTTACCCTCCTTAGGGAAAACCTGGTCCTTAACCTATCTCAATGAACTTCTAATGGTGCAGAGGGGCTTGAAGGTCGAGGAGATATTATGTCACCTAAGGATACTATCAATTTTATCAGTAGTACATTGAATAAACGGAAGGTGAACACCAGATAACCGACCGCAAGGATCTTTGTTATTCAAAGGACCATTTTTTTCTTTTTGAAAAGCTCTAAGACATTGAACTTTTCCATAACCATTCTTATTAAAAACGTTTTGGAGATGGGATTTCTCTCCTTCAAGGTGGTGATCATCGGAGATTCTAAAGGCTCTGGTAGCTAGGGTGTTAAGAAAACCTATCTTCTGAGCAGGGAAATGATGAGAACTACCATGTAAATACTATTTGTGTGAGTCTTCTTTCTAAAGACTTGATGGGAAAAAAAACCTTCCTTATTCCTAGAAATAAGAACATATAGAAAGGGTAGGCTTCCATAAACTGCAAATTCCATGGTGAACTTAATGAAATTAGATTGATCATTAATATGCTAGAAGAAAAGGTCCAATTTTTCATTGCCATGGGGCCACACCACACAAGCGTCTTCAACAAACCTCTTCCAAAGCCTAGGTTGAAAAATAAATGAGGAAAGGGACATATATTCAAATTCTTCCATGAAAATATTAGCCACAAAAGGGGAGAGAGGGGAATGCATGGCCACACCACAAGTCTTCTTGAAGAATTCACCCTTGAAATTAAAGAGGGTGTAGGTAACACAAATCCCAAAGAGATGGGCTGTATTAGGATCCGTGATTCGATTAATGACATTGATAGCTTCATTAATGGGAATACAAGTGTATAATGAGGCAACATCAAAACTTACAAGTCTGTCATCGGGATCCAATATAATTCCTTTCAATTCTTTAACAAAGGAGAATGATTCTTTGACAGAGGAGTGAGTCTGCCCCACAAGCGGTTTAAGATTACTAGCTAAACATTTAGCAAGAAGGTAAGTCAGACCACCAATGTTGTTCAAAATGGGGTGAAGGGGAGCTCCTTCCTTATAAATATTTGGAAGACCATAGATCCTAGGAGTGAGGGGGTTACTCTTAATGAGATTTTTACTAAGGGAGCCCAAAGTGCTACTGGATTTACTAGCAAGAGCAACAACTTTGGAAACTTTCTTAAGGGATTTTTTTCCAACTTCTTATAACTCTCGCTATTATGAAGGTGATATAACATCTTATTATGGTAATCTTTTTTTTTTTAAGATAACCATAGCACCTCCATTATCCTCCTTAAGAATAACGTTGTCCTGATTATTATTCGAGGATTTAAGAGACTTAAACTCAAGCTTGCTAATGTTTCTTTTAGGGGGCTTAGCTTTCCTAAGGATCATAGCACAATCTTGTCTAAAGATGTCTTTTGAAGTATCAGGTAAATATCTAATCTTGTACTCTATATCACAAATAATTTCATGAATCGGGATCTTTCTAGGAGCCAGGGAAAAATTGATTCCCTTCTGCAAAAGATTATAGACATGATGATCAAAGGAAAGCCTAGAAAGATTAATAACAGTGAGGAAGGGGAAAAAGTTTTATTAATAATAATATTATTATTAACATCATTATTATTATTATTAATATTATCATTATTCTTATCATAGTTAATGTTGTTATTATTATTAGTACAACTATTATTAATATTAATATTAGTACTATCATTAATATAATTATTATTAATATTACTATTAAAACTGTTATTATTAATAATATAATGATTTTTAATATTATTAATAAAATTATAATCGATTTTATTATTAAAATAATTTGTATGACACTTATGAGGGACAATAGAGGAATTCTAATTAGAATACAAAGGAAAAAATGAAGAGACAGTAGATTTATAAAAGTCTAAAATCATACATGTCTTCACGTTCACTTTAGAATTAGGAAAATTGGTGGGTTGGTCTAGCTTTGAAAGTGGACCCACACCTCCAAAAAAAGGCTTAGACGAACGTGAGATATCAACGGGAACTATCGAATTTGAGGTAGAGGGGATGGGGGGAGAAATATCGAAACAAGAAAAATCTGAGTATTGTAAAGGGTAGAGGTTAGAGTTGCGTTGATCTAGAGGATCTACTTCCAACATTGAAGACCACAGACCCGACAATGCATTTTCAACCACCGTGGAAGAAAATAGAGCTGAAGAAGCCTGTTCAATACTGAAATCAGAAGATAAACTATTAAACAGAAATGGTGGGAGGGGAGATGTCGCAGTAGAACTCTGATTATACGACAGAAGAGGATACTGAATGCTAGCTATACGATGGAAGAGGAGATTGAATTATGGCTGACGCAATGCAGAAAGGAGACTCGGGGCGGCATGAGGTTCCTTGAAAAATTCCATTTCATTGCACAACAATCAATCTTGGTGACCCTGCTCAGAAACCTAACATTGAAACCCTGCTATGTAGGCCCTGTTAGAGTAATTAACACAGCAGAAACTTAAAAACCACCGCACACACAGAAAAACAAACATAAAGAAAATATATTTTAACATGGTTCACCCAACCAATCTGGGCTACGTCCACCTAACAGGGCATCAGCAATCTCATTCATCAATTGGAGAAAATACAATAGTAGAGTTTCTCATCTGCTCAGCTCTTCCTCACTACACATTCCTCATCATGCTCACTTGCCTCTACAGGCTTACATTTTATAGTGGTGAATGGAAACAGACTCATAAATTCTCTCACAAAAAATATAGGATGCATTAACTCCTCATCAGAAATTGATGGAGTCAATGTAGCAACAAATCCTATTGTTGTCACCTACATGAGATTTTCTCCAAAAATAATTAAAAGAAAAATCTCAACAATCTCCACCTTGACAGCAATTAGCTTAACACCTTGTTCCATTATTATTTTTATCTTTTCTGCAAGCCAAGAAAAGCCAGACACCATCATAGCTTCTCTAACAAAATTGGTTTCGTGAACATGCCTGCACAGTTTTCCTTTTTATGCACCTTTTCAAGAGAGACTCCCCTTTCAGTGATAACCTGTCTTACAAAATGATACTTGATAGGTATATGCTTTGATTTACTATGATAGGCCAGATTTTTAGCCAAATGAATTGCACTTTGACTATCACAAAATAACTTTATGTTGTCCCGTAACCTACCAAACTCACCAAACAAACCTTTCAACCAAACAGCTTCTTTGCAAGCATGTGAAGCAGCTATGTATTCTGCTTCTGTAGTGGATAAAGCAACAATATTCTGTAGCTTTGACATCCAGCTAATAGCTCCACCTGCAAGAGTAAAGACATACCCTGAATTTGACCTTCTCTTATCCAAATCACCTGCAAAATCAGAATCAACATATCCGTAAAAAAATTCACTACTCCTCTTATAAGTGATACAATAATCACTTGTGCCTCTCAAATATCGAAGCACCCATTTCATTGCTGACCAGATTTCTTTTCCTTGATTTTCCATATACCTGCTGACAACCCCAACTGCATGTGAAATATCTGGTCGAGTACAAACCATCACATACATCAAACAACCTACTGCATTGGCATATGGAATTCGAGACATATATTCCTTTTCTTCATTAGTGTTAGGACATAAACTTGAAGAAAGCTTAAAATGGGAAGCAAAAGGGACTGAAACAGGCTTCAAATTGTTCGTACCAAACCTCAAGACTATTTTCTCAATATACTTCTTTTGTGATAGCCACAGCTTACCATTGCTCCTATCTCTGAAAATATCCATGCCCAAAATCTGTCTTGCTGCTCCTAGATTTTTCATATCAAACGTCCTAGCCATATGAGCCTTTAACCTATTGATCTCAGTTATGCTTTTGCTTGCTAAAAGCATATCATCAACATACAACACTAAGATAATGAACATGCCATTACTTAATTTCTTAAAGTAAACATAATGATCATATTCACTTCTTATATAATTTTGACTCATCATGAAAGAATCAAATTTCTTGTACCATTGTCGAGGCGATTGCTTCAGACCATACAATGATTTCTTGAGCCTGCAGACAAATTTCCTATTGTGATTTTGAACAAACCCTTCCAGTTGTTCCATGTAAATCTCCTCATCTAAATCTCCATGTAAAAATGTAGTTTTAACATCTAGTTGCTGTAATTCTAAATCAAGTAAAGCAACTAATGCTAACACAATCCAGATTGAAACAATTTTTACAACTGGTGAAAATATCTCATGAAATTCAATTCCGGCTTTCTTAGAAAAACCTTTCGCGACCAGCCTCGCTTTGTACTTGTCTTTTGTATCATCAACACCCCTCTTCAATTTGTAAACCCACTTACATCCCACAATTTTTCTGTCTTTGGGAAGTTCCACCAGATCCCGTGTGGCATTCTTGCCTAATGCCTTCATCTCGTCCTTCATAGCCTCTTTCCACTTACCAGTGTTTGAACCTTCTATAGCTTCCTAATAGCACAAAGGTTCATCATCGTTAGCAGTTAAAGCAACTGAAGTAACATAATCATCATACCTTTTAGGAAAACGTCTGATTCTCGTAGACCTCCTTAAAGATGTTTCTGGTACTTCCCCAATTTGTTGATTATTATATGTCGGAACTTCTTCATGATCAACATTTGAAACACGTTCATGATCTACATCTGAAACTTGTTCATGCTCTGAATCTAAAACTTGTTCATCTGGACTGTTATCAGTATTTGAACTGGTTTCAAACTGAATGTGTTGAAGCTTAGGTACATTATCCTGTTTCAATTTATCATCTACATCTGGATTTTCAAGTGAAGATTCATTAAATTTAACATCTCTGTTAATGATGATCTTGTGAGTAGTAGGATCCCACAACTTGTATCCCTTAGTCCCATTACCATACCCAACAAAGATATATCTTTTTTATTTAGGATCTAATTTAGAACGTTGATGTTTCAGAACTAGAGCATATGCATCACAACCAAAAACTTTCAGTTTAGAATAATCACATGGATAACCTTTCCATACCTCTTGAGGACTTTTGCATCCTATCGCAGTTGATGGTGATCGATTTACCAAGTAACAAGCTGTAGAAACTGCTTTTGTCCACAATTCCTTCTGCAAATTGGCATTACTAAGCATACTTCTTACTCTCTCTAAAAGAGTCATGTTCATGTGTTCAGCAACTCCGTTTTGCTGAGGAGTATAAACAGTGGTTTTATATCTTTCGATGCCAGTGTCCTTGCAATAATTATCAAATTCCTTTAAAGTAAACTCACCACCATTGTCAGTTCTTAAACATTTAATGGTTCTTCCAGTGATGTTTTCAACTAATGCTCTAAACTGTTTGAATGCTGTGAATACATCAGACTTCTTCTTTAACATGTAGACCCACACTTTTCTAGAGAAATCATCAATAAAAGATACAAAATATGACGATCCATATGAGGTTGTAGGAGATGGACCCCAAACATCATAATGGATATAATCAAGGATTCCCTTACTAGTATGGTTTCCAGTTTTGAACTTATGCTTGCTTTGTTTCCCAAACAGACAATGTCTACAGAAATCTAACTTAGAAGATTTTAAACTAGGAAGTAACTTATGATCAGATAAAAATTTTAATCCTCTTTCGCTCATATGGCCCATCCTTTGATGCCATAAACGAATAGAATTACTGTCATTTTCAGATACTGTAGAAGCATGATCTGGCTCTGTTCTTCCTTCTAACTGAAAAACATTTTCAACCTTCTTTTCTTTTATTACTAGTAAAATTCCTTTATAAACTTTCATTACTCCACCTTGAATAAAGGTTTTATATCCATTAGTGTCTAGTACTCCTAGTGAAATGAGGTTTTTTCTTAGTTCAGGGACATGTCTTACATCAGTTAGAATTTTATTTGTCCCATCAAACATTTTAATCTGGATGCTTCCAATTCCCACAATATTGCATGAGACATCATTTTCCATGTAAACAACTCCATCATTGATTGATTTATAAGTTTTAAACCACTCTCTATGAATGCACATGTGATTTGACGCACCAGAATCTAACAGCCAATGTTGATCATGATTAGACAAAATAACTGATAACACTTCATCACTCATACCTAAAACATATGTCGAACCTGTATCTGTCGTGTTTGCTTCTTTCTTCTCTGTCGAAGAATCTCGTTTGGATGTTTGCTGTCTCTTCCAACAATCCTTCTTCAAATGTCCTGATTTGCCACAAAACCAACACTTTACCTTACTCTTCTTCCCTTTCGATTTTGAACGCGAGTTGTTGTGCTTACTGAAGCGTCTTTTTTTTAGAACGACCTCTGACCATCATTACTTCTGATGTAGAGGTTTCTGAATTTGGCCTCTTCCTTGTTTCTTTGGACAACAAAGCTCCAAAAGCATCATCAAATTCAAGGGTTTCTGATGAACTAAGACTTATAGAAGTAAAAAAATGATCCCATGACTCGGGCAACGGGCATAATAAAGTTACAGCTTTATCTTCTGATTCAAATTTTACTTCTATACTTTCTAACTGGGGTATTAAAGGTATTCGCTTCAGAAGAATCCTATTGGTTAAGGATTTTTTCATGTACAGCTTTTCAAGCTTTGTCCAAAAACCAGCAGCAATTTTCTCTGATACGATGTTAAACAAAACATCATCCGCCAAACACAGTCGAATGTCGCTCAGTACTCTTTCATCGAAGTCACTTCATTCATCATCTGTCATGGTGTAAGGCTGTTTGGATTTTCCGAACAGCACCTTCGCCACACCTTGTTGCACAAGTAGATCATACATCTTCACTTTCCTGATCTCAAAGTTGTTTTTGCCATTGAACTTCTCGATCTCAAACCGAGCACTTTGAGTTTTTGACATGTTGTATCACAAAAAAATCTCCAATTGCAACTTTTAATCAATGAAATTTTTGTTTTTTTTTTTAAAATGAAATTCCCTTCACCTTATAAAATGCCTTTCCTCTTAATACCATATGCAAATGGCATTTAATAATTACCAATCGATTTAAAAAAAAAAAACTACACTCCAAAGTGATTGTTTTTTTTTTTTTTTAAACATAAAATAATATCAAATCGATTGTAAACCACCACAATACAAATCGATATACATTATTGATATATCACAAATCGATTTTCAATATAATTGATACCATCGACATACCAAGTGTTGAGTTAATACAAATCGATTTAAATAAATATGACTTTTTTATAAAACTCCAAATCGATTTCATAAAAACCTTCAAATGGCACTGACTTACTTTTTAAGAACCTGGAGGCCCATTTCAAATCATTTAAAAAAAAATATTGATTTACCATATCTCGGTCCATGCAATTTGTTAACGCAGCCTTAGACCAACCCAAGCTCACGGCTCTGCAACTTAATTTAGCTCACGGTTCAACTGCATTCAGCTCAAAACCGTAGGGACACAACCATGAACAGGAAATTGTCTCTCTTTTCAGTCAATGGATCAAATGGCTCACGGTCCAATTCAAAGACCCGACCTCTGATTACACCGATCATTTAATCTAGAAGCAGACATGGTGCATGTTTTCAACAGCCATGGATAAACCCAACTTCTGCACATCAGATTTCTTCAAATGGAGCGGCAATCATTTAATGATATCAAGTCAACACAGTCCTTCTTCAATCAATGATCAAAACCTATGTTAAATTTAAAAAACTAGCTCCCAGCATCTGCCATGATCTACAGTCTAAACGCAGGTCCAATCCCTCTAGCTTATGGTGCTGCAGATACTTTAACTTACTCACAGCAATCCTTGCATAGACGATGGATGGTGGCTCTGCATTGTGCTCACACGGCCATTAGACTTGTCGTTCATTACTCTGATACCAAGTGTTAGAGTAATTAACACAGCAGAAACTTAAAAACCACTGCACACACAGAAAAACAAACATAAAGACAACAGATTTTAACATGGCTCACCCAACCAATCTAAGCTACGTCCACCTAACAGGGCATCGGAAATCTCATTCATCAACTGGAGAAAATACAATAGCACAGTTTCTCATCTGCTCAGCTCTTCCTTACTACACATTCCTCATCATGCTCACTTGCCTCTACAGGCTTACATTTTATAGTGGTGAATGGAAACAGACTCATAAATTCTCTCACAACAAATATAGGATGCATTAACTCCTCATCAGAAATTGATGGAGTTAATGTAGCAAAAAATCCTATTGTTGTCACCTACATGAGATTTTCTCCAAAAATAATTAAAAGAAAAATCTCAACAGGGCCTTGGAAAAAGAGATTTGGACAGAGTTAAAGCAAGATTTGATGGTATCCTCAGCCCCCGCAAAGGAGGATAAGGAAGGTAAATCATTGGATTAAATTAAATAGGGGAGGAAAATGAACCCTTATGAACTCCTAAACGATGAGAATAAATTAGACTCAAAGATCCAATTAAAATATATGAAAAGGAATAGGACAATGTAAATATGGGAGAGAAAAAGAAAAAGAAAAATCAAGTGAAACTGTTTTCACAAGATACAAATTCGATCCCATACCATGGGGTATGAAATCTCAGTGAGGTTAATTGTTTTTCTATCTTATGATATCTAATAGTTAAATGATCCTAGGTCATTCGTCCTATACAGTTTATCTCTTAGAGATTCTCATTACAACGACGATTTTCATTACAAAGACATGCTCTTAATGAAGAAAGAAAAAATTACCTCGGAAGTTGTTGAACCATAAATTCTATGCATTCCCCAATACATGCTTCCTCCCACCATCGATAGGGCTCTCTATAAATTTAACTTCACACTTCTGGGGTTATTCCCGCGCCATTCTTGTATCACCTTGAAATAAATCCCTTGTAGTATTAGAATTACTAATACAAATTACCATTTTCCTAGAGACAAACCTTATTTATATACCTCGAGTTGGAATCTATACCCGCTTTAAAGTAGTGGAAATCCGCCACTGAGGGTAGATCATATGGAAAAAACATGTTGTTTTATAAACTTCACAGCATGGTCAGGGGGATACAGGACATGAGAAAATAGTAGAGAAAACCTCGATGAACCACATATTTTTCATTTTCAAGATCTGAAAAACTTGCCACCAGAAATATTCAACCATCTTAAAGGTATATACTGAACGAAGGGAGATGCCTCGTGCTGCTGACATGGATTTACCTGAAGGGTTGTCAAACCAGAAAGTCCATGCATTCCCCAATACATGCTTCTTCTCACCATCAATAGGCCTCTCTATCAGTTTAACTTTACCGTTCATTCGTTTTGGGTTCTTCCCACGCCATTCTTGTCTCAACTTTAAACGGGCCATATCTATATACCTCGACTTTGCCCATTCCATAAATAAAAAAACTGTGTTTAAGTGTAGGAAACCCCAACATTAGATTAAAAGTCTTTTTTACTTTGAGAATTTTAGGTGTTCACTTCCATATATTTATTTTTATCTCTACTCCTTTTTAGATTTGAATTTTTGACTCTCACAAAGATGTACATATCCTTAACTATTACGGTCATTCAAGTTGTTTTCATCATTTTTAAGGTATGGTTGATAACTCTATATGTTATACAAGTTCTTTATATAATTTTTATAAAAGTGGTAGTAATGAATCTACATCCCCTACTTTACACTATGTATCATTCTTGGCACAAAGAAAAGTGCACAAGAGTTTCCCAAATAGGCATTCATATGATTAAAAATTGAATAATCTTCAAGTTTAAATTTATCCTAACTTTGTATTTAAATAATGAGAGACCCTTGGTACAACCAAATATGAGAGAGATGTGTAAGGAAACATAACAATTATATGGCATGTGTTACAATAGTTTAGTCAATTTACTGTGTCCGAAGTGATTGGGAGGTTTTAATGATAACTTCCCTACTGAGGTTCAAGTCTCATTGACATGACTATGCATGTATGGTTATCATAAAATATGTTCTACTATCCCCCTCTTCATTGAATTAACGGGAAGAGGAAAATCTACTTTTATAACAAAAAAAATGTTACAATGGTTTTATAAAATGGATTAATAAAAGTGCATTATAGATGTTAATCTCAATACAAATAGTGCAGGGGTTTAAACCAACTAATTGTCAATAATTTCATTAGACATTAGACTAGTTCCATGAAAAAAATTACAGTGTTTGAATATTTTTGGTGATGGAGTGAATCTAAAAACTTAGAAACAAAGAAACTAGCTTGCATAATAATTCTTGGCAATGACCATGTAGTTGAACACTGATAATGCTATTGGGACCTTACTATCACCATGTTATCCCTTGTCACCAGGTTATCCCTTGACATGATCCATGCACCTTTTCTTTCCATGAATTGTTGTTGATAAAGGAAAAATATTCTGTGAGTTGAGAATAATAATTAAAAAAAAAAACACTCTTGCATCAATGTAAAGATAATCATGATATCAAATTGCATGAAGTAAAATAAATCAAAAGGCCACTATGTTCTCATGAAGTGAGCTCGGTCTCTAAAAAACAAGGAAGCAAATTACACTAAAACAGCATAAATTTATATCAAGACATATTATATATATATTTGTAAAATTATAATATATACGAGATTAAATCTCAAGAAGTTTTATTATATTTCATCATATTATGGTATGCTCTAAGATTCCTCATTTATAATGAATACGACACTCTTATTTATACCTAAAAATACTTTGAAACTAAAGTAACAAATATTAAATGAATATTCACAAGTTCTTCATGTGGTTATTATAACGTCTAATCTCCACTCATCTGTTAGTTTGTAAAATTTTAATTAATTATGTTGATGACATTGCATTAATTGTGTCAACATTAATATGTCATTTAATATGATGACACAAATAACTTGGAACATATCAGCACTAATATGAGCTATGATACCATGAGTGTAAAACAATGAAAATGTTGCAGGGAATTGTCTTGGTAAAGCCTTTCCATTAATTTCAAATTTGAATCTAAAATTTTTTACACTTGCCCAATAACCAAATGATTTTGAAGGATTAGATAGTTGGAACAATCATCCTCTTAAATATGGTACATTGGGTGACAACTACAATAGCTCTTAAAATTTTAATGGAATGAATGGGTTGAGTGCGGCCCTAGAATTTTGAAGTTGATGCATGGATAACTGGGAGACTAAGATAAATGTGGGACTATATTATGGAAAAATATGGAAAGTGGTAGAGGCCCATGAAGGAAAAAGGGGGTCTAAGACATTCATAGATAGAGAAATTTTTCCATTCATGCATTAAGGGATACATGCATAAGGAACATAGGCACACACGTGCTTAAGTAGTGAAATTCACAACTAGAATGAATGATGAAGCATTATAGGTGATTAAATTGCATTTTGAGTGCCCATATGTGCCAATAAATGTGTCAATCACAAAAGGGAATGAATTTGGTGTATTATTGGCTCCCTAAAAATGAATGTTGCTTGTAAAACACTAGAAAAAAGAGTTATGGACTATAGTTTAGCATAGTGCATTGTGATTTGTTGTGTGTTGGTTGAGAATGACAAGCAAGAGGTAGGGAAATTTCCAAGGGAATTTAGAGATAGAAAGGGAATTCCCTTGTTTTATTTGCTAATGAAGCTGAGAGGCATTTAGAGATCGTGAAGGCCTATATTAATTTTTTAAAGGAGATCCATAACTTTGATTTATGTGTGAAGAGAGTTTTTTCACGTAGTTAGATACTAGTGAGTTATCAGTTTTTCCCTTGTGCTATGATGTCCTAGTTAAGGGGTGGCTAGGTGGTGGCTAGTTGCATAAAGTTGATGTACAGTTGAGCTTATGGCTGGGTAGAAAATAGTCATTCTTAGATCAGTTTCCAACTTGAAAAAATTCATATCTAAATTATGTTTGAGATTGATCTATCTTGAGGGAATAAATTGATGTTTGAAGTGGAAAAATTAAACTACAAAATCCTCTTTTCTAATAATGTGGAAATGTTTGCTTAGATTTTGGTGGATAGTAACATTAGGTATGTTTTCATGTGTACATTTTATTCCTATCTACTTATATACTAAGGAATGATAAATTATGGTGGGCAGTAACTTTGGTAAGTATGCTCATTTTCATGTGACTCCTGCCTATTTTGGTGAAAATACTTGCTTAAGAGAAATGTCTACATAAACTTTAGGGTTAGTGAATGTTGAAAAGAAATATTTTTATATGAGTGAATTTGGATATGGATATGGTCACTTATATTAATGAACTTTCCATAAATGAAGAAGAACAAAATTTTGGGAAATCTTTTTACCCAAACAATGATCATTTGGAGGTTTATGCTCTTCATAAATTTGATTGATTTCCCTTGATAGATATTATACTCTCTAATTTTTAATGCAAATTCCTAGATTTGATGCAAGAAGTGCAAAACATTCACTATCAAAAAAATTTCCAAAGTTTTCAAAGTTAAACTCCTTGATTTTTACACGTACAAATTTCATTGATTTCCCTCAATAGATATAAAATCCTCTCTAATTTTTAATGAAAATTATTATATTTTTTTGTAGGAATTGAAAAACTTTAAACATCCACCAAATGTCAAAATTTTTCAAAGGTAAACTCCTTGATTTTTACCTATTATTATTATGTGTGGAACTCATCGATGGCATCGACAATCGAGGAATGAATTAAGGATTTCAAATGGTAAAAGTATTAAATTTCACCCATAGCTGGTAATGTCATCGGGGATCGACAAGATTGGATTAAATATTCCATAATGTAAAGCGTTGAATTTCATCGATGGCCAATAAGTTCATCAGCCACCAACAACATTGGACATGATTTTTCAAAGGGTAACATATTAAATTTCAACAATGGCTGATGAATCCATCTGTTTTCAATGAAATATTTGGGGTTGACCTCATAGACAGTTAGTAAAAAAAATTGTGGTTGAGCTCATATATAGTTGGTAAAAAAGTTTGGGGTTCTACGATAGGGGTTGACCTAATCATAAGTCAATGAAAAGTTGGAATTTTATCCCATTAGAAAGAAAATATGTTGGGTTGTACTATCAAAAACTTGTTGAATTTTGTGGAAGAAACGTTTGACACTTTGGAAATCTACCTGTGGATTATGATTACACATGATTTTTATTTGAACTTGGGGTTTAATTATTATTTAAATAGGGTGAAATATAAATATTTACATGGAATTTATGGATTAAAAATTTTATTTAAAATCCCAATTATGTAAATGCACGTAAAGTAAATTAATTGGAGCTAGTAAAAGACAAGGTAAGTTTGATTTCCCTAATGCTCACTTAACACTCCACTTGGTGTGACATGTGGACTAAGATGCAATTTAATCTACCACGTTGCAATTTTTCATTAGCATTGACATGGCACTAAGCATGAAAATATTTGGATGATTGTACCTTAATGACTCAAACTCAAATTTTAATAAATTTTGAAAATATCTTAATGAGGAGAATGTGGCAGTGCTATCATAACAAAGTTTAGAATTGAATTAGAAAAAAGCAAAAAATTGATACATATACCCTCAACAAGGTACAAAGGGGTTTGGCTATGTTACAGAGTGGTATCAAAATAGGCTTTAAACAATGGATGTGGATGGGCCAAGAAATATACCAAAGGGAGTTAAAATGTAAAAATGATACAAGCTTGAGAATGATAATTAAGTATGGAAAGTTAAGTAATTAATTATGAGAATATTGATGCATGCAAATGCATCAAGAGAATGTTGAATAGAGTGCATGAAAATTTACTTAGGCATATTAGATATTAAATGATGATTTAAAAGTATTGAGGCATGTGTTTCTTTATTGGCCCAACAAGATAATATAATTGTGATTTTGCGATGTGTTTAGGAATGATTGAACATGATGATGATATCAGTTACCTCTGTGCATTCATACGTAAGAAAACATATAGTGTGATCTCATCAAAGTGTAATAGTAAACATAAACAATAACCAAACACATAAAACAAAGCTTTTACAAAAAACTGTTCCTTCTATTAATCCTTTAGATCTATCAAGACATCAGATTTTCCTTCAGAAATCCTTAAAAAACCATTACTATCCCTTCTGCACACATAGCCAGCAAAGTCTGCACACAACCAAGACTAGGTCTTTATGCACACAGCCCACAGGAGACTTTTAACCAACCCTAACATGACAAGACTCTTACAGACTATTTGCGAGGCAAAAGCATAAAACTATATGTCACCATTATGAGCTATTAAGTTTAGACATCTTCTTTCTATGTATATTCACCTAGCGCGCAGATAATATGGTCTCAAACCATGGTTTGAGGACCACAGATTACATTTAAGTTCATTTACACAAAAATAGAGGACTTTCACCACACCCAAATCCCTTTGACTCGCTTTTTGTCGCACACACATACAATATTACCCAAAATGGAGCTTTGAGACTTGTGCCTCAGGGGACCCTGCTCTAACAAGTGTGAAGAAAAATCATCATATGACTTGCAGAAAGGATAAATGTTGGGGTGGTTTGTAAAATATCATGGATATTTCTCATGAAAAAAATGTGGTGTTGTTCCAATCCCACTAGATATTGTTGATTAGAATGCATGGGAAACCTTTATAATAATCTTCCATGATGTTGAGTAACTAAGTTTTTCAAATTTCCTTCCAAGCTTAGATAGGACCATGAGCCTATCATGTTCAATTTTGCAAGGGTGTTGGTGATGATCTGCACAGTGTTGGGAAAAGAGATAAATCAGTGTGAATAAATATCATCTTATGACTTGCATAAAGGATAGATGTTTGGGTGATTCATAAACTATGATGGATATTTCTCGTGAACAAAATGCGTTGGTGTTCCAATCCCACTAGATATTGCTGATAAGAATGCATGGGAAACCTTTACAATAATATTCCATGATGTTGTGTAACTAAGTTTTGAAATTTTCTTCCAAGCTTAGTTAGGACTATTAGTGTCGGTATCTTCATCCCTCCGTCAGGGATCAAAATTATCTTGTTGCATTTCATATTAGGTGTCTCACTCAGTCAGCTGCATTCCATTAGGAGCATGGATCATCTGACGGTAGTGGCTTGTTGCTCATATCCCTCATGTCCTTTACCTGCTGGCCCATTTCCTTTCATCAAGATCATATGCACTCACTTTTTGTCTTATAGTTTGCAAAGAGTCATTTTTAGGGTTTTAGTGTCATTAGGTCTAGGGTTTCATCAGAACGGTCTTCAAAATGTCCAATAATGGTCAGAAGGTGCATGAGGAGGTTGAATAAAGTTCCAGTACTAAATAAGTTTCATCATCTTATGCCTAGAAATGTATTTTTCCTCGAAACTCTGTTTTGAGAAAAAATAGAGTATTTTATTTTTTTTATGTATAAATTTAATTTAATTTCAAGTTCTCTCATTTGTAAATAATTTCACTGGAAACCTTGGTCACCTTTTTCAAGCTCTAGCAAATCCATTCACTGCAAGGCAAACAAAAAGCACACCATTCAGTTAATCAAAGCCAAAATGAAGCGAGCTGCCTAAAACAAAGTTTAAAAAAGTGTCAAATGTAAAACATTACAAAGTGGGTTTTTGGAGGGGAAAATTAAAGGCCTTTGTTATATAAGTCATTTTCAATGTTCAAAGGGCTCATTTTCATTCCAAGAAGAAAGAGTGAGCAAAGGAGAATCGTGATTGGAGAAAGGGAGTAGTTTGAAGGGAAATTGGCATGTTTCAGGTGCGTGACGCATTGGCTAAGTGGCGCGGTGCATATAACCAGTGCAATGCATTGGGTCGGCCTCCACAGTGTTGAAAATAAACTAGCATGACGCATAGAGCCAGCACGACATGTCGGGTTTGTGGCGCGGCATGTAGGGCCGCAAGGCATTTTCACCACGATTCCATTCAAAACTTCAAATTTGCTCGATCTCCTCCAGTCTAAAGTAAGTCATAAACTTTGCCAATGCTAATGAACGTGTGTTTTATGATGTCTATGAGGATTTAATAAAAAAAATTCAAACCCTATTTCCTTGCTCAAGAAATGATCGTTCAGGGTTTGCAATTTGTGCCATCACTCCCACATCCTTTAGTTCTTCATTGTTTTTCTAAATTTCATCAACCAATTTCCCTATCCCCCATACCCCTAAAATTCACTCATTCCCTATCCCAGTTCCCATTATCCCAAATCCTAGATACAAAATTCCCAAACCCCAATTACTATCCCAAAGCCTAAAGACTGTCCCTAAAACCCTTCAATTTCCCTAATTATAATTGGCAATATTCCTGACATTCCCCTTACCCTCTCCCTCCATAGTCCCTCACACATTTGCATACATTTGGCAGCAAAAAACCAAAGACACCTAAACTCTTCATACTCATCTAAGACAACACAAACTTTGGCAAAAATGGAGACAAATTCCTCTTATGACCGAGACAGTGATTCTACAACCGAATTGTATGCACCAAGGAGGCCCCACAAGAGTGGTAAACATGTTAGGGAAGAGCCTACTTCACTTGCTGAGCTACAGGCCTGCCCTCTTGCTATTACATGTTTTCAGCAGTAGTCTTGTTATCATTTTTGTGAGATGGTTGCTAGATTCCAGTACCATCATGAGTTGGCCAGATTATTTGTGCTTGATTTACATAATGGCCAAGTCACTCTAGCTGGTGTGACATTCACCTTGACACCTGAGTCTATCTCTCTAGCAACCAGTATTCCAAACGTTGGAGTGCAATGGTATAAAAGGCAGCAAGTTGATAGGGAACACTATGAGCCGTACATCAAACCCATTTTTTTAAGATAACTCAGTAGAGTTTTTCCCTTTCAGTTCCTAAAATATTCATACACTCCTTTGATGAAGCTCATAATCAAATATTTCAGCTGTGAGGGCTGGTTTTCTCGCCTCTATGCCTATCACATCAGGTTGGTGATGCATTTTACCATGGTGAGAATGATGAACCTCCCTTACTTCATGTGCCGAAATATTGAGAAGATGACCACCCTAGTGTGAAAGAAAACTCTTGAGCAGCAGTATAACAATATCTATGACTTTGCACTCATCAAAATTGTGGTTATGCATCAGCTTGGTTTGTAGGATATTTCATGGGAGGATTTCATTTCTCATGAGTTCTTCACAGCCCCTCAGGTACCTCCGAAAGCTTTCCATGAGACATGTGAACCTTAATATTAGTAGGAGGGTCCTGAGACACAGACCGCTAGTGTGCCAGTGTATGTCACCTATCAAAAGGGCACTAGAAGGTTGTTTGCAGCAGCCAAGCGAGTATTATCTCCACCTGGGGTGGAAGGGGTCTTGCTTCCTTCATTAGCAATATAGGTACAGGACAAGGGTAAGAGGCCAATAAATGACGAGGGGCCTTCAGAAGAGCAGGAGACAAATTTCATCCTCATTCACGATGATGACACTGATTTGGGCCCACAAAGCTCAAAGTTCAGGGAGATCATTCAGGAGCAGAAGGAGGAGATAAATACTTTGTCCCTCAGCCTACAAAGAGCCAAGTGGATAATAAAATACCTTGAGCAGAGAAACAAATAGCTAGAGGATCAACAAACTATCATGGAGCTACAAAACATACGTGAGAACTGGCAAGCTGCCAAAAAGAGAAAAACCCAGATGACATCACTTGAGCAAGAGATTGAGGCTGATCGTGAAACTTATCTTGAAAGGGTAAATATTCATTTTGAAAAGCTGTTGGAGAAGGCTAACAAAGAGAAAAATTTGTTGAGGCACATGGCCAATCATTATTGGGCGAGAAATCATGTTTGCAAAGCAAGGATCAAAATCTTGAAGGCCAAGTTGAAGAAGGCCTCAAAGCATCGGAAAAGGCATGATAGACTTCAGATCTTGGCCAAGGTTTCCTTGGCCCAGCATAGCACATAATGGAGGACACTCAGCCGAAATTTCAAGAAATTTGGGATACTTTTGCAAATTTTGAATTTTTGGCCTAAAAACAGACTTTTTAGCTCTATGCGCCGCGCCACTTGGGGCGCGCTTTTGATGGGGGGCTCCTTTTGATGAAAACTCTATGGTATAAAAGGCTTGGACATATTGGATAGAACGGCCTTCGGATACTACACAGAAATGGTATGGTAGAAGGTATGTTTAACTGCTCTCTGGATTTTGATTTCTGTAAACATTGTGTATATGGGAAGCAGAATCGGGTGAGTTTTCCTTCTGGTGCTAAGAGGGCAAACAAGATATTAGAACTTGTGCATAGTGATGTGTTTGGACCTATGTTAGTTCCATCACTGGGAAAGTCTGTGTACTATGTTTCATTCATAGATGACTTCTCAAGGAATACATGGATATATTTCTTGAGGAAGAAATCTGAAGTCTTTGACAAATTTAAAGAATTTAAGGCTCTGGTGGAAAACCAGACAGAGAAGAAGATAAAGGCGTTGAGGAAAGATAATGGTGGGGAGTTCTGCAAGAAGGAATTTGAAGAGTTCTGTAAGAAGTGTGGTATAGCACGGCAGAAGACTACTCCATACACACCTCAGCAAAATGGAGTTGCAGGAAGAATGAACAGAACGCTAATGGAAAAGGCAAGAAGCATGCTCAGTGGTACCGGGTTAGGACAAGAATTCTGGGCAGAGGCAGTGGAGACTACATGTTACTTAGTTAACAGATCACCTTCATCAGTGTTGGAGGATAAGACTCCACATGAGGTATGGACTGGTAAGAAACCCTCTCTTTCACATCTAAGGGTATTTGGATGTGATGCATATGTACATGTTCCAAAGGAGAAAAGGAAAAAGTTGGATAATAAATATGAAAGGTGCATATTTATTGGGTATAAGGATGGTTTAAAAGGTTACAAGATTTGGAACCTGGAAACAAGGAAGGTTGTGTACGACCGAGATGTGGTGTTTAGAGAGGTGAAAGATGTTGTTAAAGATGAAATCATACCAAAGGAAACTGAGAAGATAGAGTTTGAGCTAAAGGAGGATGAATCAGACTCTACAACAAAATAAGATTCAGAAGAGGAAGAGCCACAAACTCCAGCTTTAAGAAGATCAGTTTGGGAAAGAAGGAAACCAGAAAGGTATAGTCCATCTGCTTTCTGTTCAAGTTTTGCCTTAACTATAACTGATGATGATCCCATAAATGTCAGGGAGGCAGTAGATTCTGAGGATGGAAAACTCTAGAAGGAGTCCATGGTTGATGAAATGGCATCCTTGCACAAAAATGAGGCATGGGATCTGGTGCAGTTGCTAGCTGGAAGGAAGCCCATTGGGAGAAAATAGGTGTTTAAGAAGAAGATGAATGTAGAAGGCAAGGTGGAGAAATACAAAGCTCGGTTGGTAGAAAAAGGTTATTCCCAAGTGCCGGGAATTGATTTTGGTGATATTTTTTCTCCTGTTGCCAAAGTTACTTCTATTAGATTATTTTTATCTGTTGCTGCTGCATTTGATTTTGAGATAGAATAGATGGATGTGAAGACAACATTTCTTCACGGGCATCTAGAAGAGGAGATCTACATGAAGTAACCTGAAGGCTTTATGATGAAGGGTAAGAAAGAAATGGTATGCAGGTTGAAGAGGTCTTTGTATGGGTTAAAACAGTCACCAAGGATGTGGTATCAGAAATTTGATACCTATATACGGGGAATTGGCTTCACCAGAAGCAAGGAGGATCACTGTGTTTATTTTAAATTAATTGGTGAACATGTTATTTATTTGGTCTTGTATGTGGATGATATGTTTTTTATTGGAAATGACAAAGAAATTATCCAATATTTGAAGACCCAACTTTTCTCCAAATTCGACATGAAGGATCTTGGTGCTGCAAACTATATTTTGGGCATGGAAATTAAGAGTGATCGGGTAAAGAGGAATCTCCAGTTAAACCAGAGGAAGTATGTTGAGGCTATATTGTAGAGGTTCAATATGCAGGATAGTAAACCGGTGAATGTTCCTATTCTTGTAGGTGTAAAGCTGTCTGCTGAACAGTGTCCCAAGACAGAAGAAGAAGAGGAGGATATGTCCCGTGTTCCATATGCAAGTGTAGTGGGTAGTATGATGTATGCAATGGTCTGTACTAGACCATACATTGCACATGCAGTGGGAGTATTGAGCAAGTTTATGTCAAACCTAGGGAAGGAGCGTTGGACAGTCGTGAAGTGGGTTTTTAGATATTTACATGGCACTAGTGATTATGGCTTGTGCTACCAGGGAAGATCAGGATTGGAAAGAATGTTGGACATTCATGGTTTTGTTGATGCAAACTGGGCTGGAGATCTGGACCAAATAAGATCTACAAGTGGGTATGTGTTTAACCTATTTTGAGGCGCAGTCAGTTGGATGAGTAAAATACAGTCTGTAGTGACTCTTTCAACTACAGATGTAGAATACATAGCATCCACTCATGCAAGCAAGGAAGAAGTTTGGTTGCAGAGATTGTGTCCAAGTATGGGGTTGGTACAGCAAGCTATAAGGATAGACTGTGATAGCCAAAGTGAAATTTTCTTGGCTAAGAACGCTGCTTACCATTCAAAGACAAAGCACAATGATGTTCAATATCACTTTGTTAGAGATATGGTTGAGGCTAAAAGGGTGTTGCTGTTAAAGGTGGACACTTTGAAGAATGTTGCAAATGCATTGACGAAGTTTGTGAGCACTCAGAAGTTCTCTTGGTGTAGAGAACGAATGGGTGTTGAAGAATTGGCCCAATGACTAAGCTCTCATGTGGCCCCCTGTGGAAAGAAAACAAAAAGTGGGAGAATGTTGGGTATGTGTTATATTCTTTCCACGACTAGCCCCATGCGTTGTACGTTGCGTCGGGCACAGCAAGGGGGTCAAAAGGGGGGAGGCAGCCCCCACTGTTGGGGTCCGGGGCAGCAGCTCGGTGAAATTTTTTTTTGGTGTGCAGACCCACTCATAGGCGAACCCTCCCATGTTTTGTGCATGAGTTTGCACATGTTTTTGGGGTACGATGGTTTTTGGCCCCTGGTATTTTGTAGATCTGGTCAAGGGAACTACGGTTATGTTCTAATCCAGGGTTAATGGATTGGGGTTTATGTATGCTTTGACATGTATATATATGTGTTGTAACACTAAAAGGAATATAATGAAAAATCAAGCTAGTCGTCCCGATTTGGGATCCAGGGGAAAATCTTTGTGTTTGTTTGTTTTATGTTTTATGCTCTCGCTATTATTTATTTTCTGTTATAAGATTCGTGTTTAGATAATTTATGTTCAGGGTTAAAACCTACATTTGTATTTTAGTTATCCCTTAATTAAGATGGATAATAAAATGTAATATAATCTCAAAATAGCTTGAAATAGTTAACTAAGTGTGATAAACTCAATTAACTCATTAATTTTGAGTTTACGGTAGTTGGTGAGGCATGAAGAGTAATTCTAGTTATAACAGAGTTCGAAGTGCAATGGTGCATTAGTTAATGCAGCTTGTAAACTATTTAACTTAGTTAAGTGAATTAAACTCAGTTGTGCTAGTTGTAACTATTAGATAGACTAGAGAGAGATCAAGTGAATTAAATATTATTTAATTCACAATCAGTGATCTCACATGCAACTAAGGATTTACTATTATTAGTTGCATGCAGGTCAGTTCTAGTGGAGACCCAGTTGAGATCTAGGTGAAAGGGATGTTGACTATCAGTTGTAGGATTACTGGGTTGCACCGATGCACCCAAACACTCATTATATTTGCCATAATACTTGCACAATTAAGGAAGGCCAATTATCCTTTTATTTAGTGATTGCATTCATCATGAATTTTGTGAGAAAGGCAGGCTATTAGGAGGGCTGAAATTGGCTAAGTATTGGTCATTTTTTGCTGAGAATAATGTGATACAAATAGCTGAGTGCTAGAGACATTTGTGAGGAGAGGGAATTGTATTGTTTCATGTATCCATGTTTAATATACAACAGAAGATAGTGGGGTTTTGAGCATTAATATTTCCCTAGGAAATTATCTGTGTTGTGTTTTGATTTTATTCTTTCTTTGCTTCATGTAATTGGTGATTGTGTTTAATTTATGCAAGTGATTTATAGGAGTGATTCAAAAGTTAGATTTAGTATATTTTCAGATCAATTTGAATCCATGATATACATATATGTTGTATAGTTTATACATAGTATTATAGCACAGGAAATTAATGCAGTAAAGAAGAAGTTGAGTTTGTGACTGAATAGATTTCGAATTTACAGAAGACTTTGTTGGTGCTATAGGTGATTCAAGATTGAAATGGTTTTCAATGGCTTGAGATTGGAGTATGCACTCGAGGGAAGCTATAACTATATTTCTTGGAAATATAGGATGGAGGTAGTACTCAAAATCAATGGCTTGAAGGAATTCATCGACAATGACATTCCTAAACCCACTATGACAGATGTTGCAAATTTTGATGCTTGGAAAAATAAATTTGCAAAAGGCAAGGAAGATCCTATTGGAGGGAGTACGAGACGACACTGTCTCAAACATCCATGGAAAAGAAACATCATATGATATGTGGAAATATTTGATGGATCTATTTCAGAGAAACAACAACCATATGAAATTGGCACTGAAAGACAAGTTCGGGAAGATCAAGATGGAAAAAGGTGACACCATTACAAAATAGTTAACAAAGTTTTTCCAATGTCAGGATGAGCTGGGGAGCGTTGGAATAACACTTGAAGATAATGATTTGGTGAACTTAGCTCTTCTGGGACATCCCAAGAGTTGGCATAGTTATGAAGACTTTTTCAATGGAAGGGAAAATTTTCCAGTTTGGAATGACTATGGTCGGATTTGGTGCAAGAGGAGTTTAGATGGAATATCAGAGATGGATCTTCGTCTAAGCATGAGGATGAAGAATATTTTTCTTTGGCTACCAAGGCAAACAAAGGGAAAGGAAAGAGATTTCATTCCAAATCTAAGTTGGGTAGAGATGGCAAGAATCACGATATCTCCAGACTGACATTTTTTCACTATCACGAGCATGAGAATTATGCCACAAACTATCCACAAAAGAAGAAGAACAAGAAGGTTTTAGGATCTGCAGTTGCTGAGGCTTTGGCCTCATAATTTGAGATTGACTTCTCTCTCATTGCATGCATGGTGTCAAGTGCAAAGGGTTAGGTGTGGTACTTGGATAGTATTTTTTCCTTTCACATGATGAGAGACAAGGAAATATTCAGTAGCTTGGAGGAGAAGGACGTCCATATGCATATCGAAATGGGGGATGATAGACAATACAGTGCTATCAGGATTGGTACTATTACCTTTAAGAGACATTCAAGTAAACCCTTTCAATTAAAAGACATAATGCATGTACCAGGCTTAAAGAAACATTTGGTCTCATTTGCAATGTTGGAGGATAGAGGCTATGATGTTGTTTTGAGTGAATGTAAATCTTTCTTGCGAAACAAAATAACTGGACAAGCCAAGAATATAAGGATTCTAGTTAAGAACCTCTATAAAGTGGATGTAGATGAATGCACAACAATGATAGGCAAGGCAGACAAAGTGGTGAGTCGAGATGAGGGTGAGTTATGGCACAAGATATTGGACCATATACACCATGGAGCCTTGAAATTCATGTAGAAAATTTCTATAGGACTTCAAATGGGAACACTTCCTCACTTAGATACATGCAAGGGGTGTAGCATTGGGAAGTATGTAAAGGACACCTTTCATGAGAAGGATAATCGAGCTTCAGAAATCCTTGACGGAATCCACTCAGATGTGTGTGGACCATTATGTGTTTCTTAGATAGAAAAAAATAAGTAATATGTGATATTTTTCAATGATTATTGTAGTAAGTGTTGGATCTACTCCACGTTGAAGAAAGATAAAAAATTCTCAAGTTTTCTTGAGTTTAATGTACTGGTGGAGAAAGACATAGGGAAGTAAGTGAAGGCTATAAGGAGCAATAATGGTGGTTAGTAAATCTCTAATGAATTCAAGAACTTATGCAGAAAAGAAGGAATTTGAAGAGAACTGATAGCACCTCATAACCCACAACAGAATGGGGTTGCTGAAAGAAATAATACAATGATCGTGGGTGCAACATGGGAAATGTTGCATGATCAACACCTACCATTGCATCTGTGGGCAGAGGCATGCAACATAGCAGTACGTGTACAAAACCATTTTACTCATAGGATACTTGGCATGAGTACACATGAAGAAGCTTTCACTGGTAAGAAACCTGATGTTTCACAGTTTAATATTTTTGGCTCATCTGTTTATGTGCATGTGACCAAAGATGCCAATAAGAAGTTGGAACCAACAGTTGAGGTTGGTATGTTTGTGGGGTACATTGAAAATCCCTAAAACTATCGAGTGTATTTTCCAAACAACAGAATGATTGTTGTGCAACGGGATATAAAATTTGATGAGGAGAAATCCATGCAGTTATCCCTTGAGAGGGAGCTGGACTTTCATGCAGAGGAGGAACTGTTGGTTCCAAAGAATGAACCTAAATATGTGGATAAGCCACATGCATAGGATCATGGAGTGGAGGAAAACACTCATGCAGAGCCCTCCATCATAAATGGTAGAAGGTGCACCATGGAAGTTGATAGATTAAGACTTGATGCAACAGAGAATGTAGGATCTCCTACTTCACTGTGTAAACAAAGACAACCTCCTGACAGGTTTACTAATTACATGGATCTTATGAGAAAATTTATTGTGACTGAACCATCTTCCTTTGAGGAACCAGCACAACAAACAACTTGGGTTGATGCTATGGTAGAGGAGTATGACTCCATTGTTAAAAATGGTGCATGGGAGGTAGTCCCAAGACCAGTTGAAAAATTAGTGATTGGATAATGATGGATCTACAAGGTAAAGAAAGTTATTGATGGGAGTGTGGAGAAACACAAGGCCAGATTTTTAGCCTGGCGATTCTCACATATTTATGGGATTGAATATGAAGAAAAAATTGCACCATTTGTCAGGTATTATTCCATCATATCTATCCTTGCACTCTCAATGCAGATGGGGTGGCGCATTCATGAAATGGATGCGAAAATAGTACTCCCCAATAGAGTTATTAAAAAGGAAGTGTACATAGCACAACCAAAAGGTTTCAAAATCTTTGATAGTGAGTCACATGTGTGCCGACTCAAGAGAGAATTGTATGGGTTGAAGCAAGCACCTCATGCTCGATACAAGTTATTTCACTGGGTTGCGCTTCACCAAAAGTGAATTTTATAAAAACCTACACTAGACTGAGCTTGTTGGTAAGATTTTGATTATTTTAATTTATGTAGATGATCTAATCTTGACAGTTGATGAGTAGTTGATACTTTCTTGCAAAGAGGATCTTGCAAGAGAATTCAAAATGAAGGACATGGGACTCCATTATTTCCTTGGCATGCAAATATGGCAGTGGGATGGTGACCTTTTTTGTCTCAAGGAAGATATGCAAAGGAGATACCAGGTAAGTTTCACATGGAGAGCTACAAACCCATGGATACTCCTCTTCAAAGAATTTGGAGGAAGGAAGATGCTACTTCTGGAGAGGTAGTGGATGCTACTATCTATAGGAAGTTACTGGGTTCACTAATTTATTTGGTGAACACCA
The DNA here is from genome assembly GCA_034641835.2 of Pinus albicaulis. Lineage (NCBI taxonomy): Eukaryota > Viridiplantae > Streptophyta > Pinopsida > Pinales > Pinaceae > Pinus > Pinus albicaulis. The sequence continues at coordinate 1,327,249,265 of CM076580.1, forward strand.
TACTGGAAATTTTCTATGCAGTTAACCAACTGATTCAGGCTATGGTTAAGCCTAACAAGTTCTTTTGGAAGGTGACGAAGAATGTCTTACAGTATCTCAGAGGCACATCAGAGTATGGTCTATGGCATAGATGGACAGAGAGAGTGAAGCTTCAAGGCTTCACGGATGCAGATTGGGCAACTAGCCCATCAGACAGAAAGAGAACATCAGGAGTTATCTTTAGCATTGTATTGATAATAGTTTCTTGGTATAGCAAGAAGCAGTGATCCATGGCACTCATTTTAGCTGAGGTACAGTACATGGCAGAAAGTTAAGCTACATGTGAGGCCATCTCGATGTTAAATATTTTTTTTTTTTGGTTTGGTTCTCAGATGGATCCGATAGTGATACATTGTGATAACCAGAGTTTCATTAAAATCTTGGTTAATCCTGTGTTTCATGATAGGTCCAAACACATTCATATCTGGTACCACCCTCTCAGAAATTTTGTGCAGAGACACATAATTTTACTTCAGTACATTCTCACATAAGATCGGGATGTAGATATTCTTACAAATACGTTAACCAGGAGAAAATTTGAATACCATAGAGGAAATATCGGGGTGAAGGATCATTTGTTTCTTGTTGAGAGGGAGTGTTGAAGTTCAACAAGAAATTGCAGCACCTACACATGTTTGGGACAAGGAGGTCCAAGCAGCACCTACACATGAGGGTAGTTGGTGAGGCATGCTTAGTAATTCTATTTGTAACAGAGTTCGAAGTGTAGTGGTGAATTACTTAATGCAGGTTGTAAATAGTTTAACTCAGTTAAATGAGTTAAGCTCAATTGTGCTAGTTGTAATTGTTAGATACACTAGTGAAAGATCAAGTGAATTAAATATTATTTAATTCAAAATCAATGATCTCACATGCAACTAAGGATTTACTATTATTAGTTGCATGCATGTCAGTTCTAGTGGAGACCCAACTGAGATCTAGGTGGAAGGGATGTTGACTATCAGTTTTAGGATTCTTGGGTTGCACCCATGCACCCAAACACTCATTGTATTACCCATTATAGTGGCATGGTTAAGGAATTCAAATTATCCTTTTCTTTAGGGATTGCATTCCTCATGAATTCTGTGAGAAAGGTAGGCTGTTAGGAGGGCTGAAATTGGCTAAGTATTGGTCATTTTTTGCTGAGGACAATGTTAGATAGATAGCTGAGTGTTGGAGACTCTTCTGAAGAGAGGGAATTGTATTTTTTTCATGTATCCATGCTAAATATACAATAGAAAATAGTGGGGATTTGAGCAGCAAGCTTTCCCCGAAAAATTATCTGTGTTGTGGTTTGATTTGATTCTTTCTTTGCTTCATGTAATTGGTGATTGTGTTTAATTTCCGCAAGTGATTTCTAGAAGCGATTCAGTATCTAGCTTTAGTATATTTTTATATCGGTTTGAATCCATGATATAATAATATGTTATATAATTTCTACACTATCATGGATATTTGTAGTGAAAAAAATGTGTTTTTATTCCAATTCCACAAGATATTGCGGATTATAATGCTTGGGAATCGTTTATAATAATCTTCCATGATGTTGTGTAACTAAGTTTTGAAATTGTCTTCCAAGCCTATATAGGAGAACGAGCCTATCATGTTCAAATTTTCAAGGGTGGTGGTGATGAAATGCACCGTGTTTAGACAAGAGATAAATAAGCATGAAGAAATATCATCATATGTCTTGCATAAAGGATAGATGTTGGGGTGATTCGTAAAATATCATGGATATTTCTCGTGAACAAAATGTGTTGTCGGTCCAATCCCACTAGATATTTCTGATTAGAATGCATGGTAAACCGTTATCATAATATTCCATCATGTTGTGTAACTAAGTTTTGAAATTTTCTTCCAAGCATAGATAGGACCACGAGCTTGTCATGTTCAATTTTTCAACGGTGGTGGTGATGACCTGCACTATCTTGGGAAAACTAGAGATAAATAAGTGTGAAGAAATATCATCATATGACTTGCATGAAGGATAGAGGTTGGGGTGATTCGTAAACTATCATGGGTATTCCACTAAACAGTTCATCATAACAAACCAGATAAAACTATATTTAAAAATGAATGAATAAGAGTTTGTGATAGGAAGTGTTAGTGTGTTTCGGGTGTGCTAAGGAGGGAGTGAATTCAAGGTATGCTACATCATGTTAAGGCATGCTAGAGGGTAGGGAAACATGCCAAGATGTGCAAGGTTCCAGGGTGTGCCAATGCATGACAAACCATATTGTTTGGGAGTGCCAAGGAAAAACAAGGGAGCACTAGTCTAAAATGCATGGAAATGAATGAATACGAGTGTGTGATAGGGAGTATCAATGAGTTCTAGGTGTGCTAAGGAGGGAGTGAAAAGGTATTATATGTAGTGCAAAGGAATGCTAAAGAGCGAGGGTGACATGTTAGTTTGTTCCAAGTGTGAGGGTGTGTCAATGTGTGCTAGCGAGTGCCATCGAAACACAAAGGAGAACTAGTTCAAAATGCATGGAAATAAAAAAACAGGAGTGTGTGATAGGGAGTGTCAATGAGTTTCAGGCGTTCTAAGGATGGAGTAGCAAGGTTATATGTTAGTAAATTCCAAGGCATGTTAGAGTACCAGGGTATGTTAGGGAGTGTTAGTGTGTTCTAGGGAGTGCCAAAGAATGGAAAGGAATGGAGGGGATTCTAAAACATTCCAGATAATGCTAAGGACTTCTAAGATGTGCGAGGTGATATGGGATGTTAAGATGTAAACTGTGTTTCTTATTTGTTTTACTACCACGGTTATATGTGAACCTTGTCTTGGTAACTTGTTAACTTAGAGGAGTTGAGAATGGGCATGAGTAGCATAAGATGAACTATAGGTATTTCTTAGGTAAACAAGGCATGGGTTCAATTTCCACGACACATGATAATCTGGGTTTGGTCTTAGAATATTTGATGCAAACACACTCAAGTGCCAAGACACATCTACTTTAATGCACAATGAAATCTACACAAATCAAGGAATTGACTAGTGGGCTTGATAATTTTACCTTTTTCAAACCCTTCTTCATTATATTAAAAGCTCTAATGTAGGAGGCTAGAGCTAATGTACCATGGATCATGACCCTTTACAATCACACTGATAGGAGGAATATAGCTAGGGATTGGTTTTAATCCTTTGACAACCAATCTATCTTGAATAAGGCAACACTTCACCTACTTGCTGATGGTGGCCACACACAAACCTTCAGTCCACATGTTTAATGCTTGGAGAACAAGGGGAAACCCCCTTTTCCAACACTTTTCATGGGTCACATGCATCATTATGGCACTCATGGACCCCAACATGCCTCCTAGAAGGCCCTAGGACATTAGTTGACCTCTTATGAGGCTTATTATTCCATGTATGAGATAGTTTGGTGGGATTGTCACCATAATTTAGGGTTACTTGCATATTATTTTATGTTTAGGGGCTAATGTAGGCCCAGAAGATAATTTGATAAACTGCTAATGAATGTATAAATTGGAGTTTGTTGGATTCAATTGTATCGACTTGGGATCTCTCTATCTATAGAGAACTTCAATATTTTCCTTGGAGGAATATTTTGGATGATGGATGCATTTTGATGTAAGGATTTGGGCTATTTTTATCTTGGATCTTTTTTATTTCCAATGTGAAGCTGGTTGGATATACTCTCTAACATTTTGTGCAAATTTAATGTTATTATTCTTGTTGCTTCATACTATTGAATTTCGCTAGAACTAAGGCTAATTGCTGCATGATGGTAATGTCGAATCATGTGTATATTTAGCTTATTTAATGTATGGGCCATTGTTCTATGAATGAAATATCTTAGAGATCATTTTATCTCAATAATATTGCACCATTTGGATGAAGCATAAATTCTTGAAGGTCACTTTTCCTTGCCCTCTAACATTGGATGAAGTTGACTTTCTCGGCCTCCTTGTTAGGTCCCTATATTACTAGTATAGTCCCTTATTGTTGTTAGTGTAACCCCCTTATTGTTATTATTGTACCATTGTAACCCCCATATTTTTATTATTGTGCCCTTAAATTATTATTGTTAGGTCGGCTAGGATTACAATGTGGCCCATGGACTCCTATATATAGAAAGGAGGTTTTGTAATTTGAATCATCCAAGAAATGTTCATTCATGTAATGTATTGGAGGTTTTTCCCTCAAACTGGCTTATTTCTAAGGCGTTGATATCTCTTTTCTTCTCTTTTTGGAGCTGGTTTCACAACATTTGGTATCAGAGCGTTGAGGTTATAGGGTTTCGCTGCTCCAAACAGGGCATCGTGGATTTTTCGCTATAACGTTTTTTATACAAAGGTTAAGAATCTGAAATTTTTAGAGTGTGAACCCAAAATCTTAAGGAAAATCATCGCAAAATTTCAGAGCTTGGTTCGCAATATTTTCAGAGATATGATCTGTGAAAATTAAGTCATTTTGCAGGCTCCAGAATTTAACCTAAACAGGTCATCGTGGTATTTTCATAATAACTTTTTTTCTACGAAGGTTCAGAAGATGAAATTTTTAGAGTGAGAAGCCGCAATCCTGAGGAAAATCTTCACAGAATTTCAGATATTGGTCCACAATATTTTCGGATATATGATTTGTGGAAGTTAGGCCTTTTTGAGGCTCCTGAATTGCATCTCAAAGAGCTGATCGTGGGAAAATATTCATAGCTCTCTCTCTGAGCATCGAATTGGAATACTGTAAAAAGTGGGCAAAATTACATGGAATTTAGTTTATTTCTATCAATTTCAGAGCCAAAGGAGGAAACAGTGACACGTGGCAAGTCGTACAAGTTCGCTCTACTGAACCAGTCCAAAATTGGGTCATTGTGGGAGATTGGACATAATTTTTCCTTGAAGAATCTGAATCAGATAAGACCTGTGGAATTTGAAAGAAGCTTTAGAGGACTACTACAGGGCAGAATTTCATATACTGAGGATCCGAAATTATAGAGATAATTCAATTTCAATATCAATCTCCTCAGAAGCAAGTAAAAGGTGTGTATTTTTTTTTCCAAATTGCATAAATATTGTTTGAAGAATCAAGTTGAATTGATTCCAAGGGCATATTCTAGAATAGATATCAGTATTGGATTCTAAAATGGCCCCTAAAAAGAATTTAACACCCATTAAGCCTTTAGAAAGATCTACTATGACTCATCAAGACAAAGAATGGCAACATGACATATCAAAATTACAAGAGCAAGTGTAACAAATTTTTCTCTCTCAAAGAGCAACAAAAAATGACATGGAAGTTTTCAAGAAAGGCATGGAAAATAAGATGGATGGTTTGAAGAAAGGCATGGAATCTAAGATGGATGGTTTGAAGAATGGCATGGAATCTAAGATAGATGGCATGGAATTTGGCATGGAATCTAAGATGGATGACATGGAAGCTAAGATGGAAAACATGAAGAATGATCTAAAAGTAGACATGGAAGTTTTGAAAAAGTTGATACAAGAAATGTTTCCTAATGGTGAAAATATAGTAGAGGAAACGCATGATGAGAACAAAATAAATATTAATCGTGATTTCATAAAATCTGATGTTGGTGGGAAGAGCCACCATATTCCAAAAGTGGATATGAGGAAGTTTGATGGAAAGGATCTTGTAACATGGATACTACATATGGATCAATATTTTGATCTCCATAATGTGAAAAACACACAAAAGATATGCATTTTAACTTTACATTTAGAACAAAATACATTTGTATGGTATCGATGGCTTTTCTCCCGTAAAAAAATTGTCACTTGGTCAATTTTTATGGAAGAAATGATAGCACATTATGAGGATACAAAGAGAAAAACCTTCTTTAGCCAATTGATAAATCTCAAACAAAAGGGTTTAATCGGGGAGCACATTGAGGACTTCCAAAAATTGAATATAAGGGTAACTGATATTCCATAGGAACACGTGATTGATCTCTTCATAGGTACTTCAAAGGATAACATCCAACATGAAGTTGGAGTTTTGGAACCTGATTCATTGGAGAAGACATTCAGGTTGGCAAGAAAAATTGAATGTAAAATTATGGCGACAAGGAAGCCTACCACTCACTTCGAGAAAGAGGGAAGTGTTGCTACTCCTAGATTTCCACAACCTATAAGGTTGACACCACAACAATTGGAATAAAAAAAATCAAAAGGGCTTTGCTACAGTTGTGATAGCAAATACACTAAAAGTCATAACTGTGCTGAGAAGAAATTATTTTACATAGATTGTGAAGAGGAAGAAGAAAATGAACAAGAAGAGGGTATACACCAGGAACCAACCCAAGAAGAGGAAGAAATGAGTCTGACCATATCGTGTAATGCATTGGCAGGAATTACCACTCCTCAAACTCTCAATATATAAGGACATATCAAGAAGAAAAAGGTAATACTGTTGATTGATTCAGGCAGTACCCATAATTTTATTCATTGTAAGGTAACCAAGGAATTGAATTGTTTCCTATATCTAGCACCAGAATGTCAAGTGATGGTTGCAAATGGACGAACTATAAATTGCTCTGGAAAATGCCATAATATCAAGCTAACCATGGGGGAATATGTATTGAATACCCCAATGCTTTCCATTCCTATGGGAGGTGCTGATGTTGTACTAGAAGTACAATGGTTACAATCTTTGGGGACGGTAGCTTTTAATTTTCAAGAAATTTTCTTCAAATTTTTTTTAGAAGGAAAGGAAGTCGAATTATGGGGTATTGCAGGAAAGTCAGGAAATATAATAAGCTCTAATTTCATGACAAATCTTCTAAAGAAATAACAACGAGGCATAATTGCATAATTATGCTCACTAGAAGTTCCAACATCAAAATCATCTATTTCTGCAGATCTCCAAAAAGTCTTGGACAATCATTCCAAGGTTTTTAAAACTCCAAAAGGACTCCCATGTATTTGTGATCATGATCATGCTATTCATTTGATTCCAGGAAGTGTTCCTCCAAACATCAGGCCTTATAGATATCCTTATGTCCAAAAGAGCGAAATTGAATGTATGATTACAGAAAAATTAGAGGCGGGTATAATTCAACCTAGTCAAAGTTCTTTCTCTACTCCTGTAGTATTCGTACATAAGAAGGATGGATCATGGTGCATGTGTTCGGATTATAGGGAGCTCAATAGGCTCACCATTAAAGATAAATTTCCCATTCCTGTGATTGATGAATTATTGGATGAATTACATGGAGCAATTTATTTTACCAAATTGGATCTTCGTTCAGGGTATCATCAAATTAGAATGAAAACTAAAGATATTCTGAAAACATCATTTTGAAATCATGAGGGTCATTATGAATTTTTGGTCATGCCTTTTGGCCTTACCAATGCACCTTCTACATTTCAAGGGTTGATGAATTCCATTATCAAACCCTTCCTTAGAAAATTTTTGCTAGTGTTTTTTGATGATATGCTAATCTACATCAGGTCTTGGAAGGATCATGTTCAACATGTCGACAGGGTGCTCAAACTATTGCAAGAGAAACAATTATATGCAAAACATCCAAATGTTTCTTTAGAGTACAAGAGGTGGAGTATCTGGGTCATATTGTATCTCACAAGGGTGTTAAGTTAGACCCTAACAAAATTAAAGCCAGTAAGGAATGGAAATTCCCACAACCATAAAGCAATTGCGAGGATTTCTTGGGTTAATAGGGTATTATCGAAATTTTGTTAAGAATTATGGGAGAATAGCAGCACCTCTAAGAACATTATTGAAGAAAGATGCATTTCCATGGACTCCTGAAGCAACTAAGGCCTTTGAACATCTTAAAGAGGCAATGTGCCTAGCACCAGTCTTAGCTACGCCAAACTTCACAAAAAACCTTTATTGTGGAATGTGATTCCTCAGGAAATGGAATTAGTGCTATTTTAATGCAAGAAGGAAGACCCATTGCTTGTGAGAGTCATCCAATCAAAGGAGAGTATTTATAGAAACCTATTTATGAGAAGGAAATGTTAGCAATACTGCATGCTCTAATGAAATGGAGAACATATCTAATGGGAATACACTTCAAGGTAAAAAATGATCATGATAGTCTTAAACACTTTTTGGAACAAAGACTATCTTCAGAAGAGCAGAAAAAATGGGTCACAAAGATGTTGGGTTATGACTTTGAAATAATATACAAAAAAGGGAAGATAAATGTTGTTGCAGATGCACTCTCAAGAAAGAATCAAGAGGTGGAAGCATTGCTTTGTGCCATTTCTATTATCCAACTAGATTGGATAACCAAAGCAAGAGATGAATGGAAGAAGGACGAAGAAGTGTGGACACTCCTTCAAAACTTACAGCAAGATCCTAGTACATCTGATACATTTAGTTGGAAAAATGATTCCTTATGGTACAAATATCGCTTATATCTTTGTAAGAATTCCCAACTAAAACAAGAGATTATTTTGGAATTGCACACTTCTCCTTTAGGAGGACACTCAGGATTTTTAAAAACTTACCACAGGGTGAAGAAAGAATTTTTTTGGGATGGCCTTAAATCTAATATTCAAAAGTTTGTGGTGGAATGTTTGGCTTGCCAGCAGAATAAAGTTGAGACAATTAATACCCCGGGTCTTCTACAACCTTTATCCATTGCAAGTCAACGTTGGGAGGAGATTTCAATGAATTTTATCAGAGGTTTACCTAAGTCCGAAGGAAAGAGAGTCATCATGGTGGTAGTTAATAGAATTACCAAGTATGCACACTTTTGTGCATTATCTCATCCATTTAAAGCAAGTACAATTGCTACTACATTTATGGACACAATTCAAAAGCTACATGGAAACCCAAAGGTTATTGTGAGCGATAGAGATCCCATTTTTACTGGAAATTTTTGGACGGTGTTATTTTCTTGTTTGGGTACTCAATTAGCTCATAGCTCATCTTATCATCCTCAATCCAATGGTCAAACTAATATAGTAAATACATTTTTGGAAGGATATCTTCGTTGTTTTGTATCTGATAAACAAACACAATGGGTCAAGTGGTTACCTCTAGCTGAATGGTGGTATAACACTTCGTTCCATACTGTAGCAAAAATGACATGGCACTTTATGGATATCATCCACCATCCATCACGTCATCTTTAAGAGAAAATTCGAAGGTTCAAGCAGTGGAAGATCACATGGAGCATCAACAAGAAGTTCTCAAACTCTTAAAGGAAAACCTGAATTTGGCACAAAATCGAATGAAACAACAGGTAGATCAACATCACAGCGAGAGAATTTTTGATGTAGGAGACTGGGTATTTTTACTACCACAACCATACAAAAAAATTTCCCTCAAGCAATCTAAGAAGGATAATAAATTATCACCAAAGTACTATGGTCCTTACAAGGTGTTGCAAAATATTGGTAATATGGCATACAAATTGGAGCTTCCTACTTCTTCACGACTACATCCAATTCTCCATGTTTCATACTTAAAGAAGGTTATAGGTGAAAATCTTCCAATTCAAACAATATTGCCAAAACTTGATGAGGAAGGAAAACTCATATTGGAAACTGAAGCAGTCACGGAAACAAGAACTCGAAAGCTACGAAATCGATCAATTCCAGAGTATCTCATCAAGTGGAAGAAGTTACCCACTGAAGGTTCTACATGGGAGGATGAGAATTTTATACAGAAGCACCCAGAGCTACTCAAGCATTGAGGACAACACTTTTTTGAAGGAGAGGGGCATGTTAGGTCCCTATATTACTAGTATAGTCCCTTATTGTTGTTTTTTTTTTTCCTAAATAAGACTAAATTCTATTACTGTGATAAAATATGGTACATACAGAGCTGCGTTTTCAGCAGTAGGACGAGTTTCAGCAAAATGACAGAAAAAGCGCTGCCCTCATAGGGAAACCAGCGCAAGGAGAGATTAGTTGCTGCCTCAAGAGAGGAAACCAACATTACACAGTAAGTCTTAAAACTGTAGCAGTATGAACAATAACTATAACAGAGATTGGACAAGCCCGCAGGCCAAAAATTCGGAAGACTCCAACCATACAAGAACTCTAACCTGGAAAATGCAGTAAAACTGGAAAATTTAGAGACCATAATCATCAGAGGGGGATTCTTCCACGATTCGGCATCCATAGCTGCAGTCTTCATCATCCTGCATGGGAATTGCTGCCTCGCCTGTGTCGTTCTGCTTCGGGAGCGCGCCTGAGAGATTGATGCTGTCACTCCCGAGCGCACCTCTCTCCGTGGTGCGTGGGCAGTTCAGCTGAACTGTGCGAAGATTCGGAACAGACTCGGGCGCTTGTGGACAAATCCCTGGAGGCACCGGAGGAGGGGGCCCCGAACTGAATTGAGGGAGCTCCTTGAATTGCACTGAGATGGTCGCCACTACCATGGGCTGGTTCATGACACAAGGGAAGTGGAAAAGAGCTGTGGACGGGTTGGCCAAAAGAGCAGACTCAGGATTGCGAGGTTCAGTAGGAGGCGGAAGGGGAGAGACGCCACGCGGAGAAGAGGGAGGGTGGTGGACCGGCGGAGCTCTACTTCTGCGCGAGGCTCGAGTGGAAGGTCGACGAAGACATTCAGAATCCGGAGAGCTCGAGGGGCTAGAGGATGAGCGACGCCTGGAGGCAGGTCTGGCTCGGGTGCTGCCTCTGCGGCATCTGAGCCTGTGCCAAAGCCGAGGCATGATCTTGCTAGGAGATTGCAGGTGTCGAGGGAAGAAGAGAGACGAAGCAGGCTGAGGGGACAGCGACAGACCAGGAGAGAAAATCTGGGGCTGATCAGCAAGAAGCCAGGGGCGCAAATTGCCTTGATAGTGATGAAAACCGGGGTCGAATTCCACGCAGCAGTATAGGGTGCACCTCCGGCCAAGAGCCGTTCTGGAGCTGGCGAGCTTGGCTTCCGGTGGGCACACAGAGCCGAGAGGAACAATGAGCTGAGACATGGTGACCATCCAAATGATATGCAGAGCGTAGCGAGGAAGCATCGAGAAGGCGGGAGAGCAAATGCGAATGGAGGACGGCGTCAAGTTATGGCAATGGCCTCGTCCTCCCCACCGGCTTGAATGCCGAGTAGTGTGAAGGGCCAGAGAGTTAATGCGATCAGGGCGGAGTGAATGCAGTCAGCCGGCTGCCGTGTGGCCTTGCCACGCACCAACCAAGCCTCCGCGCATCCCTATGTCATCTGTGATCACCCGCATCCGGGGAGTCCCTTATTGTTGTTAGTGTAACCCCCTTATTGTTATTATTGTACCCTTGTAACCCCCATATTGTTATTATTGTGCCCTTAAAATATTATTGTTAAGTCGTCTAGGATTACATCGTGGCCCCACTAGGATTACATTGTGGCCCATGGAGTCCTATATATAGAAAAGAGGTTTTGTAATTTGAATCACCCAAGAATTGTTCATTCATGTAATGTATTGGAGGTTGCCCCCTCGAAGTGGCTTATTTCTAAGGCGTTGATATCTCTTTTCTTCTCTTTTTGGAGCTGGTTTCACAACACTCCTTGATCAGGAAACCAAATTATTGTTCATTATCATCCCTGACTCCATATCCCCAAGTGAATTAGGCACAAGTCTCTCAAAAGGGGTGATAATTTACCCCTGTTTTTTTACAATTTTCCAATTTTCCCTAGCTATAGCCCCATCAAGTCACCTAGGGCATCAATTTCCTAGGAGTATAGCTAGAGGAAAGCTTCGATTTCCTAGAGGCAACTGCGTTTATGGGTTGCCTCACTCTCCTCATAATTTGGGCCAATTACAATGGTGGAAGCTCTGGATACCGCAAGCCTTAGCTCTAGGATTAGGTTTTGCCTAGGTGTTCTCAAGGCTAGAACCTAGTAGGATCAATTTGAGACATCAAAGTAAAACCTATTGCCTCATTCTTTCCCCTCACATTTTTCAGGATAGGAATATCATTGGTTGCTAAATTCCATCCCCGAACCTTGGCTGGGTCCACTTGGCCCTGTGTGGTCCCATCTGGTGTCAAAGTCCTTTCATTAAGGACCATTTGGGAATCCAAATTTCCAAATGATTTTACGGATTGAGAACTTCCTTCATAATTCTTATTCTTCTCCCTCAACCCTTCCATCCCCCTCCTCTCTCCCTAAAATATCAAGTCCCTTTCTTAAATGGAAAGCAAGTCCCACTCTTTATTTTATCTTAGGGAAAGGGTTTCTAGGGTCACTTCCCACCTAATCATTGACCTATACTCGACAAGTGACTTCCTAAACTACCAGGACTCCTCCCATTAGTGAAAGTCTGTGAAGAACGAGGAGCCTTAGTTTTGGTGACAATGGGCTAAGCCTCCATCGTTGCCCATGTCCTAGCAGTTGACCTCTTAGGTACCCCTTTTAGGTCCACTACTAGTTTGAGTGGTAACAAGTTTTTCATAACTTCATTCATGTAAAAATGTTTGGTATGCCTATTTTTTCCATACTACAGCTCCAAGATGAGAAGTATAGGGCTATGGAGGTAGCCCTTCTTCTCACTCAATTAATCCTCTACAATATAGTGAACTAGGCTAGTTTGTTGGCTCACTTGGTTGCTACTTTAGTCCTTCAAAGTTTGCACATCCTTAGGCCCTATACACCTGCCCTTATACAAATCTTGTTTTCCTTCACAAGTACAAGAGTTAGGTATTTTCTTTGACAATCACCTAACAACCCTCCAATTGTACTTGGACTACCATCAATCTTCCCAACCACAGTCAATTCTTTTTATTGATCTAGGGCCCACAATATTTTCTTCATCTAGGGCTCTTCAAATCTTCCACCTAACAATTTTTTCATTCCTCTGAAAATCATTATTCTTGTGTATCAAAAATTTGATCTTAGTTGTCCAATCTATGAAAAAATCTGAAATACTCCTCTTATCATCCTTCTAACAATATGTAGATGAATGAACTAGGGTCACAAATCAACCACTAATAGACCATTAACTATTTTTTATAGGTTTCTTCAGATATTTGTCCAAAACTCTATGGATAGTCCACCAAAATAACCTCCTCTACATGTCAATCCATTCTTCATATGGCACATTTCTTTTGAATGCTCAATATTATGCTTAGGGTCCACCCTCCTTTGGATCTACTATCTCGACACATACTGAATCTGCAAACCATCTTTGATATCTGAGGTCTATATTGCAGAAATAAACCTCGCTCTAAGGTTCACAACTGCTCTTATTCTACGTAAATTTGTCATAGCCTTAAGGACATACCTTATGAACTAAACATGCTAGGAAACTTTCCTAACTAGGGCATAATATTTATGTTCTTCTAATTTTTGTAGAATAAACCCTATCCACCCATAGGAAAAACCACGACTCTTGCCTAGATAAGGGACTCGACCTAGCTCATATGGATCCATAGATTCTTGGAATTTATTTGACTGAATATTGACATGAACTTTAGATTTGAATCTCGACCCTCAAACTAGGGTTGACTTAGTCAATATTACGCCCGTGTCTACTTCTATTCTAGCTCTAAATTGTATTGCAAGCCCTCCTCCATTTATGTTGGTCTTTATCACAGACCTTGCGACCTACTAACCACCAGAAGACAATATCGTATCAACCCTCTTCTATTTCATGTATAAAATAAAACTAACGAGATTCAATTTGATCTTTTAATGTACTAAAACAATATAATGAATCATTCTTACAATTTTTGGAAACTAAACATGATCACACAGTCACATATAAGTAAGAGAAATAAATTATCAATCGCATAACACAATATGTATCTCAAGAAATCAACTATTCAAAACCCCTCTATCTCTATTGTGTATTAAGTCAAGGAATCATGCAACAATACAATGCTTAATCTCTCATGAGATTCTCGAGCATGCTACCAATTGTCTCCTACTGATCTAGGCAAAATTGGTCTAGTACTTAGCCAATTGTCAACCTTCCTTCAACCTACCTTACTTACGAGATTCATAGTGAATTAGCTCCCTATAAATTAGGAAAATCACCCTTCCTTGATTGCACAATACATCATGGCATCCCAATGACTTTATAATTGCACATCGTAAATTTTATATAAATACAACTGATAGTTATGTTCCCTTCCACCTCTATCTCAACTGGGTCTTCCTCAGAACTCACATGCATGCAATTATTAATAGTGAATTATCAGTTATCTGATTGATCACTCATTATGAAATAAATCTAATTTAATTCAATGGACCTCTCACTAGCTCATCACTTAGAACTAGTCAAAATGATTTTAACTCAATTAATTGAGTTAACTAACTCACACCTACACCCCACTAATGCAACAATTGCAAATGGACCCACAAAATATTAGAATCCCTCTACATGCTTTATCTTATACCCTCATCAGCCGGACATATGTAGGAAAACAATAAAATACAGAGATAAACATAAACACATAGATGCAATAGGAATAACACTTCATTTCCTTAATATCAAATACCAAAAATTCTTACAAATCTAATGAGAAACAAACTAGCTCTAGAAATGGTATCTTATCTCTGAGAAGAGATGGGATGGCTACATTCCTCTGAAATGTGTTACAATAAGGCTCAAGGGCCTTTCTTTTATTTAAAAATAAGATAGAACCCTACCCCGAGGAGTTGTAACAACAAGAGTTTATGGGCCCTGTTGGGGGTAGTTTAGAAGCCTACTTTCCAGGGTCGTAACTTGTTCGTATGATCTTTTTCTGACGCACATGATACCTCATTATAAATATCTCTTTGAGGACTCCAGCTATTAATATGAGTTACTTGAAATCGCCAAACTTTTCATGCCCAAAAAACGTCATTTTGGGCCTCAAAATGGCTCTGGAAGTTCAGGACCCGAAAAACTGAGAAAAATAGTAAATTTTTCTATAATTATGTAAATTTTAAAAATGAAGAGAGAAAATGGTGAGGGCCCAAGTGGAATAGGCATGTGGCCACTAATATCCACCTCGATCACCTCAAATTGAATTTATTGAGCTAACCCAGTCATCATGACTTAGTTAACTGACCCAAGTTCTTATGAGATGAAATTACAATTTATTGTCCAATTTATATAAGGGAAAAACAAATTAGAAGCCCCAAATTCCTCACACTTGGTACATAAAAATTCCTCACTAGTGTGGGTGCATTTTTTATGTCCTGTCTGGTTGCCAATTTAATTTCTGCATGTTGCAAATTTCAGCACTCCCTCTCAACAAGGAAGGAATTCAATCTATCCTGATACAGTACCTTTGGAATTCTGCATGCAACACTTCTCTAGTGTTATTTGCAACTGATAATCCTCAAATTGAATATCCTCTAAACAAAGGAATCAGTATAAAACATTTGTCATAAAAGTCTTATGAGTGTTGCTAGCTACTGCACATTTCTACTAGACTCTCTACGCTGCTCTTGACATCTGCATCCATGCCCTTTCCATTGTTGCCAACTCTGATCTGTGCTCCAGTATCTAACATCTGTAACAGTGATTTTTGTCTTCTCGCCATCTAACTACATTAATCTAACTGATCATTCCTGCTACTATTTTACCATGGGCTCCTCGTAGCTAGGTTCGATCCATGAGACACACCATCTGCATGGACCCTGACCAAATTTCTTATCTTGGGATTATGTCTACACATCACCCCACCTTTCACTTGGATTTATGGCTTCATGTGCTCTCTCTGCCCATTTGGCTCAAAATTTCCCCCTCATGGAGGTATCTGCTTGAGTGAATGCTTTCACTCAGTCTGCTCTCTGCTTCTCCAATTGTGGCTACTCCACAACCTTCTAAGACTGCTTCTAAGGCTGCATATTGAGAGGTAATTTGTACTCCCTCTCAATAGCCAAGTCTCTAACCTCTGCTTTTCTCCTCAAAGCTTTGCATGCATCTTGTACCTCAAGTAAATAGAGTTTCTTGAATTGCGCACATTGAAATTGTCCCACAGTCACAAAAGTTTCTAAAAAAGAGTTGATTTTAAATCAACAATATCTCCCTCATCCAAGCTCCGAATTGATTTTCCATTTGGGTATTTTTTTTTGCAAGGAATCCAAATACACTAATTTTTTTTTTTTTAATTTTACACCAAAATCTTCAGATATTGTCTCCAAACTCGCCTCCGAAAAAATTCCTACTCTGATACCATGTAGAAAATCTAACCCACGAGATTCAATATTATTTTGTAATGTACTAAAAAGAGATATTGAATCCTTCCTACAATTTTTGGAAACAAAACACGATCGCACAATCACATATAAGTAAGAGAAATAAATTATCAGTCGCACAACACAAGATGTATCTGGGGAAAGAAACTTCTCAAAACTACACTATCTCTATTGTGTATTGAGTCAAGAAATCATGAAACAATACAATGCTTAATCTCTCATGAGATTCTCCAACACTCTGTCAATTGTCTCCCACTGATCTAGGTAAACTCATTCTAGTACTTTGACGATTCTCATCCTTCCTTCAGCCTGCCTTTCTCATGAAATTCCTAAAGAATTATCTCCCTATTAATTAGGAAAATGAGTCTTCCTTGATTTCAAAATCCATCATGGAATCCCAATGACTTTATAATTGCAAATGGGAGATTTTTTATAAATACAACTGATGTTTATGTTCCCTTTAGCCTCTGTGTCAACTGGCTCTTCCTCGGAACTGACATGCATGCAGATATTAATAATGAATTATAATTTTTCTGATTGATCACTCATTGTAATTTAAATCTAATTTAATTAACTGGTCGACCTCTCACTAGCTCATCGCTTAGTTATAACTATATAAACTAATTTAACCTCATTTAATAGAGTTAACTAATTCACACCTACACCCCACTAATGCATCAACTACAACTAGACCCTAAAAATATTTCATTAATCCCTCTAGATGCCTCATCTTACACCCTCAACACTAATTTCTTGAGCTAACTCAGTCATCACGACTTATTTAACTAAAATAAGTTGTTATGAGATGAAATTAAAATTTATTGTCCAATTTATTTAAGGGAAAAATAAATTAGACACCCTACATTCCTCACTCTTGATGCATCAAAATTCCTCACCAGTGTCGGTGCAATTTTTTTTCCTTCTTGGTTTCCAATTTCAACATTTCTTGTTGCAAATTTAAACATTTCATCATTTGATGCGGCCTTCACACAAAGACACCATTGAAATCACATACCTAGATTCTCATGAGAAACCTCTCTTAAGCTTTATCTGCCATAAGAGAACCAAAAATATGTCATCCTACTTCCTATCTTGAACCAACCATTAAGGTATGCAACATCCTTGTGAACCCTCACATGATGATCTTCCTCTTGGCGGATGATCATGGCCTCCCTTTAGCAACCCTTACGCGTCCCTCTTACTCGACCTACTTTAGGACTACATCTCTCTTCACCCCCTTGATCAAATGAGCTCCTACTCACTTGATGTTCTTTCCTTAATGCTATGGCCTCCTTAAATATTTTTTCCTAAACCTCTTAGGAACCCTCTAGAACTTACAAGTTTTATCCACTTAGACCTTAGGAAATATTAATTTTCTTTTTTAATTTTCTTTCAGTTTTTAAAGCCCATCTTGGGTCCAAAATTCCTTTTCTTGGATTTTTTACACAAAGCCTTTTGTGACCCAAATCACACAAACCCATCTCACTAGGCTTGTGGACTACCTCCCAAGCTACAAAATTGAACAACGTAGTCTAGTTCTAGTAACCATAACTTGGTCAATCTCTTGTAGTCAAGAAAGGGCTTGGTTGCATTCCAAAGTTGCAAATTAAGGGTAGTTTTGAGGCCATGATAGCTAGGGAGGGACGGGGCAGGCACATTAGGAATAAAAATTCATGCTAACACATGTCAGACAATGTCAATGCATCCTGAAGAGTGTTAGGGAGTTTCAGGGCATATCAAGGGATAACTAGGTCGAAATTCATGGAAAGGAATGAATAAGAGTGTGTGATAGAGAGTGTCATCGAATTCAAGTGTGCTAAGGATGAAGTGTGCTAGGAGAAGTTCATAATAGGATTTATAGGAGGCAAAAATATGGTTGTTATATGGGTCTCGACATAGCAGTATTAGACAAAGGGATATCACTTTGTGCTAGGCATAACATTGTTTTTCCTTTAGCTATTTTTTTTTATATGATATGTGGCACACTTTCGCTACATGATCATGTTTTAAAATATTCTAGATAATCACATATTGTACATTGTTGTGTATAAGTTTTTGGGCACTCAACTTGTGTCAGCTTATATCTTGTGTGCCTTGTGTTTCTTGTCTTTCTTGCGAACTCTTTGTTAATGTTCTATTGTTTATATGAGCTGAACATACGTGTGAAATATTTCCTATGTAAGCTATATTTCTTAGTTATTTTATGGCCTTGGCTAGACCATGGGATCCTTGTCTTTGTAACTAGTTAAGTGGGACAAGTTGAGCTTAGACATGAGTGGCATAAGCTGAGTTATAGGAAGTTATTACGTGAACAAGGAAAAATCTACTTGTAGTAGGTGCATTTGGTCAAGTTGTTGTGGTGGAATCAAGCCAATATTTTCACATTAACTGTAGTAGCCAAGGAATTGATTGGGTTCCCAAGTCATGAAAAAATTTAAAGGCTATCTATGAGGACATAAGCGTCAAGGCATTCTAGGGAATGCTAAGATGTGATATTTAGTTCGAAGGCATGTCAAACTTGCTAATATGTGCCAAGTGATAAGGCATGCCAATATGTGCAAGGGTGTGTCAATGCGTGCCAGGGACTGTAATGGAAAAAAGGGAGAAACAATTTAAACTACAAGGAAATGAACACATAAGAGGGTTAATAAGCCATCAATTTACCTTTTCCAATGGGGGCATGCTAGTCACACTAGCACTTGGCAGAAATAGGTGCCAAGTGAAAAGTCTTAGTGCATTCTAAGTGTCAAGTCTTCCTTTGTATGTTCTCATCTACTTTCAAATAGTTAATCTCAAATAAATTTAATATTAAACCATGGCAAATCATACCAAGGCACGTCAAAGTATTCCATACATGCTAAGAATTTCCAAGCGCCAAGACGTGCGAAGTGCCAATATGTGTCACAGAGTGTTATGCGTGCTATGAAGTGGAAGGGCATGTTGAAGAGTGCTAAGGTGTGTTAGATAGTGCTAATGCATTTTTAGGAGTGTCAAGGAGTACTAGGAAAAAACAATAAGGGAGAACTAGGTCAAAATTCATGGAATTTAATGAATATGAGGAATGTGTGTCAAGGACTAGTGTTAATGAGTGTAAGTTGTCATGCCAAGGTGGGAGTGACAAGGTATGGTAGGGATTGGTAAGGCATGCTAGGTAATATCAAGGCATGTCAAGAAGTCTCAAAGTATGCTTGGGAGTTCAAGGGTGTGCTAATTATATGTTCCAAATAGTGCCAAGATATGCCAATACATGCCAGGTGCTAAGGATGTGCGGGGTGCCAGGTTATGTCAATATGTGTCAAGAATTTTCAAGGAAAAAAAAGGAAGAACCAATAAGAGGGTTAATAATTCAAGACTTTACCTTTTTCAGAAGGGGAATAATAGGTCCCAATACATTCCAAGTGGCATTGTGTGCCAAGTGATAATTTATGTCAATGCATTTGATGCAGGGGCATTAGGTTCAAGAAAATTCCTTGTATTTTAATAGACTTAGGAGTTTTGTGTTTTCAAGGGAGTTGGTTTCTTAAGTAATAATTTGAGTTATTTTAATGAGAATTAATTAAATATTGTGAGGAATTTTGGAAAAGTTCTTGAATGTTGGAGAATATGAGAGAATTAGGCTAGTTAAGAGTGTATAGGGATTGAGAGATTTAGGAATTAATTATAAATCCTAAATTAGAATTTGTTTCATTATTTTGTCGATGAAAGCGGATCCTTAGGCATAAGTAGTTATTTCAGGACTTAGAGGATTCTTAGGAATTCTTGAGCAAGTTAAGGATCTAAACCAGAATTGGTTATAGAGTCCATTTGTATAAATTGTAAGCCTAAAAGGCATATAGAGATAGATAAGGGAGAACATAGATAGAGAGGTAGAGTTGGATTGTAAGCCTATGGGAAAATTAGAGGAAGAAGGCGACTGGTTGAATATCAGGCCAGAGAGAAGGAAATCCTTTGTAATTATTTGAGTTTTATATATATAGAGAAATTCGGTGTTGAATTAGGTGTGTATTTTTTGATTAATAAAAGAATGATGTGTATGTGAAGCAGAGTATTTGGCATCATATTTATATGCGAGAGATTGGAAAATGAAATACAAATAGTGTATTCGATTGTGAGATAATGGGTATTCAAACTTGGGTTTGAATCAACAATAACGAGCTACCATTGATCATAGAATGGATCGATGGTGACCCATTAAAAGGGATATTCAATTGTAGAGAAGATGTTATTATTTCGCAATCACATTTGTATGTTCAATAGGAAATCCAAACAATCAAAAGGATAAATTTGGGGAAGGGAACTGTGTAAACCATGAGTTGGTATCACAGTGGAACCCTGCATAAAGATTTGCATCGCTAAAAAAATGAAGATGTATGGTATAGTTTTTGTGAAATTCCTTTCAGGATGGAACCCTGGTCTGTTTGAAATCGTGAGTTGAAAAGATAGAAAAACACAAAGTAAGGCGCAGTGGGACGGATATTTCAGATCAGTCAAAGTAGTGGAACTTCGAAGGCATAGAAGAAGTGTGGTGGAACTATGTGATTGGAAACGTGAAGTGGTTTTGGAAAACAACATATGGTTTTTGCGTAGATTTAGGATGACAAGTGTTAAACTTTTAAATGAACACGATAGTGCTAAGTGTGTGACACCCATTAAGAGGCTTAGTGCAACTCATAGTGAGTGAAGAGCTCATGAAGAAGATGATCATGGAGGATCAAAGAATAGGTTCTAAATAATTCCACAAAGATAAGATGAATGATGACGATAGAGAAAGAGATATTGCAATAATGAAAGAACAACTGGAGGTACTAAAGGAATGGCTACAAGAAGAGGAAAACCAGAGAGGAGGATGGATCTTTCCACTGAAGGGAAAGAAGGCAATTTGGAAACCATTACAAATGAAGTGGAGACAAAAGGAGATTTCCTTATGTAAGGAAGAACTTAGATTTTTTGAGTCAAAAATGGAATTTTAGGATTCCACAGACAAATTTGTTCAACGAGAAATGCTTGAAGAAGAAAACGAGAATGAAAAGTCTTGTATTTTTAAAACTAATGAATTGTGTATGATTGTAAGTACATCATAGCATGATAAAAAAAATTTGAAGTTTGTTAAGGAGAAGAATTTGAATCTGAATTCTATTCAAAATGATGTTGAGATAGTAAGATCTCATAAAGAAATGAAGACAGAGGGGTCTAATAGAAATATTGAGCAAAATATTGAAACAGAGGAGGAGGGACCATCCGATGATTGGCCAACAACAAGTGAAGGTATGGAAAGTTCTGTAAAGTTTCCAAGTACTACTCCAATTGAAATTGTTGAATTATATAGAAAGTTAGATCTTCAAAGAAGAGAGTTGGAAAAGCAGAGGATTTATACACAGGATAAATTGTTGAAGCAAGGAAGGAAAATTTTCATGAATGATAGTCAGGGAATAGAGGATAAGAACGTAAGAATGATTTAGAAAATTGAATAATTTCATTATTGTGAACCAAAGCAGAGAGGCATTCATGGAACAGATGATAAGAAAGAGAGACTAACTGACTGTCTCATGGAGAATTTAAATTAGCATACTGATGTGTTGAGAAAGGATTTGGAAAAAGACTCAAAGAAGCATACTAAAATGTTGCCAGAGGAGGAAGAGGTATTGAAACCTTCTATTTTTAATACTGATAATTCATGTGTTAATTATGTAGGAAAAGAAGGACAACAAATGAAAAATGTTAGAGAATTTAATGAAAAGAAAACTATGTTAGATGAAAACGTGGTGGAAGATCATCATTCTATCATGGGGATTGGAACAATGGAGATAACCTTTAAAGCTAGAAAGAAATACAGTGAATATTTTCTGAGTCTTGAAAGAGACTTGGAACTGCAAAAAGAAGATTTGGTGACCTGATCATCAAATGAGACCATTGGGACTTGTAATTTTGAAATTGACAATTTGACTGTGTTTACAGGTGTTGGAGAAGACAATCCATCTCTTGGAATTGTCTTGAATGAAGATGAATTGTTGCAGAAGAAGGAAGTTATAAATTCCAAGGAAGGTGAGACAGTTATGTCTCATATGAAGGAACTTGTTACTGTTGATGATAAGGAGGAGTTGGCTTGTCTGATTGGCCAAGAGAAGACTGTGGGAAAGACTTTTAGAACTTCCATAGTGATGGGGAATTAGAATTATATTCTGATAAAGAATGAAGATACAGTATTTGAAGAAGTTGAATTGATTGCCAGAATCAATCAAGGAGGTGATGGACAATTACTAAAGATTTACAAAGAAGAAGAAGAAGGATACGCTGAAACTGAATTGCAGCATATTGATGATGTGGTTGAGATAAAACAAGTTCAAAAGAAATGGCTGAAATGCTTGTTGGAAACAATTATGCTAGAGAAAGGAATTGCAGACACTGAAGTGAAAATTCCTAAATTTGTGAAAGAAATAGGATCAGATACTAGTTTTTCAAATTTGGTTATGCTTACTATTATACAAGGAACAATGAATGGTTATGTTGCTGTGATTAAAGAATCAGAAGATAATTTATTTTTTTAAAATAAATTTGCAGGTGATGAGCAGAAGAATAATGTTGCAGAGGGAGATATCTTAAGAGATATTCAGGAAGCTTGGGAGGTAGCAACATCTACAACAAAAAAATCAACATCTATAGTAGCAACAACAACAAAAGTAGCAAAATATGCAACAACATATGCAGCAATAAAAGCAACAAAAATTGAAAGAAGCAACAAAAGGCAAATTAATTTCCATACAGAAGATAAACTGGACATAGATATTGAAAGTATAAGGAGGTTGATGATGAAGGTGTCTCAGAAAAAGACAACAGTAAGAAAGAAAAGTAACAACAACAAGGAAAGGACAAGAAAATATTGTGAAAGCATAGCTAGTGGTAAGATGCAGAATAAACTATGGAAACCTGGAGAGGTACAGCAGAAGAGTGATACAAGTTATGGGCAACAGGAAAAGAGAGTATGGGATCTAGAAGGCAAATATTAAAAGCACATGATCAAGAGATCATGATTATTTTGACCTTGGGAGTCTGATGTAGGGGCATTAGGCTCAAGAAAATTCCTTGTATT
The DNA here is from genome assembly GCA_034641835.2 of Pinus albicaulis. Lineage (NCBI taxonomy): Eukaryota > Viridiplantae > Streptophyta > Pinopsida > Pinales > Pinaceae > Pinus > Pinus albicaulis. The sequence goes on from CM076580.1 coordinate 1,327,272,469, forward strand.
TTAATAGACTTAGGGGTTTTTTGTTTTCAAGGGAGTTTGTTTCTTATGTAATTATTTGAGTGATTTTAATGAGAATTAATTAAATATTATGAGGAATTTTGTAAATGTTCTCGAATGTTGGAGAACATGAGAGAATTAGGATAGTTAAGAGTGTATAGGAATTGAGAGATTTAGGAATTAATTATAAATCCTAAATTAGAATTTGTTTCATTGTTTTGTGGATGAAAGAGGATCCTTAGGGATAAGTAGTGATTTTAGGAATTAGAGGATTCTTCGGAATTTTTTAGAAAGTTAAGGATCTAAACTAGAACTGGTTATAGAGTCCATTTGTATAAATTGTAAGCCTAAAAGGAATATAGAGATAGAGAGGTAGAGTTGGATTGTAAGCCTATGGGAAAATTAGAGGAAGAAGGCCACTGATTGAATATCAGGCCAGAGAGAAAGAAATCATTTCTAATTATTTAAGTTTTATATATATAAAGAAATTTAGTGTTCGATTAGGTGTGTATGTTTTGATTAATAAAATCATGATGTGTATGTGAAGCAGAGGATTTTACATCATATTTATATGCAAGGGATTGGAAAATGAAATACAAATAGAGTATTCGATTGCAAGATAATAGGTATTAAAACTTGGTTTTGAAGCAATAATAACGAGCTACCATCGATCATAGAATGGATAGATGGTAACCCATTAAAAAGGATATTCAATTGCAAAGAAGAGGTTATTGTTTCCGCAATCACATTTGTATGTTCAACAGGAAATCCAAACAAGCAGAAGGATAAATATGGGGAAGGGAACTATGTAAACCATGAGTTGGTATTGCAATGTAACCCTGCATCAATATTTGCATCGCTAGAAAAATGAAGATGTATGGTATAGTTGTTGTGAAATTCCTTTTAGGATGGAACCCTGGTCTGTTTGAAATCATGATTTTAAAAGACAGAAAAACACAAAGTAAGGTGTAGTGGGATGGAGATGTTGGATTGGTCAAAGTAGTGGAACTTCAAAGGTATAGAAGAAGCATGGAAGAACTATGTGATTGGAACCATGAAGTGGTTCAGGAAAACAATAGATTTTTTTTGCGTAGATTGAGGATGGTAAGTGGTAAACCTTTAAATGAACGCGATAGTGCTAAGTGTGTGACACGTAGCATTGACGAAATTTCAATACAGTCGATTTTGCGTGCCTTGGAGTAACCGTCGAAGCTTAATTGAATTCGATATCCATCCTATCATAAACATCAGAGATCTGACGGTGTTTGCACCCGAAATTGCGTGAAGGTTAACGAAAGGTAAGATGTGGGACCCGGAATTAAAATATTATGTTGATATTTGGGTTTTAAACCAAAGTATGGAATGTTAAACTTGGTTCGGATATTATGATCATGATGGTGCATTGGGTTTTACTCAAAGTTGAACTTTTGAATCAATGAAATGTCCGCGTGGGCTCGAATATATGATGGTTGGTAAATGTGGGCCGAAATTTTATATTGCTATTGTTGGCATCTTTGGGTAATTTTAACAAAAGTCAGATGTATGGATACTGTTAGGAATCTGTAATTTTAATAGATTGGTGAGACTAAAACTGCAGAAACAACATCGTTTCAACCAACTTTGGGATTCTAGTATCCAGCCCTCCTGAATCCGGAGAGGGATCTCTCCAATAAGTACAAAGATGGATTTGTCCTTGAAGTCTTGGGGTTATGATATTAGGCTAGTTATGAAGGCCAAGGGTTTGTTTTGTTTTTGGATGGTTGAGCATGATTTCAGTTTAAGGCGGAAAGTCCTGAAGATAAAAAGTTCCAAAGGTGAGAAGTTGCAGGCAATCAGAGTAAGCTTTGACCAAAAAGATAGATAATTGCAGGTTTTAGTCCATTGGGCTATGGAGACATAATAGGGTTTAATTGGAACAGCAAGAGGCAAGAGTGGTCCATGGGGTAAGTCATATATGTCTAAGGATCTCTTTGAAGATTGATTTATGGAATGAAATGATATAATAAGAAGGAGAAATTGACAGATGCAGAAACAAGAGCAGCCCAGGATCTGGTAAGTAGTTTGAAACTAGCCAGCCTTTGACATGGACTCAAGAAAAACATAAAAGTAAACTAGGATCTGGTAAGTACTTTGAAACTAGCCAGCCTTTGATACACTTCCAATAGAAAACATCTTAAAACAAAGGGAAACTTGAAGGCAACTTTTGGAGTAGAAACTAGCGGGCCAGGCTCACCACAAATCCTCTCCTAGCTCTTCTTTACTTGGTTACTTTCAAGACGAAACACAAAGATAACACGGAATGACCTAAGATCTGGTAAGTACTTTGAAACTAGCCAGCTTTTAACACATTCCAAGGGAAACAGTCAGACAGTCTGTGGGATCGAACTGGGACCAGGGTTCACCATATCTTCCTCAATTCATCTTCACTAATCATATACTGAAAGTAACATCTAAGAATAACATTCAGCTAAGACGATAAGACGAGGGAACGCCAGCATTCCTATGCTTGAACTGAATTAAATCATTCCTAAATAACACAGATTGGAATAAAACATTCCGATAAAGATTTTTCAGGCAGAGAAGGCTACTGATATACAGAAGGTCCTAACCCTATACATGTTGTTCTTTATAAGAGAAAATGAAACGCAGTGGAAACAAAAATAAAATAACAAGTTACAATGAGAAAAACATCACCGTGAACATAGACCAGGATCCCATAAATCAGCTTGTATTGATGCTCCAAACTAGTTACAACTTTAAGTCCAGTGCTTTAGATTAGCAACCATCTACACATCTCAGCCTAACCTATCTACCAATAGCAGAGCTCCAAGAGCCAGTGAATCACTATTTACAGTCAGAGGTTTAAGCTCAAGTGTATATCAAAGTTCTACAACCAACCCCTCACTCATCTTCTGCAGAAGTATATATAGAAGAATGAGGAGGTAAGATTTGATAAAAGATCTCAATTACAATTAATATAGTCTTAATGATTTCTTGGCCTTTGAGGGGCTCAATGAAGAATCTTTCATACGTATCCTCTGTATTAAATGTTTTTACATAAATATTAAGCTCGGTGGGGGCTTTTGTTGACCTTTGAGGCTCTGTGTGGCATTGAAGTAACTCTACAGATGTTCTTTGCATTAATTTCCTTGGCAGGATTTCCTCTTTGGCTACGTTGAGGAAAAATATCTAATCCAAACCAATTAATTCGGCCCCTGATTGAGTACTTTTGTGGCACAGGTGGCTTTGTGGTAGCTGAGAGGAATCGATTTGCCTCAGATTGTGGCGGTGGAGGCATTCCTGCTTGATAAAACACTTTAGGTTCTCTATAAATTGTTTTTTATTTTGGGATTAGGCTTTTGATAAGCATCGTAGACGTAATCCCGAAAAATATGTCCTTTAATCCTCTGTTCTGGTTATTTCTGGTCTTTGTCTCTGATACTCTTTACCTGTGCCAAATCCATGGTTTTTTGCTAATGTGCAGGGTCGCGCAGGGTCATCTGGCATCAGTGCTTGGATAAACATCAATGAAAATGTGAAATTAGGCACCTTTGAATGATTTTCCCTCGGTGAATCGAAAGCGGGAGGGTCGTCACCCTTTACTTTCGAATTTCTTCAATTTATAGCGGAAAAACACTTAAAACCCCGCAAAATACAAAAAATGTTATAAAATCCTGCGTAAATAGGTTGACTACTTAAAAGGATGAGTGGAGGAAGCATGGCCGTTGGATGGCATCATCCAATGGTCGGGATTGATTGGGAGAGATCGTGGAATGGGCATGAGAAGATTAAATCTGAGCCATCGATCGCGCAGAGATCGACGGTTGGGAGCAGAGGTTGAAAGTCAAACGGAGGAAACAGGGCGATGGGATGTGGGCCGTCGATCTGCAGATCAGATCGACGGTGGAAAATTATTTAATGCCATGCCGGGACCACGTTAAGTTTCGGGCAGCTTTGGCGAGAGACATCCGTTGGATGGGCAGCTTCAGATTGGACAGTCCACGAAAATATTGCTGGGCGTTCGCGTACGAACGATAATGCGCGATGACCAAGCGGTTTTGAAAAATTACAGGGAACGCGTGTTACGCGATGTATGGAATCGCTGGCGATCGAGGAAAAACCGCCTTTGCCCAAAGGCAGTGCGATGAAAACCGCGCGGTTTTGGGGCAACAGCGCACAGCTGGCAGGGTCTACCGGGTTTGATAGGTTCTGCACCGTCGGATCTGCAGATCAAATCGACGGTGGAGTTTGATCGAATTTTGGACCGGTAGAAAACCTTAGAGAAACAATAAAACCCAAATTTTTGATAAATAACTTAAAATTTTAATATTTCGTGGGCGGAAAACGTAAAAAATAGGGTTAGGCGCCCGATTGCGGGGCCGTTGGGTGCAGGGAGAATGATATGACCGGGGGGTTAAAAGGGAAGGGGCTTATCGCATATCGGAAGATCGGGGATGGACTTTTCAATCAACCCATTTGATTTATGCGATGCGATAAGTGCCTTAGGACCTAACCCTTTGGTCCTAGGAGCAGGATATATGAATGGAAAGTGGAAGGGGTGGGGGTCATAAAACATGGATTTAATCGCATCACAAAATTTTGATGCAGTCTTTTGATCATCCCATTGTATTTTCTCCGATTTGCGATTGCGCGATCGGTCTTTCAATCAACCCATTAAAATATTTAACACGTGATTTTGGTTTTTAGACCAAAAATTTGGAAAAGTGGGTTTTGGGTTTTTACAAAGAAAAAGATCGATCGGGAATGAAATATTTACAAGGTTTAAGTACGGAGGGCGGGCCTAAGGTATATACATATAAAATAATGATGCAATCGGGGGTTTTTTAATATAAAGGCTGATCACATCGTAAGTTTGGGAATATGGCACAAAGACTCGCACTCTTGGGTTTGTACGATGCGATAAGTGTTGTGAGGGGTTTAGCACTTGGTTTTAGGGTGTGGGTATGTGGGAGAAGTGGTTGAGACCTGGCCCAAAGGGCTTAAAACCTTATGCACAAACATGTGTTTTTTGTGATTTTTAATGTTTTTCAAAGGATTTGAGGGTTCTATATAGTTAAAAAATGGGTTTTTAACTATGGAAAAGTGATTTTCATAAATGGAAGAAGAGGATTTATGAAAACAAGGGAGTTTTTATGGAGAAAAAAGGGTTGCAAATGAAGGTTTGAGAAGGGGGGAAATGAAGGTATTGCAACAGTCTTTCATTTGGAATCAGCAAAACTTTTTGAGTATAAAATGGAAATAGTAATGAAGATTTTGGACAGGGGCATGAGGCCTTCAAGGAGCCTTCAAGAGCCAACAATTTTTAGTAATGAAATCTATTCCTTGAAGGCTCAAATAGTCTTAGCCACCTTTTGGTATAATCAAATATTATAGGTGGCTAACAGTGGCTCCACTTGGGGATGATGCCTTCTTGAAGGCATCAAGAACTTCAGACTTGCATTCTCTGGGAGGCTGATCAGTTGCCTTACTCTTTGTTCTCTGGGAGGCTGACCTGTGCCTTATCCATTAGGCTGCTCTTTCTTTACCGAGATAATATTATTTGAAACATATTGGCAGCTACAAAAACAATGGACCTTTATCAATACAAACTTTCTACCTACCCAATCCTATTGATCTAACATTTTTTCTTCATAAGAGTGCACTTGGATTGGAAAACTCTTTTCACAATATTTTATTCTTTTGAAATCAGGAAATCTAATCTATTTCTACTCCTTATTTCTCCCTGAACTCAGATTAAATATTTGAGTTCAGATGCTTCTCTACCTAATCTACTATCTGTTGGGATTAAACTGTCCAACAGATTTTTATTCTCTAAATTCTACAACAGAAATTTAAAAGCACTCAAGTCAAGATTGAACAGTCTAACTTGATGCTGGTCTACGACATAAAGACAAGTTGCACATAGACATTGATTCTGCAGAAAAATTAAATAAAAATGGAAGGCTTAAGATCTGAAAGTTGAAAGCATTTCCTTCCCTTTTTACAGCTCTATTTTGACTTTTGTTTGAGCTGTTTCTTTCCTTTCCTCTGGTTCAGATTTTGAGCTAATTAGAACCAGTTTTTTACATCTTTTTGACTCAGAAGATAGGAAATATTTGAGTCATCTCTCTTTGAAACCTTAGGTTCATATTTTAAACATGTTTGAACCTTTAATTTCTATCCTAATCTACCTACTGATATGCCAAGATTAAACAGTTTAGCAAATCGAATTCCCTATCCTATCAGAAGAAAATTTAAATCTAAGTAGTCAAGATTAGGCTGTTTGACTAAATAGAAGTGTGTTTTTCAGAAGTGGCATTTAAGCTTGCACACTTTCAAAATTTGTTTCTCTTTTTTTGTATGGGGCTGTACCTTTATTGTTTTGTCAATCTGCCCTCTTTTCTCTTTTTCATTGTTTTTGTATTTTTGATCTTTGCAACTTTGAATGAAATGGTGGATAAGATATTTATAGTGGAAAAAATATAAAAAGGCTTTTGGAACATAAAATGGATCAAGAGAAGTAATGCTTAAGCATCCTGCCATTGATAGGACCCCTAAACAGTTCTGCTCCATTCAACTCCTGCAAGAAAAATGCATTGTTACCAGCAGCTGAGTGAATACAGTAAGGGCCAAGCCATAGGTTATCAAATTTTCCATGCTTGCCCTTCTCTTCCCTTCTTGAGTCTCACTTTAAAACTTTGTCCCCAATATTGAAATTTTTGGCCTTTGTTATTCTGTCAAAAATCTTTTTAATGTTGTCTTGCGTTAGCAATGTTTTGTTATAAACTTCCTCCCTGGTTTGCTGAAGATGAATGGTCTGATTTATTCTTCTGATCATATCATTATCTTCAGTTTGCAACTCTTGAATTAACTTTATCACTGGTACACCAAGGCTGTTCAGAAAAATTGCATCTGTATCGTACACAAGCTGGAAAGGTGACATACCAATGGAGTTCTTCAAAGTCAATCTATCAGCCCAAAGTGCATGGACCAGCTTTGTGTGCCAAGACTTTTTGTTGTCGTCCAATAGTTTCTTGATTATGTTCACTAAACTTTTGTTTGAGGATTCTGCAAATCCATTACCTTGGGGGTAATAGGCCGTGGAATGCCCCAATTTCATCTGATATCTGTGACAGAACTCAACCATTTTCTTTGATCCAAATTCTGCCGCATTATCAACGATGATCTTAGTAGGATAGCCAAATCTGGAGAGAATTTTAGTCTCCATAAATTTTATAATAACTGAATCATTGGCCTATCTACAAGGTATGGCTTCTATCCACTTAGTGAAATAGTCTGTGGCAGTGAGAATCCATCTATGCTGGGCAGAAGATGGGGGATTGATTTCTCCTATAAAGTCAAGTCCCCACTGTTAAAAAGGGGCTTCAACAGTGATTGGATGCGGAGGTAGGGGTAACAGTTTTCTTTTGCCTTCAAAAAGTTGACACTTATGACAGGCTATGATCATTTTGTGCACATCATGGAAAAGAGAAGGCCAATAGAAACCAGCCCTCAAAATTTTGTTGGCTGTTGTCTTCCAGTACAAATGACCTCCACACTCTCCTTCATGGAACTGGTACTTAACCTTCTCTGCATCAAACTCAGGCAAACATTTAAGAAATAGACCACTTGAATTTTTCCAATAAAGACATTTATCTATAATGCAATAGTTTACAGCTTTCAATTTTAGGAACCTTGCCTTTGTTTTTGTCAAACCAGGAGGTGTATTCAAATTAAGCAAAACATAAACAATATCAGCATACCAAGAGGAATTCATAAAATGATCTTCAAAAATGGGTGTTGAGATTTCCTCTTGATCATCTAAATCATTAATCATATGAATATCAATAACTTCACAATTTGATTTAGCCATTAATCTAGCTAGACCTTGGCCTTTGATAAGTTTAGTGGGCTTTATATCTAAATCATATTCAAGAATAACAGCAATCCACCTACCTCTCTTATCATCTGGGTCCTGTGTTAGAATGTCTTTAACAATTGAATTCAGGACAAAGGCAATGATTTGTGAGTGAAGGATGTATACTTTGAAGTCTTTCAATGCTTTAACCAAAGAAAAAGCTTGCTTCTCCATAATGTTATACTTCAAAGGGGCGTCCCTCAATGCCTTGCTAAAGAATACAATAGGTTGCTCTTGTCCTTGTGGATTTTTCTGTAAAAGGATAGCAGTTATGGTATGTTCTGATGCAAATGAGAAAATATAAAAATCTTTTGAAAAATCGGGACTTATCAGAACTTGTGTTTTGGTCAATGCTTGTTTCACCAGCTGAAAGGACTTCTTTGCTTCCAAGGTCCATTTTACCCCTTGCTCCCTTTTTAACATGTTTGTTATATTCCTAAGGAGCTTAGCCAAATTAGGGATGAACCTTCTCAAAAAGTTAATCTTTCCAATGAAATACTGGAACTCCTTGATGTTTCGAGGATGAGAGATTTGCAATATGGCCTCAATCCTATTTGGATCTATCTTTATACCCTCTTCTGAAATAATGTGTCCAAGAAGCTTACCTTCTTGGAGACCGAATATTTTCTTCTTAGGGTTTAAGGATATTCCAAACTTTATGCATTTCTGGAAAACGTTTCTTAAATGTTCTAAGTGTTCTTCATCTGTTTTTGAAAACACAGTTACATCATCAAGATAGATAATGATGAAGAAGCCCAATTCTTCTGAGAATGCTATGTCCATGGCTCTTTGAAAGGTTTCTCCAGCATTCACTAGACCAAAAGGCATTTTCACATACATGAAAGTGCCCCATGCTGTAGTAAAGGCTATCTTTAATTGATCAGCAAGGTAAACCAAGATCTGATTGTACCCTGAATAGCCATCCAGCAAAGAAATTCTTCTAGACCCTACCACCCTTTGTAAAATATGATCCATCTTTGGTAAAGGGTAGTTATCTTTTAATGAAGCTTTGTTTAAGTCTCTAAAGTCTATACAAAGCCTGATTTCTCCAGTTTTCTTCCTAACAGACACTAGATTAGATACCCATTTAGAATATCTAACAGGGACAATAATATCAGCATCGTACATTTTCATGATCTCCTTCTGAACCAAGGGCAACTGAACAGGGTTTATTCTGCGCAGTTTTTGTTTGAATGGTTTCTGGTTTTTTTTTTAGGGGGATTTTGTGCTGTATTATTTTAGTGTCATAGGATTTAAGATCTTTGTAACTCCACGCAAAAACATTAGAAAACTCTTTAAACAGCTAAACGTATTTGACTTTAATGTGAGCTGGTAAATTTTTAGACAGTTTAATCATTTTCGGTTTTTCCTCACTACCTATATTGCATTCCTCCACTTCAGTCTCTTCAGGTTCCAGCTTTGGCTTCTTCGCCACATCGTTAAAATCAAACAATTCTTCTAAAGGTGCCAGACCACTTGGCAAACTTTCATCTTTAAAGTGTATGGTTTCTAACTCCTCTGTTTCATTTGTAAGTTTGCTAGACAGTAGGTTAATATTGACAGGCTCAGGAGACGGTTCTTCTTCACCAAGAAAGTTTTCTTCACTGCAGTCTGTTTCGTAGTCTCAGTCCGAACTGTTTAGTTCGAATTCATTTCTCAATTGCATGACGTATTCTATTTGTTTTTCATTGTCAAACACTTGCCAATACTTTTTATTATCTGGCACTACTGGTCTAAACTTTATCTCAGTTGTGCAATCTTTGGTTTCAAATGGCATTAAGCATGTCCTAGCTGCAAAGGCTAAATTGTGGGCCGCAACGTTTCTTTTTCTTGGGACAAAAATTAATTCAGACTCCTCAAATGTTTTCAAAAGGTCCATGACATCATTCCTGTAGGCTCTAAGTCTAGTATGATTTGTGTTATACTCCCCATTGACTTGCCAAATGATTAACTCTAAATCCCCATGCACATTGATTCTTCTGGCTCCTAACTTTTTCAATAGATGTAAGCCTAAGAGAAAGGATTCATATTCTGCTATGTTATTGGAAGACTGAAAGTTTAATTTGCATGAAATGCATTCTGTATGGTTGTTTTCAGTGTTGGTAATCCAGACACCCACACCAGCGTTAGTTCTAGTGCATGACCCATCAAAATACATGCTCCAGAGAGGACCTTTTCCGGTTTCATCTCGGTTATTGTCCTCTTCAACTAATGTGCTTTTTGATTGTTGTTGAATGTCTACACTGAGTTGAATTTGTTTTGATTCCTCAAGTTTTTTGTTAAGTGTAAAACCATTTTCTTGAGTGTCAAGGTTTAAAAGCAAAGGACGTATGACTTGTATTTCAAGACCCATATTTGGTTTTCTATTGCTTAAAGGTTCAACAAAATTTTTTGACAGTTCAGTGGTATTTACCTCCTCCTCTCTATCAGCCATTAATTATATTAAAGTGACTTGTTCACTGAGTGTTTCATCAGTAAACATGATAAAATAATCAAGGCCTGTATTGACAGAATATATAGGAGAGTTTTGTGGTATGTCTTGACTTGTCACTATGTACTGCATATGAGACTCCCTGTAAAGTCTTTTGGTTTGATTGAAAACAGGGATAGTCGCATAGGTCATGTCCATTTGCATAGTCCCCTCTAACTTAGCCCCCCAGGACCTTGATAGTAACATTCCATACTTTGGGGGCACATCAGCCACAACAATATCCATGACTAAGCATTTGGCTGGAACCTGGGCCAAGTTGACACAAAGGTCTTTGATCAACCCTAAACATTTTACTTTGCTTGAGTCAAAAGAGTAAAGGTATTTATAAGGTCTAGTGATTTCTAGACCTAGGCTTTCCATCACGGCTTTAGGAATTAAATTGTGAGAGGCTCCTGAGTCATGCATAGCATTGTGCAAAATCTTGTCATGAACGTTAAAACTTACATAAAAGGGAGGAACAGGTCCCTCTTGATATATTCCTTCAATCTTTGGACAAAAAATGAGTTCTAGATGGTCATCATTAAGATTGACTGTATCATTGTTGTCTTCTAAATTTAAATCCTTCAAAATTTGAGTTCTATATACATGTTGGGCAGCTAACTCAGTCAAGGGAACAGAGATTTTGATCTTAGAAATTTCATGTTCCAGGCTGAAAGGAATTTGACTCTTTAAAGCACTGGTCTCAGCCTTATTAGCTATCATTTTATCAGCAATGTCAACTTGCTGATTTGTTCTATTTACACCTGAAAAAATTGTTTTAACAGGAGCACTAGTTGAAGTGTTAGTACTACTAATGTCTGCACTATGTTTTTCATTGTCTTGAGTGCCTTTTCATTTACCTTTATCAGAATTTATAACCCCTGTTTTGTCCTTTTGTTTGACAACTCTAGGCTTGGGTGCAGTGCTGTTTTGTGAAGATTTGTTAGAGGGTTTGGTGTCGGGGGTTGGTTGACTAGTTTTGCTTCTAAGGTCATATTCTCTTTGAGGTTCTGTGATGGCATTTTCCATGTTTTGATAATAATTTTCATTATCGTCTCTTTTGTCATCATAAGGTGTGTACAGACCTTGTTTTTTATCATAATAAACTTCAAAGTCATCATCATCTACCCCAAACAGGGTTATATCATCTTCCTCTGTTATTTGATCTGTTTCCTCAACCTCACTCACATAGTTTTGATGAAAGGGAGGGGTGATCTGTTGATCATCTTCCCTAGGTCTGTTTGGAGGTTGGTTCCTTCTAGAATTATGATTCTGATTCTGGTTTCTATTTTGAGGAGCATTTTGATTTTGACTTGCTTGTGCTCTCTTAATTATGCTCATCTCTTTCATCATTTCCTCCATCATTCTTTCCATATTTGAGTTGGAATTAGAAGGTGAGGATTCCTCTCTAAACGATACTCTCTTCTTAGCTTTCGTCCTTGCTCTTTTCTCCATCAAGTTGACTTCCACAGAAAGAGCACCTCTTTGCATATCTTTAAGGGTTGCAAAATCACTTTCTCTCAGCTGATAGGTCATGTCAGAGTCAAACCCTTTAGGAAACTTGTTTAAAGCCGAGCCCTGTGGAGGCTTTTGTTCTGGGGAAAGTGCATTATACACACTATTGAATCTAGTGCAATAAGCTTGCACAATTTCCCCAAGGTTTATATGGAGGTTCTTGTAATTGGAAAGGACTTGGAGAGGATTTTTCTTTACTTCCGATTTGTTTAAGAATTTTTGATGGAAAGCTTGGAGATCATTGATACTATGGGGGGCTAAGCTTTTAAACCATTTTCTTACTTCGCCCCCCATACTTTGAGCAAATAATCTAAGTTTGATAGAATCATTGTCAATTTCATTCTGTCAAAGTAATCATCCATCTTATCCACATGTTGTGATGCTGTGGTGGTATTGTTAGCATCATATAATGGAATTTTGGACTAATAGTCCTGTGGAAGATTGACTATTGGTACAGGAAGGACTAAGGGAGCATACCATGCTGCCATGATATGTGGTGGAAGTGGATTAACAAAAGGTAAAGTGGGCTGAAGTGGAGTGGTTTGAACAGTTGATGTAGGATGAGCAGATGTGGATGGAACAACAATAGATTGTTGAGCTGATCTTGGATGAGAGACACCTAAATTGTAAAAGAAATGCAAATCAGGAGGTGTTGTTTCTCTACTACCAGGATGTTCACTTATCTCCAGGGATGAAAGTGAAGACTCAGAGTCTAGTTGAATTATATCATCAGATGACCTAGTTCTAAAAGGATTTACTAAGTCAGCTTGTGATTGTTGTAGAGCTAAAAGATTTTTAGGAACTGAATTAGCTCTCAAGGGTGATCTGAAAACAGTTGATAATTTAATCCTAGGAGACTTCCAAAGGATACTTTTTGGGTTATCAACTATCTCAGGTGGATTAGGGTCAGGATAAGCTCTAGTATGAATCTTTCTAGGAGCCACTATGCTATGTTTTTCAGACCCAAACACACAAGAAAATTTCAACCAGGTATGACAATGTTTGAGAGGTTAACTAATCCGTTTATAGAAATTTCAAACGTATAGTCCTCTAACTAAGTTTGAAAGGTTTTAGAATGATAAGGGTTGTTCCCAGCGGAGTCTTAAGGTTTGTTAAGTATTGTGGAGTCGCCAAGTGGAAGTTTTTAGCTCTTTTCAGAGGTAAAAGGTTTTATGGTCCACCACCATGTTTATTGAATACTAATCTAAAATATTTTTGGTTTTTTCTGAGTTCCTCTTACCTTCATGCCTTTCATTTCTGCATGTGACTTCTTCATGGTGACCAAGGTTTATTTCACAACACATCGCAAATTGTAGATTTTAGATTTATCGCAATTGCAGACTTGAGGCTTATCGCAATATTTTGAATCTCACCAATCTCTTCATTTCATTTCATATATCACAGTCCCTCTTTGAAACATGGCTTATTGCATTACTCCTCTGCAAACCTTGTCCTTTTACCTATGCCGAGATTTAATGGTTCTCATTCCATCTTCAGGTTTTGGTCATTGCAAGATCAAAAACCCTTGCCACATCAGATCATCGCAATATCGCAAACTCGTTATCGGCTCATATCGGCCTATTACAATATCGCAATATCGACTCATCAGAATATTGCAAACTCCTTATCACAATCCTGAAACTCTTTCAACTCAACATGATATGTGATGACATATCTAGTTGACATTTGACTCCTCATCTGATCTCACACCTTATCTTTGTGATATTATCGTACTGTCAATTCTTTCTTCATCTCTACAATATGATCCTAACCTTTCATTCTCCTCACTTCAATTATTCAATTTGATCCCCACTGTTCGTCTTCAATCTTCACATTTTCAATCAAAATTCTCTAGAAATTTAGGGAAAATAATGGTTGTAGCCTTCTGAATATGATAGTTTCTTTCCTCCTATCCGTGGAAAAAACAATGATAATTACCTCAATAATTGGTCTATGCCATTACAATAAGGAATTCTGATTTATGTACATGAAAATTCAACCTGAATGGTGTTTGGACCACTCAACTGGAATCTCATGGCACAATCATTTGGCCAACCTTTCTTCGATGCATTTTTATAGACTAATATGATTCCATGAATTATATAAATGGTGCCTAAACACCTGAAGATGAATTCAAAGCTTCGACTCCTCGTAAGGCCCAAATTACAGCCTCGGTCTAAAAACACTTCTGCTACACCACTCTGAATACACATGCAGTTTTATAATTCATTAATAAATAGGGAATTACATCAATTCACTTCATCCACATAAAATCATATTTGAGTCTTATATTTACAATCAAATATTCATAAGAATGAAATCTTCTCTCAGCTTTATTTTATTTATCAATGGAATTTTCTCATCCCTCTCTCTTCCCATAGGCATACATTTAAATATCCTCTATTCCTATCTAAGAATATGGTCTCCCTAATGCCTTTAAAGATTAGAAATATACACAAAATTTTCTGCAACCAATTATGGTTCAGATCCTCAATCTTCTCAATGAAATCCTAAGAATCCTCTAAATCCACAAAATCATCAACTAATTCCAAATTCTAGGATTCACAATCCCTATGAGATCTCAACTAGCTTAAATCTCTCGTGTTCTCCTACATTCAAGAACATTTACAAATATTCTTCACAATATTTAATTAAATCCTATTCTAAAGCTCTCAAATAAAATCACTCAAAACATAGAAAATTACATTAATTAAATACTTAGGGAACCAACTCCATTGAAAACACAAGACCCCCTAGATTCTACTAAATCTACAAAATTTGGAACCATGATGCTCCTGAATCGAACTCCCAAGGTAGAAAAAAATCATGATCTCCAGATCATGTGTCTTCAATGATAATGGAATTCCTCCTGGATCCTAAACCTTGTTCTATAGACTGTCTTTGGTTGACTCTCTTCCTTTCTACTGCATTTTTGTTGTTGTTGTTGTTTTTTGTTGTTCTCGAGGTATCCATACTTTATGTTTCATTTCTCCACTGGCTACGCTCTCACAGTCTATTGTTATCTTCTTCTGAGACACTTTCATCATCAACCTTCTTATTCCTTCAATATCCATGTCCATTTCATCTTCTGAATGGTACTCACTCTACCATATGTTGTTGCACTCTGTCCATTCATCTTCAAACTGTTGTTTGTTACCTTCACTTTGGAGTTGTCGGATTCTTACTACCACCCTTACATCCCTACCCTCTTGTTTCTTCTGAACTTTTATCTCATCTCCAAACAACCTCTGTTCAATATATTTGATAACAACATCATTCTCATCCACCTTCTCTTCTCTCTTAGCCAATACATTAGAAACTTGGAAACTTACACATATTTTTATCGCAATCAAAGCTATATACACTCCTCCATTTCAGACTCCAATGACACTCTCATACTCCCATTCTTTCAGAAAGTCCTCCAAAAATTCAATTTATCTTTAACACCTCAAAAGTACTTCATCATGATGTTGTTTATAGTCTTCAATATGTTCTCCTTTCTTAAAATATTTGAGTAGATGCCTTTCCTCTATCTTGAGTCCTTTGACTATCCTCTCTTTTTCTTGAGATAAATCTTCCTCACCTCCTTCTTCAACACACTTTGCATTGGTGTCTTCTTGTAAGCCCTCTTCAAGAGATTCAAGAGCTATCCTTACCCTGTCTTTTGCTTTATCATTCCCTGCAATTTTAGATCATCAATAACATTAGTCCAATTCATTGATTTACCTTTCTGAGACAATATTCCTTCATTCTTCCTCAGAATAAGATCCTGATCTTCAATTTCCATCACAACTTCTGATGACTATCTTCTCCCATTAAGTAACTCATCAACAAACTGCATCTCTTGCAATCATTCAAAACCTTCCTCATCTTAGAGATTTTCTTGGTCATATTTTACTTCAATATATTCATCCATCCTGAAGACATCTTACAAAGGTTGCATATCTCCTGTGATACCTGTAATCATACACAAATTATCAGTTTTAAAAATATAAGATCTTGTGGTCTCACTTGATGCTTCAACCGTCTCGCTTGATGTTTCAACCACCATGTCTTCTTCTTGCTCTGAATATTTCATATGATTCAGAGCCTCTGTAGGATTTTCCTTTGTCTCTTAATTACTTTGAGATTTATTGGGCCATGTTCTAGTTTACATACCAAAACTTTCTCCACATACTAATTTACTCTAAGTAACTCTTCCTTCAGTTGAGCATTCACTCTATGCTCCCACTTCACTTGCAACCTATTCCTTTTGAATTTCCTTTTCATAATCCAACCATACCTTAGGTATTCCTTATTCCTCAGAAACATATCCATCAATAACTCAAGATGGGAAATTATCTTAGATTTATATCTTTCAATATCTTCTTGACTCATCTTCTCTATGCCTTTTACCTTGGCATATTTCCTTCTACTGTGTCTTCTCTCTAAACCTCAGATATGACTATTAGTAGTCATTATTATGGCTCTTGTGAACTACATCTGTTCACTTATGAACTGAACTAAGCCTCTCTTTCTCAGAAAGTCTTCATACCTGCTGCAAATACCTCACCAAGCCTTCTCTCCTTTAAGCTCTGTCTTTTCGTAACACTGGATCTCTATCTATGGAACCTCTATTGAAAAACTCCTTTTCTCCTTGGTTTCTGCAATTCCACTTCCTTATGAGAATGCTCTTGTCCTTGCTATCCAACCTTTAGCTAGAAAATTTAGGTTCTTTTCCACTTTCCTTCAGAGTATCCACTTTAATCTACCTTGAAGAATGCAACTGATTCTTCTTCTTACAACTCCACTTATCATTATTTTGTTGAGATATTCCCTCTTTTTCTATAGCCTGTAACCTACAAAGACATCCTCAAACAAATATTTAAAAATAAAAACATACCATATCACCTTCCACATCTCTACATGATCTCCTTCCTTCGAACGTTAATTTTCTTGTGCAAATTATCCTTAAGAGTATCAAATACTCACCATATTCTGCCACACTTCATATTTTTGTGCCTACTTCCTGTCAAATTTAAAATCTGATCCTTCTATTGTATTATCCACATACAACTTCAAGAACATAACTCTACTCTAACTTTATCCCAAAAGAGATTTTACTGCTCTGCTACCAAATGACGCAGAGCTATGGCTAAGCCAACTCTAATCCGAGGATTATACTCCTTAAAAGAGTATACACTCTGATTTTAAAACAAAACTCTCACATAGGTTACTAGTAACCTTTATAAACCCATTTTAACCATTATATGAATTGATAATGTGGAAGCTCCCTTCAATCCAATCTTTATTCAAAGAATCCTAATTTACATGTAGGAACAGGCTTTGTGGGACCTCGGGTCAAAACCCAAACTTTTCCTTCATATGTACACTTTTAAAATTAAACGGTTAAACTTACTTACCTTTATACCTTTCCTTTTTGCACGTGACTACTTCATGGTGACCGGGATTTCTTTCACAATAACACATCACAAATCATAGATTTTAGATTTATCGCAATAGCGGACTTGAGGCTCATCACAATATTGTGGAACACACCAATATCTTCATCACATTTCAGATATTGTAATTTCTCTTTGAAACATGACTTAATGCATTACTCCTTTGCAAACCTCGTACTTTGATCTATGCCTAGATCTAATGGTTGTCATTCCATCTTTGGGTTTCGGTCATCGTAATATCACAAACTCTCACCACGTCAAATCATTGCAATATCGCAAACTCCTTATCAGATCATATCAGCTTATCATAATATTGCAATATCAACTCATTGCAATATGGCAAATGCCTTATCACAATCCAAAAACTCCTTCCTTTGAACGCGATATGCAATGACATATCTAGCTGACACATGACACCTCATCTGTTCTCCCACCTTATCTTTGTTATATGGTCATGACCATAAATTCATGCTTCATCTCCGCGATATGATCCTAACTGTCCATATCTCTCACTTCAATTCTGCGATTTGATCTCCACGGTCTATCTTCAATATTCACGCTTTCAACAAAAGTTTCCTGAAATTTAGGGAAAATCATGGTTGCAGGCTTCTGAATATGATAGTTGTTTTCCTCCTGACCATGGGAAATAAAATGGTAATTACTTCAATATCTAGCGTACGCCATTACAATAAGGAATTCCAATTTATATACATGACAATTCAATCTGAATGTTGTTCGAACCACTCAACTGGAATCTCATGACATAGTCATTTGTCCAATATTTCTTCCATGAATTTTTATAGACATATGACTTCACGACTTCTATAAATGGTGCCTCAACGCCTCAAGATGAATTCAAAGCTCTGACTCCTCGTAAGGCCCAAATTATAGCCTCGGGCCAACCACACTTCCACTACACCAATCTAATTACACATGCAGTTTTATAATTCATTAATATACTAGGAATTACATCAATTCACTAAAACGACATAAACTTAGAATTGAGCCTTATATCCACAATAAAATATTTATAATAATAAAAATTTCTCTCGGCCTCATTTTCTTTATCAGTGGCCATTTCTCATCCCTCTCTCTGCTCATAGGATTATAATAAAATATCCTCGATTCCTATATAAGAATATGGTCTCCCTAATGCCCTTGAAGCTTACAAATATATATAAATTATTTTGCAACCAATTCTGGTTCATATCCTTAATCTTATCAAACAAATCCTAAGAATCCTCTAAATCAACAAAATCATCGACTAATTCCTAACTCTAGGATTCACAATCCCTATGAGATCTCAACTATATTAAATCTCTCATGTTCTCCTACATTCGAGAACATTTACAAATATTCCTCACAATATTTGGTTAAATCCTATTCTAAATTTCTCACATAAAACCACTCAAAACATAAAGAATTACACTAATTAAATACTTAGGGAACCAACTCCATTGAAAACACAAGAGCCACTAGGTTATACTAAATGTACAAAATTTGGAACCATAATTCTCCTACATCAAGAGCACAATCCAACAATTTAATTAAATACTTAGGGAATGAACTCCCTTGAAAATGTAGAAAAGGGCTTGGTGGGACCTTGGGTCAAAAGCCAAACAATTTCCTTCATATGTGCACTTTTAAAATTAAACACTTAAAATTAATTACCTTCATCCCTTTCGTTTCTGCACGTGATTGCTTTAGGGTGACTGGGGTTTCTTTGACAATAACACATCACAAATCATAGAATTTAGATTTATCGCAATAGCAGACTTGATGCTCATCGCAATATCGCGGATCATACTAATCTCTTCGTCGCATTTCAGGTATCACAATTTCTCTTTGAAACACAACTTATTACATTAATCCTCTGCAAACCTCATCCTTTGATCTATTCCTAGATCTAACAGTTCCCATTCCATATTTTGGTTTCGATCATCACAATATCACAAACTCCTTATCATCTCATATCGTCTTCTCGCAATATTACAATATCTTCTCATTGCAATATCGCAAACTCCTTATCACAATCCCGAAACTCCTTCTGTTGAACACGATATGCGATAATATATCTGGCTCACATGTGATTCCTCATCTGATCTCCCACATTATCTTTGTGATACGATCATGAACATATATTCTCGCGTCATCTCTACGATATGTTCCTAACCATCCATTGCTCTCACTTCAATTCTACGATTTGATCTCCACCGTCCTTCTTCAATCTTCACACTTTCAATAGAAATATATGGAAATTTAGGGAAAATCATGTCTGTGGCCTTCTGAATATGATATTTGTTTTGCTCCCATCCATGGGAAATACAATGGTAATTACCTCAACATCTGGCCTACACCATTACAATAAGTTATTCCAATTTATATGCACAACAATTCAATCTGAATGGTGTTCGAACCACTCAACTGAAACCTCATGACATAGTCATCTGTCCAATATTTCTTCCATGAATTATTACAGACTAATATGATTCCATGACTTATATAAATGGTGTCTCAATGCCTGAAGATGAATTCAAAGCTTTGACTCTTTGTAAGGCCAAATTACAGCATCGGGGCAACCACACTTTCGCTACACCAATCTGATTACACATGCACTTTTATAATTCATTAATATACCAGGAATTACATCAATTCACTAAATCCACATAAACTCAGAATTGAATCTTATATCCAAAATGAAATATTTATAATAATGAAATCTTCTCTTGGCCTGAGTTTCTTTATTAGTGGCCATTTCTCATCCCTCTCTCTACCCTTAGGCTTACAATAAAATATCCTTGATTCCTATATAATAATATGGTCTCGCTAACACCTTTGAAGCTTACAAATATATACAAAAAATTTTGCAACCAATTCTAGTTCAGGTCCTTAAACTTCTCAAACAAATCCTAAGAATCCTCTAAATCCACAAAATCATCAATTAATTTCTAACTCTAGGATTCACAATCCCTATGAGATCTCAACTAAATTAAGTCTCTCATGTTATCCTAAATTCGAGAACATTTACAAATATCCCTCACAATATTTAATTATATACTATTCTAAATTTCTCACATAAAATCACTCAAAACATAGAAAATTACATCAATTAAATACTTAGCGAACCAACTTCCCTGAAAACACAAGACCCCCTAGGTTCTACTAAATGTAAAAAATTTGGAACCATGATACTCCTGTTGTTTTTTTGTTGTTTTTTGTTGTTTGCTGTTGTTCTGCAGGTCTCTATACTTTATGCTACATTTCCCCACTGGCTATGCTATCACAGTATACTATTGTCTTCTTCTCAAACACTTTCATCATCAACCTTCTTACTATTTCAATATCCATGTTCATTTTATATTCTGAATGGTACTCACTTTGCCATTTATTACTACACTCTATCCATTCATCTTCAAACCGTTGCTTGTTACCTTCACTTTGGATTTGTTGGATTCTTACTACCACCCTTACATCCTTACCCTCTTATTGTTTCTCAAATTTTATCTCATCTCCAAACAACCTTTTTTCAATATCTTTGATAACAACATCATTCTCATCCACCTTCTCTTATTTGTTAGCAAATACATCATAAACTTGGCAACTAACACATATTTTTGTCCAAATCAAAGCTTGATATACTCCTTCATTTATGACTGCAATCACACTCTCCTACTCAGGTTCTTTCAGCAAGTACTACAACAATTCAATTTCTCTTTATCACCTCCAAAGTACATCATCATGATGTTGTTTATAGTTTTCAATATGTTCTTATTTATTAAAATCTTTCAGTAGATGTCCTTCCTCTATCTTCAGTCCTTTGACTATCTTCTTTTTGTCCTGAGTCAAATCTGCCTCAACTCCTTATTCAACACACTTTGCACTGTTGTCTTCTTGTAGGCCTTCTTCAAGAGCTTCAAGAGCTATCCTACCTAATCTTCTACATTAGAATTCTCCTGCAATTGTTCATCATCAATAACATTAGTCAAATTCATCGATTTACCTTTCAGCAACATTATTCTTGCATTCTTCATCAGAATAAGATCCTGATCTTCCATTTCCATGGAAAATTCATATGACCGTCTTCTCCCATTACGTAACTCATTAACAAACTCCTTTTGGTGAAACCATTCAAAGCCTTCCTCATCTGAGAGTTTTTCTTCATCATATTTTAATTAAAGATCTTCATCCATCATGAAGGCATGTTCAAAAGGTTTCCTATCTCCAAAAATACATGCAATCATACATAAATTATCATTTTTAAAAACATAATACCTTGCGGTCTGACTTGATGATTCAACCGTGTCACTTGATACTTCAGCGATCAGGTCTTATTGTTGCCCTGAATATTTCATATGATTCAGGTCCTCTCTAGGATTTTCCTTTGTCTCTTCATTACTTTTAGAAATTAATGGGCCGTGTTATTCTTTACATAGCCAAATTTTCTCCACATACTGATTTAATCTAAGTAAATCTTCTTTTAGTACTTCACCCCTAATCTATTCCATTTGAATTTCCTTTTCATAATCCAACCAAATCCTTGGTCTTCCTTATTCCTCTGCAAAATATCCATCAATAACTCAAGATGGAAACTTATCTCAGTTTTATCTCTCTCAATCTCTTCTTGACTCATCTTCTCTGTGCCTTTTACCTTGGCATATTTCATTTTGCTATGGCTTCTCTCTGAAGCTTTGCTATGACTATCAGTAGTCATTCTTCTATCTCTTGTGAACTGCATCTATTCAATTGTGAATTGCACTAAGCTTATGTTTCTCAGCAAGTCTTCATAGCTATTGAAAATACCTACCAGGCCTTCTCTCCTTTAAGCTTGGTCATTTCGTAACACTAGATCTCTATCTATGGAACCTCTATTGAGAAAATCCTTTGCTCCTTGGCTTCTGAAATTCCACTTCCTTTTGAGAATACTCTTGTCCTCCCTATCCAACCTTCAGCTAGAACATTTAGGTTATTTTCCACTTTCCTTCAGAGTATCCTTTTTACTCTGCCTTCAAGAACACAACTGATTCTTCTTATTACAGCTCCTCTTGTTGTTCTTTTGTTGCGATAGTCGTTGTTTTTCAGTAATATGAAACATGCAAATACATAGTTAAACCTATATTTAAAAATAAAAACATACCATATCACCTTCAAAATCTCCGCATGATCTTGTTTTTCCATTCATATGCACTTTGAATGGACTATTGCATGTTCATTTTCCTATGAAAATTATCATTAAGAGTATCAAATACGCACCATATTTAGCCACACTTCATATTTTTGTGCCTACTTCCTGTTAGATTTAAAATATGATCCTTCTTACTGCAATCACAAGTGTATTTTACACATACATCTTCAAGAACATAACTCTACTCTAACTTTCTCCCAAAATATATTTTACTACTATGATACCAAATGACACAGAGCTCTGGCTAAGCCTTCCCTTATCCAAGCATTATACTCCTCAAAATATTATACACTCTGAATTTAAAACAAAACCCTAATATAAGTTACTAAGAACCTTTATAAACCCAGTTTAATCATTATCAAAATTGAAAATGTGGAGGATCCCTTCAATCCAGTCTTCATTCAAAGAATCTCAATTTACATTTAGAAACAAGCTTTGTGGGACCTCGCGTCAAAACCTAAAATTTTCCCTCAAATGTGCACTTTTAATATTAAACACTTAAAATTAATTACCTTCATCCCTTTCGTTTTTGCACGTGACTTCTTCATGGTGACCAGGGTTTCTTTCATAATAACACATCACAAATCAAATATTTTAGATTTAGCGCAATAACAAACTTGAGGCTCATCACAATATTGCGGATCTCACCAATCTATTCATCGCATTTCGGATATCGTAATTTCTCTTTGAAGCACATCTTATTGCATAACTCCTCTACAAACCACATCCTTTGATCTGTGCCTAGACCTAACAGTTCTCATTCCATCTTCGAGTTTCGATCATCGCAATATCACAAAATCTCACCACATTGGATCATCGCAATATCAAAAAATCCTTATCAGCTCATATCAGCTTATCAGAATATCGTAATATCGGCTCATCGCAATATCACAAACTCCTTATCGCAATACCAAAACTCCTTTCGCTGAATGTGATATGCAATGACATATCCAGCTAACACATGACTCCTCATCTGATCTCCCACCTTATCTTTTTGATATGATCATGACCATCAATTCCTGCTTCATCTCTACGATATGATCCTAACCTTCCATCACTCTCACTTCAGTTCTGTGAATTGATCTACACAGTTTGTCTTCAATCTTCACGCTTTCAAAAAAATATCTAGAAATTTAGGGAAAATCATGGTTGCGGCCTTCTAAATATGATAGATGTTTTCCTCCCATCCACTGGAAATACAATGGTAATTACCTAAAGATCTAGCCTATGTCATTACAATAATGAATTCTGATTTATATACACGATAATTCAATCTAAATAGTGTTCGAGCCACCCAACTAGAATCGGATGACAGAGTCATCTAGCCAATATTTCTTCCACGAACTAATACAGACTAATCCGATTCCACAACTTCTATAAATGGTGCCTCAAATCCTGAAGACGAATTCAAAGATTTTAATGCTCGTAAGGCCCAGATTATAGCCTCAGGCCAACCACACTTCCACTACACCACTATGATTACACATGTAGTTTTATAATTCATTAATATACCAAGAATTACATCAATTCGCTACACCCACATAAATTGAGAATTGAGTCTTATATTCAAAATCAACTATTTATAATAATAAAATCTTCTCTCAGCCTGATTTTCCTTATCAGTGGCAATTTCTAATCCCTCTCTCTACCTGTAGGCTTACAATAAAATATCCTCTATTCCTATCTAAGAATATGGTCTCCATAATGGCTTTGAAGCTTAGAAGTATATACAAAAGTTTATGCAACCAATTCTAGTTTAGATCCCTAATCTTCTCAACCAAATCTTAAGAATCCTCTAAATCCACAAAATCATCAAATAATTCCTAACTCTAGGATTCACAATCCCTATGACATCTCAACTAACTTAAATCTCTCATGTTCTCCTACATTCGAGAACATTTATAAATCCGCCTCACAATATTTAATTAAATTCTATTCTAAAGTTCTCACATAAAATCACTCAAAACATAGAAAATTACATTAGTTAAATACTTAGGGAACCAACTCCCTTGAAAAAAGAAGACCCCCTAGATTATACTAAATGTATAAAATTTGGAACCATGATGCTCCTGCATCAGACTGCTGTTACACAGTAATTTGTCACAGTCCCTACAATCCCTCGTCCTGCACATTGGAGGGCTTATTCCGTGACCTGTGAGCAGTGACATGACCTGAAACCACTTTCATGGCATCCCCCTTGACAAGGACAATCATTCCTCTAAAGACAGTTTCCTCTAAAAATCCCTAGAAATAGACCTTTTGGCCTTGGCGCGACCAGCCAGTTCAGCTCTCACGCCAATGGGGGAAATCCACCAAAGAGGGCACACCAGATGGCGCTTTTTCCAAGTGTATTACTCGCGCCAAGCTTAATAAGGATTGTTTTTTAAAAATAAATGGCGTAAGTTTGATTCCAACCAACTCTTGAACGAGTCTTTAAAATGAGCTGGGAGGTTTGGCTCCGGATCTCCATGTAGGGTAAGTGGTTTTCCACCTATCACGGAAGCTTCCTTGAGGATAGGGCCAATCCCACCATTGTAGGGATCCCAACTCCCCTTCCACCATCTATATAAGCTTGTCATTTTCCCTTTGCAAGCTAGACTGAATAGAGCTGAATCAATAGTAAGGAGATTATCATCAGACAGTCGTAGAGAGAGAGAGACTTGTCCCATTCCCGACGAGCTTTACCGAGACATACTCCATTGTTAGCCCACTGAAGGAAGATCTAGCATCAGAGCTCAGGTTATATCTTTCTTTGTTCTGATTAATAATAAACGACTTCAATTGTGGTTCCACTCAGATGTTCACGTTTTATGTTATGAGTTGTATCTTCTCTGACTGATACATGTCAAACCAAGAGGTAACTCCTCAAATCAGAATGTGTATTAGCTGAAGAATGCATATGGATTTATACATGGAGGTGGGCTATTGGGATTCATCTCCTAATGACTCTTGGCCTTCCTTATTTCCTAATATTAATTAATATACAATATTAAATGTGCACACCCATCCCATAGGATTAGGTGTCAACATTCCCCCCTTTAATCCGAAGGGATGTTGGTGAGTCCAAGCATCAATCTGAACTTTTCAAACTTTTCTCTTCCAAGTGCTTTGGTGAAGATGTCAGTAGTTTGATCATTTGTGGAACAATGATGTAGATGGATGGTTTTGGCCTGAACATGATGTCGAATTAGATGGTACTTTGTATTGATGTGCTTTGTTCGATCATGGAACTTTGGGTTCTTGGCCAAATTTATTGCAGAAGTGTTGTCGATCATGAGTGGTGTGGAATACATTTGTTTCATCTGCAAATATTCCAAGATTTTCTGGAGCCACACAATTTCCTTTGTTGCTTCAGCTGCTGCCACATATTCTGCCTCGGTCGTGGAATCTACTGCAACTGACTGTTTGCGTGATCTTCATGAGACAGCTACTGATCCAAGACTCATGGTGTAACCTGTAGTAGACACCCCTTTTTCTTTGTCGCCATCAAAGTCTGAATCAGAGTATCCAATCAAGTTGAAGTCGCCTACCTGTGTATATTTGAGTCCAAATTTTTGAGTCCCCTTCAAGTACCTTAACACTCTTTTCACAGCAGACCAATGTCCTTCACAAGGTTTTTGCATGAACCTTGAGAGGATTCCAATAGCAAATGAAATGTTAGGTCTGGTGGTGGTCAGGTAGATAAGACTTCCTACAAGCTGTCTATACTTAGTTGTATCCTCAAATTCCTTCCCTTCAATAGATGTGAGCTTCAAGTTTTGTTCCATTGGAGTGGTTAAGGGATTACAGTCATCCATGCCAAATTTGTTCAAGAGATCTCCAATGTACTTCTTTTGAGAAAGAAATATGAATTTTGGATGTTGAATTACTTCAATACCCAAATAGTAATGAACGTGACCCAAATCAGTCATTTCAAAACCTTTCTTCAACTCTTTCTTCATGGATGCAATATAGCTCTCATTGTTTCCTGTTATCAAAATATCATCTACATATACCACAAGATATACAACTGTTTTTCCAACTTTCTTAACAAACAAAGTTGCATCATCAAGATCAAAATGTTTGAAGTCAAGTTTCAAAAGATGCTTGGTTAATTTCTCATACCAGGCTCGTGGTGCTTGCTTGAGGCCATACAAGGATTTTATAAGCTTGCAAACTTTGTGTTCTTGACCCTTTACCACAAATCCTTCTGGCTGGGACATATAAACTTTCTCCTTTAGATCTCCATTCAAGAAGGCTATTTTTACATCCATCTGATGGACTTTCCATCCATTCTGAGCTGCTAAGGCAAAGAGAGTCTGGATGGTGGTCCACTTTTCTCTAGGAGAAAAAGTTTCTTCATAATCGACTCCTTCTTTTTGTGCAAAACCTTTTGCCACAAGCCTGGCCTTGTGCTTGTCAAGTGAGCCATCTGCTTTGTACTTGTTCTTGTAGACCCACTTACAGCCAATTGGTTTTGTTCACAAAGGCGGATCAACCAGCTTCCAAGTGCCATTCTTTATCAGGGCATCATACTCCTTCTGCATCGCTTCTTTCCATTCATCATGAGAAGCGGCTTCTTCGAAGGAAGTTGGTTCATGATCTGTAGACAAACTCAATTCACAGTTATAAGCAATATCCATATCAACAGGGGAATCAGAATTATCTACATCACCTTCGATTTCTTGAGTGGAACTTCTTGTTCCTATTTTTCCAACCTCATCAGGATGAACATCCTCCAGTGTCTTTGTCAGCCATTTGGGAGGACCTTTCTGAGATGGCCTAGGCTGGTCATTTGACTGAGTTGGGATTGATTCAAGATTCAATCTCCCAATTCTGTCAATCACATCATCCAATGTGTCATCCGTGGTTGTTTCTTCATGTGGGGAAGATGATTCCACAGTTTGATTCAATATCAGAATCCCCCCTTCAAGATGTGGAATCACATTATCAAATTCTTGGAAAGACTTTGCATGTGTGAATCTATCCAGGCGATCAAGTTGCCGCTCAACAACCTTGTCACTCTTGGAAGATTCAAGAAATATGACATCTCTTGCTATCACAAACTTCTTATTTGCTTCATCATAGAAACGATATCCTTTGGAGGTATTGGAGTACCCCAAGAAGATACATTTTCTGCTTCTAGCACCAAGTTTGTTCCTTTGACCCTTGGGTATCAAGGCATAACAGGTGGACCCAAAGACCCTGAAATGCTTTACCGAAGGAATGTGGCCATGCCACATTTCAAAAGGAGTTTTGTTTCTAACTGAACTTGAAGGACACCTATTCTTTATGTAAACAGCACATAGAACTGCATCAGCCCAAAACATCAATTTTACATTCTTGAAAAATAACATGGAGCGGACCATATTTAAAATGGTTCTGTTCATTCTTTCAGCTACACCGTCCTGTTGTGGATTATATGGCACAGTTTTTTGATGTTTGATTCCATGTTGAGGAAGATAATTTTCAAATTTGTTTGAAGTGTATTCTTTTCCATTATCAGTATGTAGAGAGCCAATATGTGTTTGTGCATCATTTTCAATCCATGCATGAAAATTCTTGAAAGTTTGAAAAGCATCAGACTTATTCTTCAGTAAGTAAATCCAACACATTCCGGTGTAGTCATCAATAAATGTCATCATGTATTTGTTTCCATTTGCAGAAGCAATAGGCATAGGGCCACATAAATCTGAATGAACAAGTTCAAGTTTCCTATGTGCTCTTGAGTGTGAATCATGAAATGGCCGTTTGCTATGCTTTCCTAGAATACAAGCATCACATTCCTTAGGTTTTCTAGGAATTGTAGGCAGTCCATCAACACCATTTTTCTTCAACAAACGAAGGTTGTCATAATTTAAGTGTCCAAATCTAGCATGCCATAAAAGACTTGATGTAAATGTACCTTCATCATGATGTGAATTGAATGCAAAGTTTTGAGCATGAGCAGATGAACCTTTCAGCTTCAAGAGTCTCCCTTCTTCTATTCCCTCCATGACAAGTGAGTGATCTGATGCTTTTCTGACCTCTGCCTTGCCATCAAACAAGTGAATTAAGTGTCCTTGCTACCGGATTTCGACCAGGGACAGCAAGTTTCTCTTCAACTCCGGGAGCTATAGAACCTCATGTAGGATATGATCAGGAAGACCAGGCAGTTTAAGCCTGACTGTGCCAAGCCCTGATGGCTTGAGTTTGGATTTATCTGCGAAATATACTGCTCCATCAACTTTGTCAGTGAATTCTTCAAAAAATCTTTTCTAAATGTCATGTGACATGTTGCTCCTGAATCTAGCAACCAATCATCTCTCCATGAAGTAAATGAAACATCAAAGAGGTTTTCAGTTACTCCATTGTTACAATGTGCTAGAACATAGTGAGCGGATTCAGGTGCTTTACCTTTGTCTTTGTCATTGGTTTTACCTTTGTCTTGATTTCTGTTCTGCTCAATTTTCTCCCATGGTGTTTTGCATTTGGATGCATCATGTCCATCTCTATTGCACCGTGTGCAATGAAGATTGGATTTGTCAGCTTGTCTGCCCCCCCTTTCTGTGAAGTTCCTTCTTTCTCTTCCTCTTCTGCCACCTCTTCCTCTGGATGAATCTGGAGTATGACTCTTTTCTCTATGTGCCAAGTATGCAGCCTCTTCGGAAGATAAAGGGACTGTCATCTTCCCAAAAGCTTTCTCTCTTTCTGCAAACTTTTTCTCAAGTTTATCAAAGGTGATATGCTCAAAGTTTCCACTTGCTTGCAAAGACTCAAGATAATGTGAGTAAGTTGGATATAATGCCTTAACATATGCTATGAGAGGTATGTTCATTTTTACACCAGTGTTTTCAATGTCATGCATTATAGATCTTACTTCTGAAGCTAAAGCAAGGGGATCATCATTCTTCATTTCAAGACTGAACAGCTTAATCATCAATTGAACATTTTCTAATTCTAAATGTGAGTCATAGAGTTCTTTTAGCTTCTTCAAGGCTTTATAGGAATTTGAAATGATGAAATATGGCGACTCACCTCTTCACTTACGGAGGCTGCAATCAAGGCATAGGCTTTGCAGTTCTTATTTTCCCAAATGGCAAGCTCTTTGTCTAAAGTGGGCTTTTCTGGTGGGTTTTCTTCTTGTCCTTCACAGATTCCTTTCCACAGCTCATTAAAAACGAGTGTGCATTTAATCTTCCGAGACCATTCAAGATAGTTCTCTTTTCCGGAGAGAACCACCCCAACAATTGAGATGAGAGAATGCATTAGATTGCTGGAAAAAAATCTTCTGAAGAGGAAAATTTTCTGCTATAAAAACTTTCAACTCTTGAAATTTTTCAATTAAAGGGGCAAAAAATCTTGCTGGAAAAATACTCTGAGTTTAAAAAACTCTTTGCTGGAAACTAAATTCTGCACAAAAAACTCTTGCTAAAGACTGAATTCTACACCAAAAAATATGTGTATTTTTTGTTTTGTTTGGAGAAATTTTTTTTTGTATGGGAAGCAGTTTTATGAAATGGTAGGGCAATATGAAGTGTTTATGGGAGGGAGATATTGTGAAAATGGGAAGTGATATGGGAGGGTATTATAATGTAGGTAAAGGGCATAATGGGAAGTGAATATGACAAATGGAGCGGAGTATTACAAATGAAATGTTATATTACAAATGGAGCGGAGTGAATATTGTATGAATGGAGTGGAGTGAATATTACAAATGGAGCGGAGTGAATGTAATGACAGCATATAAAATAGACAGCGTTTATATCAATAGACACACAAACCATAGTCATATCAATAGACAACGTTTATATCAATAGACACACATATAAAAAGCGTGTTATATAAACGATGAATGGACAGCGGTATAACATAATGTATGAGTGATATTGGGGCGTGGTATTATTGACAGTGCGTGGTAATGAATATGAGCGGTATTGACAGTGTGTGGTAATGAATATGAGCAGGGGCGTAACTATTGTATGGAGCAGTATTGACAGTTGAAAGGGTGGTATATATACAATTGACACAATATATAAATGCAGGGTAGCGCAGACAGTGTTTTAAAATGGCAGCGTTTATATGAAATGACAGCATATATGAAAAGCGATGTTATATAAACGATGACTATCAAACCAGGATGGAATGTAGTGGACTGTATCGAACAGGAGTCGAGCGTTTGTGAATATACGACTGTCAAATATGTAATGAGGGCGGACTATATAAATATAATGTGCGGACTCTATTCAACAGGAGTTGAGAATTTGTGAATATACGACTGTCAAATATGTAATGAGGGCGGACTGTCAAATATGTAGTGAGCGAACTGTATGTTGAGTGGAGTGGAGAGTGAGGTTTGAGAGTGTAGTAAGGGATGAGAGATGGCGTAGACCAGAGGTGAGGGATGAATGCGAATCGATGGAGAATGGAGGAGGCTAAAAGGCCGTTACAAAAATTTTGAAATGGAATCTTTGCAGGAATGCAGAGGAGCCTACAATTTACAGAGTCTTCAGGAGCTGCAGGAGTTGGAGCTGCAAATGTCAGGGCTATACAGAGAAAAAAAAGGTAGAATAATAGTCTAGCAATTAAGAACATCAAAAAACTATTAATAAAAATTGACTGAGAAAAGGAGAGGGAGTTACACCACAGGCAGAAATGCCAATAGTGGAGCTGGCTCTGATACCATGTCAAACCAGGAGGTAACTTCTCAAATCAGAATGTGTATTAGCTGAAGAATGCATATGGATTTATACATGGAGGTGAGGCTATTGGGATTCATCTCCCAATGACTCTTGGCCTTCCTTATTTCCTAATATTAATTAATATACAATATTAATTGTGCACACCCATCCCATAGGATTAGGTGTCAACAATACATAATTGCATGTATTAGCTTTTACGCTTGTTTGTTTTTTGTTTCTTCGTGTACGTGCAGGTGTTCGAATGCACCTAGCGGGAGAATTGTGATCTGACAAAGTGAGGGACGAAAGTGCCATCTTCTCCACAAACGATAGTAGCATAGGACTCAAGGTAGGACTCTTGTTGCATCTTGGCCTTTTTCAATTAGGAACTTGCGTGTTAGCATGACTCAGTTGTTGCTAGACCCAATCTGAGCTAGTAGGGATCGCCTCTATCCGCAAAGGGGATTTACCTCTCCAAAA
This sequence comes from Pinus albicaulis, assembly GCA_034641835.2. Taxonomy (NCBI): domain Eukaryota; kingdom Viridiplantae; phylum Streptophyta; class Pinopsida; order Pinales; family Pinaceae; genus Pinus; species Pinus albicaulis. Next base: position 1,327,304,111 of record CM076580.1, read on the forward strand.
AACTGGCGACTCCATTGGGGAGACATTGATTGGAGTTTCTCTTGTATTTTCAGTTGATTTTGGTATTTTCCTGCTTGATCAACTCTTTTGGTTCGCTTTATCCTAGTGTTGAACCTCTATTCAGCCCCAAAGGATCAGATCTGACCTCTGCTTTTCTGAAATTTTCATCTTTTAATGGTTGGATTGATTAGCGCAATTTCCACCTTGACAGTCGCGCCCATTGGCGCAGGTTGCCAGTTCATCACCCGCACCATCCCCTATTTGGTGCTGATTACAGCTAGATAGTCGCGCCATTTCCTATAGGTGCTAGGGTTTTCCCTTGTTCAGGAGTTTTTGGGTCAGTACTTTTTCTTCTGGGTTATTTTTAGATTCAGCTTGAAGTGGTGAGTCTGGTCTTGGTTTGGAGAAATTCTTTGTTTTCTCATTTTCAGGTGTTGGCGCTTGTTGTCAGTTAGCAACCCACGCCAATTGGCCATTGGCGCTAGTTTTCAGTGAGCAATTCGCGCTAGTTGGCGCTAGTTTCACCTACAAAAGTCGTGCCAATTTCAGGGTGTGTGAAAATTGAGACTTTTTCCCTAAATCCTTCACCAATGTGTCTTTCCCTTCTGGTATTTTCTCTATATGAGCATAGATTACATTGCTCATTGTTTAGCTGAAATTTCTTCTCTCCATGATTGTTTGGTGTAAAAGGGAATGAATGCCTAGTTTTGATCTCATGCTTTGGAAGTCCTCTTTGTGTTTGACTTCATATGTCTTGTCACCTTTTGAGGAATTTCATTACAAAGTGTTTTGAAACAACGATTGCATTCTTAGTGTTTTTTTGCATCCTTTTTGCATTCATCCTTCCATTAAGAAGATTTGTGTTTATTTAGTTTTCATCTCAAATTTTTATTTCATTAAAATTCATTAGATCACATTGCATTGAAAAGTGTTTTTTGAGATCCATCATTGAACCTAGATTACATTGTTTAATGATTGAAAGCTAAAATTCGCTTTGAGTGCATTCTCTTTCATTAAAAGCATGCATTAAGTAGATTCTCATTTCATCGAAAAATGCATTGAGTGCATTCTTATCATTTCAAAATAAAAAGGAAATTGTGCATAGATTACAATTGCATAGTTTTCGAATAGGAAATTATGCATAGATTACAATTGCATAGTTTTCAAAAAGGGGACTTTGCATAGATTACATTGCATAATTCGCATCATTGGATGTTTTAGATTACTTTTCGATAGTGAAAGTCATCTAGTTTGGAAAAATTTTGTTTTCAGTATTGTTGTTTGTTACATCATTGTTTGAAGTTCTTCCCTTAACTAGATAGCATTCATCGAATTGGAAATTTTTCTTTCCTAATAAAGCTGCATATAGGAGATTGTCACATAATATTCAGTAGGGCCTGAAAATTGAAAAATAATTGAAGATAAACACTAAAATTTATTAAATTTACCTTAAGGCAACATTGAAACATTAACGAAATATTTAGAGGTCTAGGCTAGTGACGTGTGCCGGTGTCGTTAAATCTAGTAGCTTTCATTCACCTCTTGGCTTTAGACAGCGCTAGTACAGACTTGTGCTCCCGGTACCATCACGTATGTAAAGGGCGACCCCACTAGGTTTCTATTCTTTATCCGTAGGAAGCCGATTCTGCCACCTTATACCCGTGATACACCGGACACAGCATTCGGGGACATTTCTTGCACGTACATCAAGTCCTTGGTTGATTTCTCTTTCATTTTGAAACCAAGGTGTATATTGCAATTCACAGATATCCGGTACACCTTTTTTCCTAGTTTTCTAGAGTAGTCATTTCGATATTTTCTGACTCATTAAATTTGAAAATATCATAAAGCGCTTTTCCTTTCATGCTTGTTTCCAATCTGAAAGCGATAGAGTCACCTTTTGTCTGTTTATCGACTCTTAAAAGATGAAACAACAGATTTTTGTTTCAATGTTTTAAAAATTAACTGCCCACGAAATATTCCTAGTTAAAGCTAGTTTCCTTAGGCTATTGTCTTGAGTTGTCTCTGATGGCAACTTTTCCAGAGTTCACCAACCAAGGAACCCCCTTCGATGGGAATATTGGTCCTTTTCCTCCTTTTGGAAATGTTGGTGCTCCTTATATGGCAACATTGTCCCTTCTTGGGTTAACTGTTGGGTTGTCTGTTTGGTTGTTTTCAACCTCTGTGATCCCAAATGTCCCAACTACTATTCAATCAGTTCCTCCGCCTGAAAAAAAATCATGTTGTTTCCAAGGTGGATCTCTCCTCTTATTCGCCTATTTCTGCATCCTCCTCTTCTACATCGACCGGTGAAAGTCTGGATTCTAGTAACCAGGTGCCTAAGAAGAAGAAGAAGAAGTCCGATAAGAGAGAGGCTAAGACTGCAGCTACTGCTTCTAAAGGACCTTCTCTTGATAAACCTTCTGACCCTCCGCGGAAAGTCAAGTTCCCTTGCATTTTATGCCAAGGAAACTGTCTTCTTCAAGATTTCCCTCGCATTCCAAAGGTGCTCAAAGTATGGTCCAATGGTCATTTTCTATTGCCTTTGGCTTCCAGAAGTCAGGTTGGGGGCATGTCTTCAGCTAGTACTGGTAAAACTCTTAAGAAGCAGGGTAAGCTTGCCAATCCCTATAAGTTGTGTGGGGGGCACCATGACATTCACCTTTGTCCATATATGGATGAAGCCAAGTGAGTTTTGGACAACTCGGTTGTTTCTGAACCGTGCCTTCCGACAGGTTACAAAAAACTTTCTTTGGGTCCTCCACCAGCTGATCCTATGATGGGTCAAGAGTCATCCTTGGTCGATCCCGCTCCCTCGGATCCCCGTTGCACCAGGTCTTTTTCATGGAGAGTGGATCTCACACCCCTCAGTTTCTTCTTGTTTCTTCAGATTCCTCGGACTTGGAAAAATATTCTCCTGTCCCTATATCTCAAGAAGCTGCTCCTCCGCCTCCCATGATGGAGGTCCCAGAGGATACTCCTCCCACCTTCGAGATGGAGGTCATGGAAGATGCTCCTTCTTCTCCTGTAACACCAGGGAAAGACCATATCTGTTCGATGGTAGCCCCTTCGAGTATTTTGGTCGCTTCCTTTGATTGGAGTCGATTTGCAGGTTACCGCCTTCCGTCTTATGTGCCTTTCGAGATAACGGTACAATACTTTAGTTTGGTCGTACCCAATAGCATTATAGATGAAGGCACGTCTGTTAGTGTTCTATCCTCAACTACTTGGAAAGCTTTCATTTCGTCGCCGCTTGTGCCTATTATGCAAAATATGTTGGCATTTAACAGAATAACTAGTCAACCATTAGGGATCCTTCCACTGTTACCGATTACTTTGGGAGGTAAAACCATACATATGGACGTGATGGTTGTTCTAGGCCCCTTGGATTTCAATATTCTCTTGGGGCGCGATTACACCTATGCCATGGGAGTGCTTGTCTTCTCCCTTTTTCGTGTGGTCTATTTTCCACATGAAGGACGAATCATGACCATTGATCAGCTTTCATTCTTTGCTCCTGATGTGGTAGTTGGCCCACCATAATCCCTTCCTATTTTTTATCCACCCGTTGTATCTACCCCACTACAGGTAAACTATGTGGCTACCTACCCCATGCCTATACTCAGTGATAGTGTCGTTGTGCATTAGGTGCTGGGGGCATTGGGTCTTGACTTCCAGGATGTTTTCCTTCCATCGTGAGTGGAACTCTTGGAAGTGATGACTTCTTGTTCACTATGATGAGTTTGGTCAGAGCATGGTTCCTTTCCTGTGTCAAGCTCCTTAAAAAATGAAACCAAGTCTATCGGAGCATAGTTCATTTTCTTGTGTCAATCTCCTTAAAAAATGAAACAAGCTCTTCGGAGCAGAGTTCGTTTTCTTGTGTCAAGATCCTTGAAAAATGAAACGAGGTCGTCGGAGCAGAGTTCATTTTCTTGTGTTAGGATCCTTAAAAAATGAAACAAGGTTGTCGGAGCAGAGTTCGTTTTCTTGTGTTAAGCTCCATAAAAAATGAAACAAGGTTTCCTAAGGATAGTTATTTTAATTTGTCAACCTCGTTAAAATAATGAAACACTTTCATGTTCAATTCGAGTCTTCGATAAGATCTCGTAAAATCCCAGTCAAGTCTTTCTCTTGATCTTGTAACTTGAACCTTCACTCCATCTACCTTTCATATGGACTGAAGCTTGGGGGGCATGTACCTCGAATTGAGTCACCATGCTCAGGGCATGCTTACTTTTTCAAGCAGAGTTTGTTTCCGTTTCAAGCTTGTGTAAAAATGAAACCAGTTTCAAGCATAGTTTATATTTGTTTCAAGCTTGTGTAAAAAATGAAACCAAATTCAAGTAGAGTTTCCTAATTTCAAGCTTGTGTAAAAATGAAACCATTACCATTTTTACCTCTTGTGATTTCCATTTTATCAGCCTCTTTTGCCAGATGAGCCTTAGTTTTCTCACTCCATCATCATTATCTGCTTGGCCGATCATATGCCTTCACTTGCTTTTTTTACCCATTACTGAGGAACCGCCGTGATGAGTGGTCTTGTTAGCCAGCCTCTTAACCTTTACTTTTTTTTAGTAGTTCCACCATCACCGGAACTAGTAGCTACCCTTTATACCACTTTTTCCTCCAGGAGTCAACTTTCAGCTCTTTTCTGACTCTCTAAAAATGAAAACATTGCCGAGTTTCTTGTCGTTTTTATCTCATTAAATTGGCTACAAAACGACATCTACCCAGTATACGGTTACCCCCTTTTCAGGCTGGGATAGATTATTTATCAAAAAGGAATACCCTAGCCTATCGTGACTAGGAGGTTTTCTCAAACATATTTTTCTACCTTTTCGGATCTAAGGAACTATATACGAAAAGGGATTGTTGGAGTTTACTTTTCCACTGTCTTTTCAAACTCTCTAAACATGAAAAGACGTTGAGTTCTTCCTTTTTCAGACTCGTTAAACCCTGATGACATCGGATTCTGTCGTAATGACGATATTTGAGTTTCTCCTTCCTAGGGCTCGTTAAATGTACTAGGATGGATTTGTCCAAAGGACGAACTTATATGAAAAGCATATGGTACCCCCTTCAAGCTTGTGTAAAAATAAAGAGGTACTCGCCAGAAATGGTGGGGAAAATGGAACCAATATCATTGTCGTGTCGGCAGTATGTCTCTCTTGAACATGGCACTTGTCTGCATTCATGTCGGGTTGGGGATATCTCATCTCGCTTCTGCTTGCCTCCATGGGTTTGGGTAATCTCTTTTGACTGCTCATCTACTCTTTACCATGTCATCATGACCTCAGATCCTTTGATGTCAAATAATTCGAAATCCAATGTTGTGCCACCGATATGTTCCAGAGAAGTTGGCCACTGCAGTTCTCAACCCTCCTCTGATTCTCATACGATCCTGATTCACAAACATTATGTTCCTCTGTCCCGTGTCGATGATGTGGGAAACACTATGGCCCACCTTCGATCAAGGTCACGTCCTGTCGACTTCAGCTCATTATCCATGAAGTTGATCTAGAGTCTCCCTTCTGGTACCTTGGAGCCTGCATGCCTCAATGGCAGGTTCTTCGCATTTGAACCAAGGTTTTCATCATTGGCCTTCGATCGGATTATTCTATGGGTGTTCGACACCAGCTCACTGTTCACATTCCGTGGATTGTACCTATAGTACCTTGAGGGCCATTGTCATTATTGGTGGTTCCTCTCGCGTCTGTTACCAACTTTCATCATTGGCTGGTAATCGAACGATGTTCTTGCATGTTCAAATTCAGCTCACTTATTCACATGCTAGAACTTGTACTCTGTTCGGGTTGAGATGGAGCGCAAGACCCTGGATTTTGTCTGTTGGAATATAGGCTATGGATTTTGTGGATTATTATGGTTACATGACTCATTGATTGGAAGGCTGTGACCATGCCTGAGTCTATTTATCGATCCTTACTGGATGGCTACGTCCATGCCTTGGATCTTGATTATTGTATACTCTGTTATGGATGGCTGCACCCATACCACATATATATCATGTATTTGAGATATCAGTTGTACTTTTCTACACAGGTTTTCCAACGGCTATGTTTTTAGTTGAACATGTTCTCGTAAATAATTTTACCCCTCTCTCTCTTGGGCCTCATGCTTTAGGGGGTATCTATTACAAAGTAATTTTTCATCGTCGCTGCAATCCCCCATCCCCCACATTGGAGGGATTATTCCGTGACCTGTGAGCAGTGACATGACCTAAAACCACTTTCATGGCATCCCTCTTGACAAGGACAATCATTCCTCTAAAGACAGTTTCCTGTGAAAATCCCTAAAAATAGACCTTTTGGCCTTGGCGCGACCAGCCAGTTCAGCCCTCGTGCCAATGGGGGAAATCCACCAAAGAGGGCACTCCAAATGGCGCTCTGTCCTAGTGTATTACTCATGTCAAGCTTAATAAGGATTGTTTTATAAAAATAAATGGTAGAAGTTTGATTCCAACCAACTCCTAAATGAGTCCCTAAAATGAGTTGGGAGGTTTGGCTCCAGATCTCCATGTAGGGTAAGTGGTTTTCCACCTATCATGAAAGATTCCTTGAGGATAGGGCCAATCCCACCATTGTAGGGATCCCAACTCCCCTTCCAACATCTATATAAGCTTTTCATTTTCCCTTTGTAAGCTAGCCTGAATAGATCTGAATCAATAGTAAGGAGATTATCGTCAGACAGTCGAAGAGAGAGAGAGACTTGTCCCATTCCCGACGAGCTTTACCGAGACGTACTCCATTGTCGACCTGCCGAAGGAAGATCCAGCGTCAAAGCTCAGGTTGTATATTTCTTTGATCCAATTAATAATAAATGAATTCGATTATGGTTCCACTCAGATGTTCATGTTTTATGTTATGAGTTGTATCTTCTTTGACTGATACATAGTTTCATTTATTAGGTTTTACGCTTGTTTGTTTATTGTTTCTTCATGTACATGTAGGTGTTCGAACACACCTAGTGGGAGAATTGTGATCTGCCAAAGCGAGGGACAAAAGTGCCATCTTCTCTACAAACGAAAACAGCGTAGGACTCAAGGTAGGCCTCTTGTCGCATCTTGATCTTTTGCAATTAGGAACTTGCGTCCTAGCATCACTCGGTTTTTGCTAGACCCGATCTGGGCTAGTAGGGATCACCTCTATCCTTAGAGGGGATTTACATCTCCAACAAATGCCAAGGTAGAAATCAATAATGGTCTCCAAATTATGTGTCTTCAATGCTGATGCAATTCCTCCTAGATCGTAAACCTTGTTCTGTAGTCTGTCTTTGGCTGAATCTCTTCCTTTCTGCAATTTTTTGTTGTTGTTCTCTGGGTCTCCATACTTTACGCTGCATTTCCGCACTGGCTATGCTCTCACAGTCTACCGTTGTCTTCTTCTGAGACATTTTCATCATCAACCTTCTTATTCTTTCAATATCCATGTCTATTAATCTTTTGAATGGTACTCACTATACCATCGGTTACTTCACTGTCCATTCATCTTCAAACTGTTGTTTGTTACCTTCACTTTGGAGTTGTTGGATTCTTACTATCACCCCTACATCCTGACCCTCTTTTTGCTTCTGAACTTTTATCTCATCTCCAAACAACCTCTGTTTAATATATTTGATAACAACATCATTCTCATCCACCTTCTCTTCTACGTTAGCCAATACATCATAAACTTGGAAACTAACACATATTTTTGTCCCAATCAAAGCTTCAGACACTCCTTCATTTTTGACTACAATCACACTCTCATACTCGGGTTCTTTCAGCAAGTACACCAACAATTAAATTTCTCTTTAACACCTCACAAGTACTTCATCATGATCATGTTTATAGTCTTCAATATGTTCTTCTTTCTTAACATCTTTTAGTGGATGTCCTTCCCCTATATTCAGTCCTTTAACTGTCTTCTCTTTGTCCTGAGACAAATTTGCCGCAACACCTTCTTCAACACACTTTGAGATGTTGTCTTCTTGTAGGCCCTCTTCAAGAGCTTCAAGAGCTATAGTTACCCTGTCTTCTCCATTAGCATTCTCCTCCAATTTTTCATCATAAATAACATTATTCAAATTCATTGATTCACCTTTTTCAGATGACTATCTTCTCCCATTAAGTAACTCATCATAAAACTGCTTTTGCTACAACCATTCAAAGAATTCCTCATCTGAGAGATTTTCTTTGTCATATTTTACTTCAAGATATTTATCCATCCTGAAGAAATCTTCAAAAGGTTTCCTATCTCCTACAATAACTACAATCATACACAAATTATTAGTTTAGAAAACATAGGACCTTGCACTCTAACTTGATTCTTCAACCATCTCACTTGATGCTTCAGCCACCAGGTCTTCTTGTTGCTCTGAATATTTCATATGATTCAGATCCTCTATAGGATTTTACTCCATACCTTCATTAATTTTAGAAATTAATGGGCCATGTTTTGGTTTACATACCAAAACGTTCTCCACATACTCATTTAATCTAAGTAACTCTTCCTTCAATTGAGCATTCACTCTATGTTCCTACTTCACTTGCAATCTATTCCATTTGAATTTCCTTCTCATAACACAACCATACATCTGGTCTTCCTCATTCCTCTGCAACATATCCATCAATAACTCAATATGGAAACTTATCTCAGATTTCTCTCTATAAATCTCTTCTTGACTCATCTTCTATATGCCCTTTACCTTGGAATATTTCCTTTTTTTGTGGCTTCTATCTGAACCTCTCTTATGACTATCAGTAGTCATTCTTCTATCTCTTGTGAACTACAGTTGTACACTTTGGAACTGCATTAAGCCTCTGTTTCTAAGCAGTTTTTCATACTTGTTGCAAATACCTCACCAAGCCTTCTCTCCTTTAAGCTCGGTCTTTTTGTAACACTGGATCTCTATCTATGGAACTTCTATTGAGAAAATTATTTTCTGCTTGGCTTCTGCAATTCCACTTCCTTCTCAGAACACCCTTGTCCTCCCTATCCAACCTTAAACTAGATAATTTAGGTTCTTTGCCACTTTCCTTCAGAGTATCCACTTTACTCTTCCTTCAAGAATGTAACTGATTCTTCTTCTTACAGCTCCACTTTCTGTCCTTTTGTTGAGATATTCCCTCTTTTTCTGCAATCTGTAACCTGCAAATACATCCTGAAACCCATATTTAAAAATAAAAACACACAATATCTCCTTCCATATACCTACATCATCTTGTTCCACCATTCATCTGCACTTTGAATGGACTATTGCATGTTCATTTACCTCTCTAAATTCTCCTTAAGAGTATCAAATACTCATCATATTTTGTCACACTTCATATTTTTATGCCTGCTGGATGTCAGATTTAAAACATGATCCTTCTTATTGCAATCACAACTATATTCTGCACATAAAAATTCAAGAACATAAATCTGCTGTAACTTTCTTCCAAAAGAGATTTTATTTCTCTGATACCAAATGATGCAGACCTATGGCTAAGCCTGCTCTTATCCCAAGATTATACTCCTTAAAAGAGTATACAATCCATGTTTAAAATAGAACCCTTATATAGGTTACTAAGAACCTTTTTAAACCCATTTTAATCATTATTAGAATCGAAAATGTGGAATCTCCCTTCAATACAACCTTCATTCAAAGAATCCCAATTTACACGTAGTAACAGGCTTTGTGGGACCTTGAGTCAAAATACAAATGTTTCCTTCATATGTGTGTTTTTAACATTAAATGCTTAAACTTACTTACCTTCATCCTTTTGTTTCTGCACGTCACTGCTTCATGGTGATCGGGGTTTCTTTCACAATAACACATCACAAATCACAGATTTTAGATTTATCGCAATAGAAGACTTGATTCTCATCACAATATCATGGATCACACCAAACTCTTCATCGCATTTCGGGTATCGCAATTTCTCTTTGAACCACAAATTATTGCATTACTCCTCCGCAAACCTTGTCCTTTGATCTATTCCCAGATCTAACAGTTCTCATTCCATCTTTGGGTTTTAGTCATCGTAATATCACAAACTCTAGCCACATCAAATCATTCAAATATCACAAAATCCTTATCATCTCGTATCGGCTTATCGTAATATCATAATATTCGCTCATCGCAATATCACAAACTCCTTATCGCAAGCCCAAAAATCCTTCCGTTGAATGTGATACGCGATGATATATCTGGATGACACATCATTCCTCATATGATCTCCCACCTTATATTTTTTATATGATCATGACCATCAATTCCTGCTTCATCTCTGCGATATGATCCTAACCGTCCATCACTCTCACTTCAATTTTGATATTTTATCTCCACCATCTATCTTCAATCTTCACGCTTTCAATAGAAATCTCTAGAAATTTAGGGAAAATCATGGTTGCGGTCTTCTGAATATGATATTTTTTTTCTTCCCGTTTGCGGGAAATAAAATTTTAATTATCTCAAGATCTAAAATACGCCATTACAATAAGGAATTTTGATTTATAAACATAAAAATTTAATCTGAATGGTGCTCGAACCACTCAACTAGAATCTCATGACACAGTCATTTGGAAAATCTTTGTTCCATGAATTTTTACAAACTAATCTGATTCCACAACTTATATAAACGGTGCCTCAATGCCTGAAGATGAATTCAAAGCTTCAACTCCTCCTAAGGCCCAAATTACAACCTTGGAACAACCACACTTCCGCTACACAACTCAGATTATACATGCAGTTTTGTATTTCATTAATATAATAGTAATTACATCAATTCACTGCACCCACATAAACTCAGAATTGAGTCTTATATTCATAATCATATATTTATAATAATTAAATCTTCTCTCGGCTTGATTTTCTTTATCATTGGCCATTTATCATCCCTCTCTCTGCCTGTAGGCTTACAATAAAATATCCTCTATTCCTATGGCCTCCCTAATGCCTTTGAAGCTTACAAACATATACAAAATTTTCTACAACCAATTCTGGTTTAGATCCTTAATATTCTCAACCAAATCCTAAGAATATTCTAAATCCACAAAATAATCAACTAATTCCTAACTCTAGGATTCACAATCCCTATGATATCTCAACTAGCTTAAATCTCTCATGTTCTCCTACATTCGAAAACATTTACAAATATGCCTCAAAATATTTGATTAAATCATACTCTAAAGTTCTCACATAAAATCACTCAAAACATAGAAAATTACATTAATTAAATACTTAGGGAACCAAATTCCTTCTAAATACAAGACCCCCTAGATTCTACTAAATGTACAAAATTTGGAGCCAGAATGCTCTTACATCAAAAGTAAAATCCAACAATTTAATAGATCACTTGTAAGTGGAAAATTTGATCTCGATCATTGTTTAAGCCTTATTTGGTCTCTCAAGTGAGCTATGCATAACTTAATGTGATCCAGTTTTAAGTTTCCCTCTGTGGAGATTTTTCATTTGGGTGAAAGTTCAAAGATTTCTTTTCTTGTTAGGTTTATAGTATTCATAAAACATTATGGGGATCATGGAATAAGTTAGGATATTTTCTCCATGGAATAATTTAAGAAACAATAATTTTCTTTAATATTAGGAATTTTAAAGTTAAAAGTCTAAATGATAGACCGTGTGAGGTGTCCTCGTGGAGCCCTATCTCCATGCAAAGAAGAAAGTGATTATGAAGGGGATTATGTGCTACCTAGGGACACTAAAGTTATAACTAGAAATTGTAGCATGAAATCTATTTTGATTAGCCTTCATGGTGTCATGAAGAAGGTTGTTGGCATTGGAGGTTGGCATTGGCTAGTAAATTTGCATTCCCTGATCTATGCCATGTCAAGGTGGATCAAGTATCAACTGTAAAATAAACTTATGAAACTATTCTACCACTTCAGATTTTTTTTTAACTACCAAAAACTTGAATACTTGTCTATGTACGCTTTGAAAATTTGATGGATTTCTTTCTACTCTAATTTGATCTTAAAAAACAATTTCATCCTTTGATCAAATAACATAAAATTCACTTTGGGTGCGTATGCAATGGTACTTGGATGAATTTCCAAGCTAGGTTTGGCTAAGATATTTCATATTTCTCAAATCCATTTTTCTCTTTAACAACCTATAACTTGGTCGTATCCTAATCTACGCTTTTGATTTGTTGTTATTTAAATTTGATAAAATTACATTTGACTATATTACTTTAATTGAGGGATTCAGTTCAAAGTGACATATCGATTATTTTATTAAATTTATTTGATATGATTTAGATTTCAGGCTCTAAACAATGCGGAGGAAATATTTAGACACAAATCTTGGACAGATTCCAATGAAATTTTGTACAGTGTTTAGGGTGCACATGTTAGTTTTGAAGTTAATGGGATAATTTTCTAGGTTCTCAAATTGGTGATGGTTGCTCACTCACTTGTCTTCAAGGCCCAAATTTTTGGCCCAATGAAGGATTAGAATATAGTTAATATAATGGTGCAATATATAGAAGCACCAGTATTTAAGGTCATTTTCTTCCTTCTTAATCTATTTGAGATGTGCCACACTATTATGCGAAATAAAATGTATCTATTTTTTTATTTACTTTAGTGAGGTGACACTACAACATAAAGGGGGGTTTTAAGACAATATTTAACACAATTTTTAGATAAATTGTCTTAATTTGAGACAAAATAAAACGTGTGTATTGTCTTAAATATTGTCTTTAAGTGGGTGTCTCAAATTAAATCGTCTTAAAATTAAATTGTCTTAAAATATTGTCTTTATAAAGACAATATATAACACAATCATTTTTGTCTCTCCTAAGACAATAGTTGCACTACAACAAAAAGGGGGGTTTTAAGACAATTTTTGGGTAAATTGTCTTAAGTTGAGACAATTTCATTTTTGTCTCTCCAAAGACAATAGTTTGAATTAAAGACATTGTCTTTATGGAGACAATATCTTTAGTCCTATCTATTGTCTCTGTAGAGACAATAGAAAACAATGAACCCAGAAAAATATCTCACCATTAAAAGAAATCAATATAAAAATATTTAATTAAAAGAATCAACAATATCATTGAACAGTTCATGTTAGGGTAGAGTGGAATTGAACCACCAACCTCCTGCATGGCAGGTGCTCTTCCAATGAGCTAGCACCCTTTAAAGAATTATGTGAGGGGTTATGGAAGTCCTTGAAATTGTATAATAGGCATTGATTTTTAGAAAATGTTCAACACATAATTAGAGCAAAACAAAAACAAACTCAGATAATCATCAAACAATCATCAAACTCATTGATATTGTTTCTATTATGATTATTATACAATGCTGTCTGAAGAGTTTTTAAAGTGTGAATATATTTTGCATATTGATTTTTGCTACATATCCAATTTTTTGGTTCTTGATCAAGGTTGCAGTGTCCATTCAAAATGTTAGATAAAATTAAAAAAATATTTTACACAGTTTTATCCAAAAAATTCACTCAATATAAATAACCGTAGAAATCTACAATCTCTGAGAGTAAGGTTGGAATACCATCCTTCAAGGAGAACTATTTTCACAGGAGTTGGTGTGATAATGCCATTTATAGCTTGATGGAGGATAAAGCTGATTAAATCAGGCTCTGTTCTATCGTTTGAAATAGGTTGAATGTACCTCTAGAGTTATTTTAAGAATAACTTACCAGGTATCTTGACTTAATGCATGCACTAATTATTATAACAGGGGAAGACCTTAACGTGAAGTAACTAAAGTATCTATAAACAAAGGCATTACCACAGTGCCGAAACCTTAGATTCATTGCTGCGTTTATTCATTTAATATGGGTCATGAAGCTTGTGGCATATTTTCCTGAGGGTTGAAATCGATTGCCATTTGGAGGATCCCTGGGCATCTTGTTTTGGTCTAGTCCCTTCTTTTGTCACATTGAAATGCAAAATATTTTAGTGAATCAAGTTTGATTTGACCTTAAAATTTTAGTTACATTGTATCTAGTATTTCAGTTATTTGCTTTGGTAAGATCTATATAATAAATTTAAAATGTTAGTTTTTAAGATGCAGATCACTTTGTAGTAATTTTTTTTGGATTTATCTCGAAAGTCACTTTTCCTTTTTTGATTCAATTGGATTAGTTTCTAGATTAATGGTGCTTCCGATTCTTGTAAATTCTAGTGTAGTTTATAACGAATCCTCTTCACAAGGAACCTCTTCCTTCTTAAGAGAAGAGAAATTGGTTCGAATATGTAGGTTGCCCAATGTGATATGACAATTTCTATGGTGCCATTGTTGCTAACCTGAATGCACATTCATATGGCAGCTATGTATGAATGTTGGAAGGCAGTTGTTTGGCCTTATTATAGGTTTCTGTTTTTCCATATGATAATTCTGGAGGGTTTTGCCTCTGATTAGATTTCTACCTATAGTTTTTCTGAAACTGAGCATAAGAGTGATGATGCCTATGCATTTTTACTCCTCGATTTATCTGATGGTGCTTTTTACTGATTGAGCAGCCTTTGTCTTGGTGTAATTTATTCTATCATTTTGGACTTATTAAGATAGTATATTATATTATGTGATTTCAGTTTTTTTGGATGTTTAGAATCTAGATTAACTTGAACAATGTGTTTTGAGGACTTACACAAGCTTGCCAATAGACAAAGCTTCCTTGTTTTCAATCACACTTGATCCTTTATTGGTTACGTGGTTGGCATTCAACCAATAGGAAATATAAATACAAGTCGTTACAAACATTGCGCAAGGGTAAGAATTTTCATGTTCTTTCAAAAAGCTATTGTGCCATCAATTAGGCTTATTAACAATCCTAGTAAACAACATTCCATCTCTATTCGCAAAGTAGTTACATTACTATGGTGACTAATCATTTCATTACGGTTGCTATAACATGGTCCTCCAAATTTTCATCCTTATGTTTTTAGTTTACTGGCATGGGACAATTATTAGGATAGCTTTGATATCTTTGTTGATGAGGATTTTTATGCTTGAATTTTCTTTCTTGCTTCCATTTTCTTGTGTGAAGTTGGCCCTTTCTCCCTAGCAGCTGCACTTGCATCAGGTTGACTCAGTCTTCCACATCAGTGCTGTTGTGTGTCAGGTTAGCTCTAGTACTCCTGGGATTTGTGCATTTACCCTTTTGCTTCCATTTCCTTACTCTTCCATTAGGTCAGCCTTGTCATTTTTCGTGTTGGCCTTTTGCTGCCTCATGTTCCCAATCGCTTGCATCCATGCACCTGTTGGCCCTGATTCATGTCTCTGATCCCTTTGAATTTATCTTGCTTCAAGTCGGCTTGAGCTTGACCCCCTATATTTGTGCAACATGTGAAGGCATAGTAATAGAATGTATATCACTTGAAAGTGTAGACCTAGTGATGGAGTTCAGGTTATGTGAAGGTGCTTACCTAATGAAAGAATGCATATCACTCAAATATGTAGACCTATTGGAAAATTGTATACCTTAGGGTTAAAGAATTTTCTAAACACGGTAACTACAATGATAGAATTAGCGATTCGGGCTCCATCATAAGAACCTGAGAAACTTGAAACCCTTATTGTCCTATAACCATGCCTTTGATACTCAATTCTCTAAGATGATCTGCTCCTTTTTTCCAAGTAAAACCTTGTAGGGAAACCCCAAGCATGCCGCATCACATCTATGTATGGAATCCCCATTAAACCCGTTTGTGTAAACTAGTGCTTGTCAGCCACAAAGATTCAAACTAGGCACATGCTGGCAAAAAACTAGCCAAATGCCCAGTGACATTGTTGAAAATGAATTGAGCTAAGCCCTTGGGCTAATATGATCTGTTTAAATAAATGTTATGATGTTGGTAATTGATGAACTAAGAAAAACAAAAAAAAAAATAGGCAAGAAGTTTCAAAGCAAATGGGCGAAAGAATTTAAAGGTAGAACTCGAAAACCAGGCCCTAAAACAAATCAAGCAAGAAGAAACTTACTCAAAATAACTGGAGGTAAAGATACAAAAAGAAATGAAGTTGAGTCCAGGATTTGAGCATAAAGAAATAAAGAATGCTTCAGAAGTCCCAACATATATGAAAGTGATAATAACTGATGTGAAAGAGGCAGAAATATGGATTAAAGAGCAGGTCGAAGCCTTCAAGGCATGAGCAGAAATGGTGGGTAGTTAGATAGTAATTGGGGCAGATAAATCATGATGACTAGAACATTTGAAACATATTTCACAAGGAAGAGTGATAATGAAAACTCGGTGAAAGTAATATAAACAACATTTGAAAAACAAACTCCTTGAAGGTAGCAATGGGGTTTCTCAAAGATAAAATGGGCTGGACAGGCACAGTCTAAAGAGCTAAAAGAGGTAAAATGGCATATTCAATGAGGCTATGAATGACTTTTGAAATGACCCCTGCACATGGCCAAGATAAGGCCCAAATACTACGAAGCAGAGGACAATTAAGAGGCTCGAAGGGGTTTATAGACGAAGACTTGTTCTCACGCAAACCTGCAAAAGAAAATTACCCAACAACTGTAGGAAAACCAACTCTTGTCACTGTTGGAAGCTCTCCCCGTTTGGACTAGCAGTATTCCAGTGTCAGGGGTGTATCCTTAATGGATGTCTGCTGCCACCTAATTATCAAATCTGCACATATTCTAACATGATCGACACACAAAACACTCATTCTCAAACTGTCCGTAAACAATCAAGAGTGAGGTTGAGTTCACATAATAGTTTTAGCTTTTCAATTAGTTGGGATCAAATACCAAAGATGTGTAGCAATGAAAACAAATGGATGAAAGAATATTGCACACAAGAAACCACCTTATGCTACAAGAACAACTAAACCAACACAACAAATGGACTCGAAGAGCTAGAAAGGTCGCTTGTTGCCTAAGAGATTGTTTGCACCATAGGAAGTGATAGGTGACAGGTTGCCATTGATTTCCTTGCCTGCAATAAAGGTGGTGGGAAATATCTGGTGGATGAAAAATTAAGGGGAATTCTGCTGCTACAATACTGTATAGATATAAAAATTGTCCAACCCCCTCTTCGATTCTTTTAGCTGTATATAAAGAAACTATCCTCTCCTCCCGTCAGGTCTACCCACTGCTAGCATAAAAGGAAATAGAATCATAAAGGTTTGAAAAGCCTTGCAGGCAGGTCACTAAATATCAGACTGATGGTTAGTTGAGGAAAAGACAAAAATCGACAAGCTGACAATGGACTGCATGGCTGCCAGTCCTATAAATTCATTGATTTGATAGAGTTTCAGCTGGCACAAAAGTTGTCACTTATCCGAGGGGAGTTCCCCAAGTAGACATCATACAATGGGATAGAGATATATCAACAAAACTATGATCTAAAGGTTGAATTGCTTCTTTTTTTTCCACCTGTAATGCTGGTAGAGACAGTCAAGATTCAATTCCATTCATGCAATTACTATTTCTTTGCATTGCTGCTTTTTTTCATCTTAACTGGCCTGTTGTTTCCACACAGTTCTAGCATTAAATAGGTTCACAACTAGCCAAGATATACATCAGATTTAGCTGCTATTTGGTTGTTTTTTTTGTGGGTTCAGAAATTTGCATGGAATACTCTCCTCAAGGGAGTATTCTAATAAGTCATGGTTCTGTTACATATTTTCAACCAAATTTGCTCCTTAAGTTGCTTTGTGTGTTGTTTTTAGGGAAAATAATAAAATAAAATAAAAAAATAATAATTGAACAAATCTACAAAGGATTGGTAGCCATAGTTGAAGGAATCTCTCCTAATAGTTTCAATAAACCTAACAAACCTACAAATCTCTCCTAATCAACCTAATAAAGCTATGCCAACCTAGTCAACCTAGGTCAAACTAGTAATTATTAAATCTAGTAAACCTATTTAAACCTAGTGAGTTGCTACCATTGTAACAGTGAGTTTCTGCCACTGTAATAGTGAGTTTTTATCACTATAACAGTGATTTGTTGCAACATAGTTTCAACAAATTCTAAAAAAATTTCATGTAATTGTTTTCTTGTTTTGCAAATGGTGAAGAAGTGAACCCTTATCATTTAGGTTTGGTGCAATCCAAACCTTGGTGAAACATGAATTAGATTTGTACTTCACAATGAAGCACTTTGGATTTTTATTGTCCCAAAATTGATGAATAAAAATCATAATACACAAACCAAAATAAAAGAATCAGAATTGCATGGATATACAACCATACTGCTAAACCATAACCACAAATAACCCACCAAAGAGAAGTACAATAAGATAAATACCCAGGTTAGTGCACTTTAGTATGCTTTGAAATTCTTGAATCATACTGCAATTAGATCTCACAAATAAAACAAATTTCATGCCAGGTACTTTCCATAACATTTCTTTCCAAGACAAAAGGAAAGCAGGTGCATAGCAGATCTCATTTAATCCCAAAGGACAAAAGGTGATCAAAACAAATATCAATCAGAGACCAAAACAAGATAACCAAAGATAAGTACAACACTATGCATACCCAGATCAGTGCACTTTAGTATGCTTCAAAATTCCTGAATCACACTGGAATTAAATCTCACAAATAAAATAAATTTCATGCCGAGTGCTTTCCATAACATTTATTTCCAAAACAACAGGGAGGCATGTGCAGAATCAATCTTACTTAATCCCAGAGGACAAAAGGTAATGGAAACACAAGGATTAGGCGCCACAGCTACTAATTGAGTGGAGGCTCTTACAGAGTTCCAAGAGCTCTGTGTGCTGTGAAGGATCAAAGTAGGCTAAAGGCAACAATCCTAACAGATTCAACCATTGTCATTCAAGGTTAAGAGGCACCTCAACATGAAAGCAGAAAAAACGATTAACATAGGCCTCACTCTGAGAGGAAGACATATCAATCAAAGACCAAAATAAGATAGCCATCTCATCAAAGACCAAAATAAGATAGCCATCTCACCCCACCCTCTCCCATGAACACGAATCTTATGAAAAATAAATTTTTTGGGCCCAGTGTGGGTCCTCCAAATGATTTAGTGAGGAGCCTCCACCTCTAACTTCACTTGCATGCAACAAAGAGGAGGGGTTAAATGTTGTCAACCTCCCCCCTTCACTTATCATGTCCAAGCAGTTGTTTTTGCTATTTTCTTCCAATACCTTTGTGTTTGATCTTACTGCATGTAAAATCTGGAATATAATACTATGGTTAACCCCCAACATGTCTGGCATGGAAATTTTTTAGGCAATTGAGAGATTTGGCAGGTCGAAGTAATATCTCATGCATTGGGGCTCAAGTTGGAGGTTTATGTTCTGGATGAGAGCCAATGTGAGAACTTTGGTTCCTCAAACTCTAGAAGAATAGTCAAATGTATCCCACCAACCAAGCCTAATCGTGTACGGTTGTTACTATTACTGTATCTTTAGGGAAATGGGAGGACTCGAGACAAACTTCCACCAAAGAGAGAAGGGACACAGAAGCAATGGGCATGGAAACCTCTTCAGATCTAGAATGGGAAAACTGGAAGAAAGGATTTGAAAGGAAGCATGTCAAGGCTAGACCAATAAATATATTCAATATGCCACCAGTAAAACCCAAAGTGATATTCAGTATCAACTGACTCAGGTATCAATCATCATCAAATTACAATTTTTCTTGCTCAGTCAATTTACCTACATTGCCACATCAATTTTAAAATCAAATCCGATATCAAGTTATAGTCAAATTAGAGTACAGCTATTATGGGGGGTTTCTAATAGTACTTTAAATGTATCTAACCGTCAGCTCCAAACATTTTATCTTGCCCAAGATCCTAAAACCCAATGTGATATTCAATGTCAACTGACTCGAGTATCATTCATAGTCAAATTACACTTCTTGTTTGCTCAGTCAATGCACGTACACTGCCACATCAATTCTAAAATCAAATCTGATATCCAGTTACAAAAAAATTAGAGTAACTTATCAGGATGGCAAACACAAAACCACAACTAGCACAGAGGGTTTCTGATAGTGCTAAAATTTTGTCTAACCATTGCTCCAAGAGTCCAAACATTTTATCTTGAACATGTTGTTGAAAGTTTTTAACCTGTCCTAGGAAACTTGTCTTAATACACTATCGTAGAGTACTAAAGGAAATGCAAAGTGAAATGTGAAATATAACCACTCTCCTATCGATTTCCCATGTTCCTTGGACTTCAAAATCTATACGGAAATTAATAGAAAACATATCTAGGGATGTTGCTTCATCAATGAATTCGATGTGGGGGACCAAGATAAAACATGATCATTACAAGAAGAAAAAAAAAAAAGATTGGCTGTAAAAACTAATGGGATAACATAATAATTCAGGATAATATCATAAATAAGATAGATGGACCATTATATCAGCTGCAACAAAACTCTTTGCGATGTCATCTAACACGTACTTCCATACCTTCTATTTTCCATTGAAAAGGAAATTCTATCGAAATTCTATCACTGCATATTTTTGGTGATCCTATGTTCATTATCGATTGGTTTAAGGGTTTGTAGTGCTATTACATTCACACACTGATCCCAATTATTGAGGAGGCTCTTTTTCTTAAACAACATTTTAATCAGATTATTTGTCACCATATTTACAGGGAAGCAGAATCTCTCTCTAAAGCAGATTCTTCACAGGATCTGGGAGTCTGGAAATTCAGTGAACAGGTAGATGGCACCCCCACGAGCTTCTATCACAGACCCTTCATTGAAGGACTACAGGTGGAAGACTCAGCAACAGCTTAAGAATGATAGTTTTTTCCCCAGATTCTTACATTTTTGTCAAGTTTTTTACAGCTATGTGATATGTAAAATCTGTAGTATGTATGTACCTGTATTTTGATATATAGTGTCCACAATCGAATCTTGATTTTCCGAACACGCTTAGCGCAGAAAAGTGCCCAACGTTATAAAAACAGCGATTTGTCAATTTTTTTACATTTTTTCTTTGTGTGTGAGTTTGTGTGTGAGTTGAGCAAGGAGCAAGGGAGCGATTTCAAGGAGATTCAAGCATGTGAAGAACCTGGAGATTCAATTTTTTTGCATTTGGTTTTCTTGTGCATGTGTTTTACAAATTTGTGCATTTTTGTTTATTTTTTACAGCATTCATTGCTCAATCAAGGGCAGCAAGAAGGGCAGCAAGAAAGGAGTAAAAGGGGAAGAATGTCCCCATTGTAGATACCCCTCCTGTCCCTATTTCATCAGGGTCTGGAATTATTCCATCTATTGGAAGTAGGGCTACAACAACAGCTTCAAATGTTTAGGGAAAACAACCTCAAAACAACAAATACCCATTGTGGAAATATGTGACAAGAGAGCTAGGGCCAAGTATTAAAGTGAAGGGAGGAGGCAATGTTGCTTGGAAATTCAGTTATTTCCACAGCCATTTCATGAGCACATATTACCGTGTGAAACATCATTTGTTGGCTTTGCCAAGTTGTAGAATTGCAACTTGTACACAGGTGACTTTAGCAAAGAGGAAGGAAATGGAAAGAGAGGAATCTGTTGGTGCGGAAAATGTGACATCAAAAACAAAACAAAATAAGAATGATGACCCCCTTCCATTCTTGAGGAAAAGCAGCAACAAGTTCCCATTTGAGAGTTCTAGTGGGGGACAAGCAGCAAAAAAATACAACAGCAGCTTCAAATGTTCAGGGAAAACAACCTCAAAAAAAAAATACCATTGTGGAAATATGTGACAAGAGAGCTAGGGCCAAGTAGCAAGGTGAAGGGAGGAGGCAATGTTGCTTGGAAATTCAATTATTTCCACAGCCATTTCATGAGCACATATGACCGTGTAGAAGATCATCTGTTGGCTTTGCCAAGTTGTGGAATTGCAACTTGTACACAAGTGACTTTAGCAAAGAGGAAGGAAATGGAAAGAGAGGCATCTGTTGGTGCGGAAAATGTGGCATCAAAAAAAAAAAAAAAAAAATGATGACCCCCTTCCATTCTTGAGGAAAAACAACAACAAGTTCCCATTTATGGGTTCAGATCATGGACCCTATCATTTCCTTGTTTCGATTTGCAAATATAGACCAACCCATAATAGGATAGGTTTATGAATGATTGAGTCTGTGAGGAACATTATTTTACATAATGAGTGCCCCGAGAATGAGAGAGACATCACTAGAGGCCTTCTTCACCACCATACAAGATATTCTTTTCAATAGATGAGACAAGAATTGCATGATTTTACATTGTTTGGCTCACTCCTTGAACCCAAAATACTACAGCCATGAGTGGCTGAATGGTGGACCTTCCCACAGATTCCCTCCTCACATGGATGGTGAAATCTCACCGAGGAGGAAAGATGCATTCAGGAGGATTTTTCAAGATAGGGCATCCCTTGATGAGGTGGAGGATGCCTTTGCAAAGTTTCCCACTAGCACTGGGTGATTTGTAGGCTATGATGTGATTAGAGACAGGGGGCTAAGAAGCTCTATTCTTGGTGGGCAACTCATGGGGCAACAAGCCCTCCTCTACAGCAGGAGGCCATGAGGCTCCTCTCTCAGGTGACTTCAACCTCTTGTTGCGAGAGGAATTGGAGCGCACATGGGAATTTGTATAGTATGAAAAAGAGCAGGCTTGAGCAGTCCAGGGCAAAGACAATGGTGTATGTGCACACCAACCTTCATCTTATTTATAGGTAGAGGGAGGAGTGGTTGAAGGGGAAGACAAAGATGTGGGATGTCTTTCCTAATGATATGTGGCTAGACAGCAGTGTTGAGTTGCCATTGGCCAACTTGGATCTCAATGAGCCAGTCCTACTAGAGCCTGTCACATTTGATGATGGTGATTCAGTAGATGGGTCATCCCCCACACTAGCAGAAGTAGACATGACATTGGATACAGAGGAGAAGGATGCAACAGTGGAGAGCACTAGTGACCACGATGATCATGATGATGATAGTAATGTTGATTATGATTATGATGATGAGGATTGATGACTCATGACTCATGAGCTACCTACTACGGCACTGCCTTGAGGCTTGTAGTCTTGTAGACTTGTAGTTGTTTTGTATTTGCTATTTCTATTTGCCATTGGCATTGTACAACCTATGTAACACATTTTGATTTTGATGACTTAATGAGAAAACTGTAGTATCTTGTCTTTCTCCTATTGGATCATTGATGAATATGTTTATTATTTTGTATGATTGTATGATGTATCTTTGTAAAACTTACATCTAAATGAAGATCTATGTTTGAATCAATGAATTTGTGTAAGAAATATCTAATTTTTAATATATATATATATATATATATATATATATATATATATATATAACGTGTCTAGACATGTCCTGTTCCAAGGGGTCACCGTGTCCATGTCCAACACTCAAATCTTGTGCATCGTGTTCCGTGTCCCTGTGTTAGGTGACTTAGGTAACAAAAATAGTTTCTGTCCTTGAAAAGTGGTCAATTTAAAATGATGAAAAAGATTACTGAAGGCACCTAAAGTTTTATGCAACAATGAGTTGAAAGAGAATCACATAACCAAGTAAATGATGGTATAATTAGAGTTCAATTACGCAAGGTCCAAGAAAAGACACTCCACGCAATGTTATCAGAAACAGACAAACTAGACTAGAACCAGTTCACTCCCCATGGAACAAGACCAATTGGTTGATTACATCCAGAACCAAATTTCAGGCCTGTTCCAACCTAGAGCAGACATTGTCCAATCCTCATCAACTGGTTGTTACCAGCTCTTCAACCACGTTTTCCAGCCTGTTCTGGCATAATTCTGGTCCAACCCTCAGCTAGTTCTGGTTCCGATAACATTTATCACATGGAATTAAAGTTGAAATAATCCAAGGGATGCAGCAAGTCAAAGAAAGCCCAAAAAAAACTTATCTACAATATATCAAGGAAAACATCAAAAATATAAAAAAAGCTAAATTTGGAAAATAAAAATAAAAAATATAACCATTAAAAATCTGAAAATATCAGCAAAATATTGCAAAATAATGTCAGTCTTATGAATAATGATACATAAAGGCAATATCATCACTGTGTTGAAAATCTCGTGATGTTGTCAATATTATCACAATAATGCAGCAATTAAATATATGCATGTGTTCTAGAATTATAGTCCCCAAAAAGATATACACAGTAATGAAAAAAAAATCCCATAATATGCAAGCCTTCTTTCTTTGAATCAGAAAATGATGTACCTGCAGCCAATTTTAAGCTGAGGCGGTACTGTAACCACTTAAGGGATTACTAACAGATAACTTCTTTACAACTATGTGGCACTAGGAGATAAATTTCTTAATTACTTGATATATATGTTATAGCTAGTGACTAGTTAACTTCATAATTATGTAAGCCAATAGGATATAAATTCCTTAGCTTCTTGACATATATGTTATAGATTGTCACCAGCACAGATTTCAAAGACACTTATCCCAATAGGATATAAATTTCTTGGTTTCTTGACATATATGTTATAGATTGTGACCAGCAAAGATTTCATGGACACTTATCCCTTCCCCTGCAATTAGAAAATTTCAAAACCCTGATGTAAATTGTCAATAAAGAACAACAATTTTACAATGAATAATCCATGAGTTCACTGTGGATTTAGCCTAGACCACCACGAAGTCTAGCACAAACAACAAATGGGTATGTCGAAACATCGACACTGTTACATCGGCATTGTTTCTTAAATACAAACATATCCAAAGTAATCTTGGAGAAATCAACTATTGAATATGTCAATTATGCCACAAAATCACCACTACATACAAGGAGGCAACGCATTTCACCATGTATTGGGAATATATTTGTTTCAAATTTACCATGGCTCTGAAATTTTTGTGTTAATGTTTCTAAAGGCTTTCAAAACATATATGAAATAATTGAATTTTAATACCTTCCTCCTTGGAATTTGACTTCAAATTTTCAATATCAAAAGGTATCCCTAACCACACAATCTGACATTAACCACTCTTTTGTGTCTGAAAATTTTAGTTCCTCAACCATGTATGTTCACCTAAGAGAAAGGGGTATTTTCATGTATATCGATTATGTCATGATATAGTCCATGCTTGCCATGATGTCAAAAGTCTTCACGGACAAACGGAAAAACTAAAACAATTGTGTTCATGTAGTTCTGAATATGAAGCTTAACTCTAATCAATATCAAACATTTGACAATGCCCAAGCGAAATTAAATGAGCATGCTTAGATTTTTTTTATCAGCAGAAGCCAAGCTTGTTTTTTAACATCTAAACGTTCTGCAGCGGTTTACAATATATCGCATTAAAATGTGTGCAAGAAAAGTTAGAATTATGATACTAGAGAATAGGCCCCATCCATAACAGTTTTTCCAGCTTAATCAGGTCCGCATATTGCACAAAAGATGGCTGGGGAAGAAAGAATGGACTACTCGTCGTGACTAAGCTACACCTTCCTACTCATATTACTGGGAATCACACAGTTGAGAATAGCACTGTGCAAGATGAACTCGCAAGTAAATGTTCAAAAACAAAAACCCACATTAGGGTTCTAAAATATCCCCGCATGTTGACTTCCAGGGACTCAAAATACACCTTAAAACCCATTCAGATGCACACGGCCGTGACAATGTGCGAGCAAATGGCGATTTAAAACACATTAGACACGCAACTAGAGCCCAAACCAGACAGATAATGAAAAAATAGCGAGAAATTAATAACACCACACATGCATTAAAAGTTTCTTTCACAAGCCCGCGATTAAAACTCACCTCTTCTTTAGCTCCCGTGCCATAGAAAGCCGCAACAGTGGCATCAAGAAGGGGGACATCAATAGGCTGTGAGAGGTCCATAATTTTTTCGGCCATGGTGTTCTTTTAAGAGTATTCGGCCAGCCAAAATCACAGGGTACATACTGTTGGAATCCTTTTAATGTTTGTTTCCGAGGTCGAAATCCTTCACCTGACCTCAAACCCTCGAGCACAGCATAAAACCTAAACCATGGCCAATACACAATCCAGGCATTAATATGCAGCGAAAAAATAGCTCTGACCAGCTAAAGGCTGAATCCAGTCATTTTAGTCCTTCTGTCGCTTTACGCTCTCATGTTTCCCTAGCCCGCCTCCTGCCTCTCTGCGACTTGAGAATAGCTTGGCCCTGTCTGTAATTTTTAATGCTTTGTTTGCTTGTCCTATCGCTGGCGCCCTTTACATGAAACCAAAATATTAACTTTAATACGAGGCCAACGTAGCATAGAAGGAATATGTCGAAAATATATATAAATAAATAAATTATGTCTTTTTTACTCAAACAAATATCCCATTTGAACGGCTTTTTTTCTTTCCCTTCGCCCCACTTCTTTCTTGAGTTTAACTCCCCTAATCACCATATGGTGTGAGTGACTCCCATTGGTAAATATTCAATCGCGTGACTAATATGCTATAATTTTCTAGGAAAAGTTTATTGCCAAATATAATGTTTGCAAAGAATCAATGCTCGTGTTGTCGGAGGCCTCCTCAGAGCTTCAAATTTATTAAGGGTTTATCTCATGTGTTTTTGAAATGGTATTTGGCGGCCCTTTCAGAGTAGGTGGATTGTCATGTTCGAGGCTATTTCATAGAGTGAAGGGATAAGAGTTTTTATGTATGTTTTTATATATATTTTTGCATAAGTGAATTAATTAGGGGATAGGTTTTTTATTTTGGATAAGTGAATTGGTAAGAGTTTGTATGTATGTTTTTATATGTATGTACTTTTGGATAAGTGAGTTAATTAGGGTATAGGATTTTTTATTTTGGATAAGTGAATTAATTAGGTATAGAAAAAAAATTAAAAATTAAAAAAATTTACGTGAGTTAATTACTCGATAGATTTAGTTTGATAGATATTTTAATTTTTTAAATGAAGTGTTGAGAGGGATAAAATATTTTAAGGTGCAAAAAAAAAATTGTAGTGTAAAATTTAAGGAAATGTTTGCACCTTGATTGTAATATTTAAGATGAATTTATGTTTGCTCTTTATGATATTATTTATATTGTACGTAAGTTTCACATCTTTACATATATGTGTGTGTGTGTGTGTGTGTGTGTGTTTATTTTATATTTTTATATTATTATGACATATGCATAATTTTTTTTCCAAAACTAAGGTATAGTGAAGTTAACCATATTCAGTCCCCGTATCGGATGGGAAGAGACAAGATGTGTGTGAGTCAGTATTGTCTGTTGTCCCAGCACTAATTGGAGGGGACATGCATGCAACTCCCCCACGGGTTGTTAATGCCAAAAGGTGGCTAAGAGATGTCCAATGCACAACATGATTATGCTTTGATGTCTTCCTCTCAAGTCTATAATTATCATGCTTATGAGCATTATAATTACATTGCCCCTGCACGCCTCCATGATTGTTTCAGCCTTTTTGAGCTCTAGATGTCTTGTGTTGCAATGATTTCGTTTCCTAAATGGGCGGCTTCAACAGAGCATCCTCCACATTCTGTTGTCTTAGCTGGCATTATATTTTATTGTTTCCCTACACTCTTCCATCATGAATGGACATGTGGCATCCAGTGTCTCAAGGTTAACCCTCTTTTCTTTGGCCTCACTTCACATTCCCCTCCCCCTCAGTCGTGCACCCCTAAGGAATTTGTCTCTAGTTTATGGAACCCTTATAATCCTACTCACACACATTGGTTCTTTTGCTATGTTTTAGTTTATCTGTCTTTAGTAGACCTGACAACTCTCGCTATAATTTACCTCTCATAAAACTTCGTCTTTGCCTCTGGGTGTCCACCATGCAACAATCAAAGAGAAAGAAGTAACATGATTCTTGATGTATTGATAAAAATTTCACCTTCAAAATAGCCATGCAATTTTTACATATTGTTTCACTACTCTTAGCAGCCGAAACAAGATCAGGAATAAAACCAGGCCATCTACTTTGCCATTCATGCTTCAACACCTACAAAATTGGCAGCACTATTTTAGCATTATCTATTTAATCAAGAAAATAATAAGCATCCTAGTAATTACTATTAACATTTCAATCACCTACACCCTGGAAAATGGGATACATGTTCAAAACATAGGAAGAAAAGCTGTCAATATCTAGAAATTACTTGCAAACAACACCCTCTGAAAGAGCATGGACAAGCTAATAAATTTACAAAAAAAAAAAAGAGCAAAGGATAAATATTTAAGCAAACAAACAGACGAAATGAACATGCACAATGGTTTAACTAATTAACCAAATAAACCATACAAAATACCAGATTTATATTTGCCTTTCTAGGATACACTTAACTCCCTTAAGATGAAATTAAATGAAGATAAGACACATGGGAAATAACACATTGATCAATGCGAACAAAAGTATGCACACAAAATCTCAGTGAGTAAAGTGTATCTTTGAGAAGTCATAAACAAAAGTTGATGAAAAGAAACATCGAGATGATTCTATTACTTACCTGAACCAAGATTACATTAAGTTTGTTTACATAAAGCCTCTCACTGCGAAAAGAAGCTTCATTACTTGAAAGTTGAATAACAATACATATAGAAGTTAATATATCCACTGGAAAAAAACAATGAAATACAAACCTAAACAAGATGTACATATTAAAAACAATAATCAATGTTTACCAAATAACATAAGACACATGCATTAGATTGACCTAAACAATGAGATCTGATATGTAATTCTTTATCCCATCCCGTTGTTCAACTAGCAAAGCATTCCATTGATATTTGATTACACCTTCAGTCACCTAAAATCACCAGAAACAAGATTAACTTAAGCTAGCAATTAGAAGTTTTACTAATGTAACTAAAATTCGTATGCACCTTCAATCACCTAAAGTCATAAGGTTGAAAATGAAATTTAATTTCACTAATGTAAACTAGAAGCCATAGGCAGTGCACCTAGGAACCATGTGAAAATCTTTTACAGGGTCTACAAAGCAACAGTCCTATGCATTTTCAATTGTTATCCAATATAATCATCTTGGGCTAGAATTATGCACTAAGAAGTCTGAAGGCATTGCATCAAAGATGAGATCTCAATTTCAGTAAGTGTATCAGTGGCTAAAAAGAAGAAAGCACAACAGTACCTGAAGTGAAAATAACTTTGTATTCAAATTCTGCGAGTTCTGCAGAATGCTAACAACTTGCAACCATGTATCTGGATGAGCCTGTAAATACCGCAATATCCGCTCCGCTGCTGCTCTCTGCAACATAACAGCATAGACAGTAAAGTATAGTGCCAAACTATAGTGACAATATAAAAGATATTAAAATCAAGAACCCTTAGTTTTCTTTATTTCCCTATTCCAATTGCAAAAGTGAAAACTACCTATAACATTATACGTATATCACTGTCCCTATAAGAAGTCACCTAGTTCATTTTCATGCTCAAATAATGTCAGAAAAAAACACCGTGATTAAATTCAAGCTAAATTTTGAATTTCAAGGATTACATTCAGGGAACACAGTGCCTTAGCCATAAGCATAAATCACCATCTGAAATCTCACAATTTAAGGAGAAAAGCACAAGCATATGGATTTATTTTCCACACGTATTTGTGAACTGTTTGTCGCAAGTTTGAGTCCTTGTTGTTAGACTGTTTACATGTAGCATACTACAGAAATCATTCATCTCATCAAATGTACAGCATAAAAAGAACTTGACTAATAATGTAGAAAAAAAAAACTCATGATTTTGTCATAGTTCCACTTCTTCTAGCCATTAGATATCATATATATTCACATAATTCCCAACTTGAAATAAGATATTATATATTTTCTCTTCTTAAAATACAAGCACGTGACATTTTAGGATAAGAATGATATTCGCTAGCTAATCATTAAATCATAAACTCAGTTTTTGTGTAGGTAGACAACGCTAACATGTATGTCTTTACACTCCATGACCTTCTTGTATCTACCTGGCACGAAGCAGTCAGGGATATTTTAATACTAAAAAACCATTAGTGTCTGGCATAACTAGAACAATAAGGTGGGTGCTAGGACATTCCACAACCAGGGACCAACCATTGGTACATAAGACAGACAACTACCAGAACAGGAGATGACAAGCCTAGCTCATGATGAGTCAATGGCTGGGGGTAACGGAAATAATATGGATGTTCTCTCTATATCTGGATAAACTTGATGTCAAATATAATCCAAATTCCATTTCAAAAAGTCAAATTTATACAAATTTCATTGTCCTTCACTTGCACTTTGATTTAGATATTCCAGTAGCAAATACTCCTTTTGTTTCCACCAACTTGGCATAGTTTATTAGAATGGTGCCCAAGATTACTTTGTAAGTAGGAAGTTATTGGAGGATATATCCCTTGATTTAAACTCTACAAAAGCTACAGACATCGCTGAGGGAAAAATATTGGAAGAGACATGTACATATCTGAAATTTTCTTGTTGTTTTTTGCAGGACACAAAATATGAACACAGAATCCACAGGCACAAGAGCAGGAGATGGCCATGAAGCTATAAAATTAGAAGCCACAAAAAACAAATTCAGAATTACATCAAGCAATTAAAAAAAAAACACAGATGGCGCATAGTGATAATGGTGATATTTGATCATCAAAGTATAAATCTACACACCAAAGACACAAGTGTCCCAAAATTGATGAATAAAAATAAGAATACGCAAACCACATTAAAAGAATCGGAATAGCATGGATATAGAACCATATTGCTAAACCATAACCACAAATAACCCACCAAAGAGAAGTACAATAAGATACATACCCAGGTCAGTGCACTCTAGTATGCTTCGGAATTCCTAAATCATACTGCAATTAGATCTCACAAATAAAACAAATTTCATTTCGAAATAGAAACAAATGGTCATAAGAAGCATTGAAACATTGATAATCAAAACAAAATAAAGCAAATTTTTGACACAACACTAGATCAGATTTATTGCAACATAACTTGTTACAATCCTGTATGAGGCATAGAATATACCCCCGACACTGACAGGACAACACTAATTCGATCATTTTCCAGAAAAAGAAGAGAAAAGGACGAAGAGTTCAATCATAAACTCAGTAACAGTCTTCAAACACAATGTGTGAGTTTCGCAACTTTACTGAATTAGAAATAGAAACAAATGGTCAGAAGAAGCATTGAAACATTGATAATCAAAACAAAATAAAGAAAATTTTTGACACAACACTGGATCAGATTTACTGCAACATAACTTGTTAGAATCCTGTATGAGGCATAGAATATACCCTCGACACTGACAGGACAACACTAATTCGATCATTTTCCAGTTAATGCATACACTAATTTTATCATTTTTCGATCTAGAGTGCCAAGATAAGTCGGTTTTCGAATGGAAGAGGGACAAATATCCAACGTTGAAAGACTCCAGGTCAGCTCACCAACACCTCCAAAAGAGAGAAAAAAAGGCCAAATAGGTAGCCTAGACATTATCCATAGCCCATTCAGTAAATGTGTATGGGATGACAAAACATTGGAGAGAGATGAATACTCTCACAGATTCAATTGGGCACAACCCATTTAATCCAAAGTTTAAAAAGTGCAGATAATGAAAATAAAGACCCACATTGATTGAGGTACCTTCTATAGATTTTTCCTTTAGAAGAACATCAGAAATTCTTAATATGGTACCCGGTTTGGTATG
This sequence comes from Pinus albicaulis, assembly GCA_034641835.2. Taxonomy (NCBI): domain Eukaryota; kingdom Viridiplantae; phylum Streptophyta; class Pinopsida; order Pinales; family Pinaceae; genus Pinus; species Pinus albicaulis. The sequence continues at coordinate 1,327,335,720 of CM076580.1, forward strand.
TTGGCTATTCCGGCTTGGTTGGAAAGAGAGTGATGCCTCGTACAGTACTTGAAATTTTTAATATACGAGTATTTTTTCAGTAACAACCTAAAAAAATCCACACCATACATGATCTGTCCAAAAATTGTAAACACCTAACCATTGAGGCCACATTGGCAAAAGGAGTCATCAAAAAACATTTTTAAGGAAATGGGTACAAAAATTCCTTCTTTGATTTTGATAATGTCTGTTCCCTGGAGGGAAGAGAGTGGGGATGAAAAGCAGATAAAGCTGTAGTCCCACAGCACGCAGACACAGACACAGATGGAGCACTGAAACCTTGCTTCCAGTGGCAGCGAGAAAGGACTATAAATCTGTGAAATACTTTGTACCATCACTCTCTATGAATCAATCAACATTTTTTCACTCTACAATAGATGTTATTGTTTGTGTTCAGAGTATGGGAGGAATGAAAAAATGTAGTTGATCACTACAGAACGCACATTGAGGCCCAAATAAATTTGATTGATGAATGGTAGAATAATGTATATAGGATAAGCTCCGAAGGGAGTCCCAAAGTAATGTTGAAATCTAACCCTGTCCAGAAGTTTTGCATCTTAGAGTGGGAATGCACTCTTTCCCAACCTTTCATGGATACCAAAATTTTCTATTCATTGTTATATTGCCTTACTAGGGAAATTCCATGTCACACATGCATTCCTCCATCAATGAGGCACTTTATAATATAGTGATGGAAGGAGTCCATGATACTCTTGGCTCCTTCATGCAAGATGTAGAGGTGAAATTTAGGTGAAATTTAACACACGGAAGTGTATCCAAGGGCTTAAGAGGCAATTAGGCAACATGAAATCCATGGAGCACGTTGTAAACATTATGGACTTGGAAGGCGAAATGCGTCACTCCAAGGGCTTAAGAAGAATTTAGGAACTATGAAATCCATGGAGCAGATTGTAAAAATTATGGACTTGAAAGGCCAAATGTGTCACTCCAAATAAAATGTGGGATTGAATGACAAAAAAGATAATCCAACAAGATCCATGGAGCAGGTTGTAAACATTATGGACTTGAAAGGCTAAATGTGTCACTCCAAGGGCTTAAGAAGAATTTAGGCACCATGAAAGACTTAACTTCTATTAAAATAGTCAGCCCACCTATTAAATTATACAAGCTCTTGTGTTACATTTAAAATATAAATGATGAACATAATGACTTGGTCAATTCAACCAACTATATAATAATCTTCTCAACTAAATTTTGATCCCAAACTTTCCTATTTTGCATATCACATGGAAGAATCACCCCAGCATAAACTACACTACCAAAAATTTCTCCATCATAAGCTATTTTTGCTGGGAAATAGATAAACCTATTTGTTAATGGTTGGTTGACCAACCTTTCGAGCAGTGGATTATACACTCATTGGTTTAATACACCATAACTCTTCTTTAGTACTATCCACTCATTGCTTTAGTACACCCTAACTCTTTTATCGAGCATAAGGGCAATCTAACAACCACCAATTACTACATTTGGTGGTCTTAAACTTAGAAAATAATGCAAAGGGGCCATATAACTAATTAGATTCAAGGATATACAAGTGATTTGATGGCCTAAGAATATTGACATCCCATTGCTGGGTAACATTGCAAGGCATGCTATGCCAGAGCCTGCTTCACAGAACCCATAATATAGAGGACATGAGGTTTGATGAAGTTTATTGCTGCGTTCAATGCATTACACTATTCCTATTGCATTACTAAATCAATACCTATTGAAATGGAATTTCAAAAAACATGACAGTGAAATTGTGCTTCAATGCAATATTTATGCCTTTTGGTAGCTTAAGATACAGGGATTAGAGGGTAGTTTATGTGAAAAATTTACAACCACAATATGAAAATAGTGAGATTTTCATAAATATATGACATGAGTATGTAGAGCATGCAAAATTAGCTAAGAACCAAAATGAGTATATAGACACAGTAGCGTTTCAGAAGAAAGGAAGGAAAGCAGCAAATAAGCTTAAATACCTTGATCTAGGGCTTCCAGAAAATTATGGAATTTCTCCAACTTGTGAACCTGTGCTTGTTGATCAGATGCTAACCCAGTTATATAAACCCTAACTCCAAACTAAACATTGAAGCAACTATGTTGTACCCTTTTGCTGAAAATTTGGCGCCAAATAATATTTCCCGCTCTCCATGAAAGAATCAGAACTCCATGGTTCTCCATCACAACCCCTTTAAACCAAGGTTGATCGCTGTTGTGCCAACACATAGGATTAACAGATTTGTGAACATTGTATGGGATGTATTCTGCGGCCACGCAGGATTGTGCGATGTGTATGGCTTCTAGGGCAACCAGATGAGAATGTATGCGCGATGTGGACGGCTTCATTTGTGAGGGAAAGCTTTCAGAAGCTTTCAGTGTATTGTACTAAGCGCGGAGAATATATGATTAAACAAGTAGTATTTTGAGAATACAATTAAACGACCTCCCGAATAGATAGATGCCCAATGGTGTGCCCACCTGTCATCCCAACTCAGTTGTGAAACATTATTACAAAATACCATTGAGAAGGTCCAAAAATTGTTTTTGCTCCAATTTATGGTTAGCAGGTCATCTCAACTCCAATTCTTAAACATCACTACAAAATACTATTGAAGCTGTAACCCTAATTCCAAAAATTATTTTTGCCCCAATTTCTATTAAAATCATTTCTATTTTTTTCAGAGTGAAACAAAACCTGAAAGAGAAATTATTAATGTTTGTGAGATGGGTTCAGTTAATTCGAAGTCTCCTCACCTTATCCTGCACATGTTATCCACACCAATGTCGAGAATATCAGCTATACATGGGCGATCAAAAAGCCAAGGTGTGCAGGGGCATAGCTTACTATCAATAATAAGTGCACTCAAGAGCTTGGGTGATAGTTGAGAGCTCAACTACCAAATTCAAGGAGCCTACTCTCCAATTGGTTTAGCAGGAAATTACTCAAGCAAAGACGAAATCAACAAATGATCAACACGCCCTCATGAATACTTCATGTTGACAAAGGTAATGGATTAGGTTTTGGATTCCAAACATACCATGATTTTGTTTCGAATCAAATTTTTAACTAGTGAGATATACATTCCCAAATTTTAAGACCTGATAACTATAATTATAAGCGATTTATTTAACTTACCTTTTTCAATATTAAATTAACTCTAAATAAATGCAATGGTCATGTTTGACAGTCCATAAAAATTTAGAAAGTCAAAATATTAAAAAAATAAAAAAAATAAAAAATTGGCGTCAATTTCAATGACAAAGAACGATTACATAAACCCCATACTTCTTAATAGCATGGATTCCAAAATTTATAAATTTCTTGGATATAATAGCTTATTCACAATGAAATTTCATAAAAACTATGTGGAAATTACTGTCCGATAAATTATATCGTAATGGTTGCTAAAATATTAAATATATTAAATAAAAATCAAGAATTTTATTTAATTATTATTATTATTTAATTTTAAAGTTATGGTTAAGCTAGGCACTAAATTGGTGTAAAAAAATATTTTGTTTGTGGGATAAGTGACCCATTTTAGCATAGTTATTTGATTGCTAAATTTAAGAAGGTATACATACTCTGCTAAATCTACAAAGGCCTCGTCTCATTTGAACCTATACCTCTTAGCAAACAAAACTTACTCTTAACTGTTAAAATATGTAATTAACTCCCACATGCAAGTTAGATCTAGCATTATTTTAGATCAATAAGACAATTGGGAGGTTCCCTCATTGATATATATTCCTACCATGTCTTGTGAGAACATAACCAAGGGATGATTTGGTGGGAGAAAGTTTACTCAAAACAAAATGAAGGAGATATTATAGTTAATGGTGTATTATGCAAACAACTTATTCCCTTTATAGTTAATCAAAGTTTATTTGACAAAGCACCATGTAATCAAAGTTTATTGGTGGGGAAGACAAGCACCATGTAATCAAAGTTTATTTGACAAAGGGATTGGCTATTAATTGATTGGTTCAAAGGAAAATATGTCAAGTTATTTATGGTTAGCACCTTTTGGTGCACTTTCCTAGAGGCCCTGGCTCCTGATATTACTGGAATGGATGTGATTATACTACAGATCCTCTTGTTCAAGTTGGTCAAATCCAATACATAATTACAATATGGAGGAGATCACCTTGAAGACCTTTCAAGGAAAGTTGGTCAAATCTATTACATAATTACAATATGGAAGATCAAGGAAAAAATGGTGTACATTAAATACAACATAACATGTGCTCCCTTCTTAATTTTTATATATTAAACTCCCTTGTCAGAAGCAGCTCTATGGTTTCACCACACCAATATTTGTGCCTTTTACATCTTTACACTGAGCCTGTGTAGATTCTACTCCATGAATCTTGTAGCTGAGTTGCACATTCTGTAACTCAATTCCCTGGCATGGTACACTTGGGCCGCATGAAAGAGAAATAGCCACCTGTGTGGCTGGTAGAGGGGGAACTTTGAGGATCCCATTGCTCCACCTTCACAACTGGTATTGTCCATCATTGGGTCTTTCCAATTGCATACTCTATCACTAACTAGTTCAATTTCAAATTCCCAATTTCTTTCCAAAATAACGATTGGTTGACTACCAATCGCCACGAGATAATACCAATGACTAACAAAGGCCGAATTAAGAGCACCAAAGAGAAATAAAGATAACAAATTCTCCCGTGAAAGCCAAGGAAACTGATGTAGACCAATAACTATTTCGAACAACAAGTTATTGATCTGCACCTTGCTCACATAATCACATCCTTAGTTAATTGCCTCCATAATGTTTCAAAGCTTGCGCAAAAAAAAATGATTCTTCCTTGGCATGTTTGGACCTTGATGGAAGATCTCGGTTGAAAGAGAGAATTTCAAGGAATCGACCTCGGACAAGTCAGACCACTACACAAATCTCTCATCCAGAGCCCGCGAGCTTAATGGAACCTCTCAATCACTGAAGAGGTAGAGCAATCTGGAGACCTAGAAGGAGCCTTTACTAATACTAATAATTTTAATTAAATTATAATTCATTTATTTTTTATAATTTTTATTTTATTTTATCATTATAAAACATATAATAAAATAAATAAAAAATTTGAGTGATTTAATACTTATTATAAATTAATACCTTTAAGTTATATAAATATATCACATTTATCCACATCACCTCATAATTCCTCATAACCTTTTTCTTTGCAGGATGCTTAAAAAATAAAGGAAAAGAACAACTACCATATATTCGAGCAACCAATGCACTCTTAGAGTCTTTATTATGCAGCATTCCTTCGCCTCATCCCAAAAGTTCTAATCAATCCATATTTTTATTTGAAGTTTTATAAAATGTTTCATATTGTTTTTCACCTATATTTTTATACATCTTAAAATCAGATGATTGGTAAATCATCCAAAATATGTCACCCGATATGGTTGTGTGAGTTCATTGATTGTCTAGGTTTGGGAACATGCAAAAGTTTGGCGATGTGAAGGGATGGACACACCATATATCCTGAGTGGGGATGTGAGTGGAGTTAGATAAGAGGCCGTAGGATTCTTTTATGTTGAAGTGGCCAGTCGCATTAGAGCGCCATCTTAGCTTGCCCGGTTGATTGTCCCTTTGAATCTTCCTTTTCCTTAGCTCATCAACTAGGTTAGTCCAATCCTGAGAGTGATTTTGCTAGACCCATTTCGGTGCCTCTTTTCATTCCTTCCATTCAGTTTTCTTTCTTTTTCCAGGAAAAGGGCTTCTTTGAACGAGGGAGAGCCCATAAGAAGAGTGTCATCCACATATTGTTGGTGGGTTGAAGGAGGGTTAGAGGGGTAGAGGTTAAGGGGGTTAAATGGGTTAGGCGTTTAGAGTTTTAGGGGGTTAGGGGATTTAGTAGTTAAGGATTTTAGGGGTTATGGTTTTGGGGGTTAAATGGGTTAGGGTTTTAAGGGTTTAGGGGGTTAAATGGGTTAGGGGTCGGGAATTAGGGTAATTGTGAGGGCATGATAACTAAGGAGTGTCGGTGCATGCCAAGGATTGAAAAGGCATGCTAACACATGCCAGAAAGTGTTGGGCACAACATTGATTTTCCAATGACTTGGTTGGGTTCCCAAGTCGCAAAAAAAGTAAGGTTATCTATCACGGCATGAAAGCTAAGAAATACCAAGGTGTGGCAGGGAATTCCTAGAAGTACTAACACATGCTAGGTAGTTCCAAGGCATGATAGGCATTCCAAGATGTGCCAGGTGCTAGGGTGTGGCATGAACACATCCTAGGGAGTGTGAGGGCCAAGTGTTAGGGAAACACAAGGGAGCACTAGTTTCAAATGCATGGAAATGAAGTATTAGCCAGTTCCAGGTGTGCTAAGAAGGGAGTGAAATGGTATTCTAGGAAGTGCCAAGGCATGTTAGAGTGTTAGGGAAGCATACAAAGATGTTCCAAGTGCCAAGATGTGTCAATGTGTGCTAAGGAGTGTTAGGGAGAGCTAGGAAAACATAACAGAGTACTAGGTCAAAATGCATAAATGAATGAATAAGAGTGTGTGACAGGGAGTGTTAGCGAGTTTTAGGTATCTTGAGAAGGGAGTAACATGGTATGATAGGGACCTCGATAATTTTTTCCCATGGAGAATTATTTATGTTGTATCCATTGCATTAAAGCAAGAGGTCTGTCAATGCTTTTTTGTATGTGTTTATAAATTGAAAGAGACCTTAAAATCTACCTCACCAATCTGACCACAATTGATGAGTGCAAGCATTTGAAAAATGGCATCATGAGTGGAGCCTTTTCCAAAAAATATTATTCATTTACATTACAATATATACAACATGTAGTTAGCGTTCCATCCATGTTAGCGCACACACCTGATGGTATAAGTCCTTAAACTGGTACAAAAAAATTGATTTTATATATTCACATACGGGACAGTCACAAGATGTAAACAAAATCACATATTGAAATCCTCAGCCAGGAATATGCTAAATTGCTTCAAAATGTGCTTGCAACTAGGTAGGAATCAAAGACAATCGTTGCAATGGGTTAAGGGGATCTAAGAGAGAATTATGTAAGGAGCTTCTTCTAGGTAAAGGAAATTGGTATTACTATTGTTAAAGGGGGTGGCCTACAAAGATACATTGGTAGCTATTGATGCAAGAGCATAATTTCAACAATTTATTTCAAAATTTGTATTTGTCCTCCAGAAGGTCTTAGAGATTTATAGGAGGAAGTTGGTTTCCTTGTTTCCCTATAATTTTGTAGGATTTCTAATTTCATATTTGGGATAGGAAATTTTAGTAATTTTAGGCATAAGTTAAGATGTTGTTTGATTTTTTAGGGTCTCCTAGTCATTAGGAAAGTTGAGTCTTATGATTAGGATTACTTGTGGCATCCTATGTATTTTTCAAACTCCAATATACCAAGGAAAATATGTGGAGGACATTTGGGGGAAGTGTGATTGTCCATAAAATGTAAATCGTATTTGGGGAACTTGTAGCTCTTTTCCTTGGACCCTACTAGTTCTTAGAGGTGTTAAGGGGTTTAAGGGTTTAGGAGCAAGGGGTTAAGGGTAAAGGGTAAAGGGTTAGGGCTTATGGGATTTAGAGGTTAGGGGGTTGAGGTATAGGGGGTTTAAGGGTTAGAGGTTAATGACTTAGTGGTTAAGGGATTCAGGGATTAAAGATTAACCATCAAGGGCTTACATGTCAGGGGATTTAGGGGTTAAGTGCCTAAGGGTTATGGTATTTAGGTGTCAGCGAGTTAAGGGGTTAGGGGTTAGGGGTTATGAATTAAGGGTCAAGGTTTAAGAGGATACGGGATTAGGGTTTATGGGGTTCAAGGATTCTAAGTTAGGGGTTAGGGGTTAAGGGGTTAGTGGCTTTGGGTTTAAGGGATCAAGGGGTTGATTTGTTATGAGTTATGGGTGTAGGGGTTAAGGGATTGTGGCTTTGGGGTTAAAGGGATAGGTATTTTAGTGGTTATGGATTAAGTGTGTATGGGTTGTGATAATGTGGCCCCTAATCCCCTTGTCAAAAATATTGGGGTTTCCCCTATAAATTTCTCTCATTGCCTTACCTATAGGTCCCCTATCCCTTATGTCATAAGGCCCTAAGGCTCCTTCTCATTCTCTAATGTTAGGATTACAGATCTCAGTAAACCATGCTCGAACCTTTCACTTCTACCCATCCATGCTACCCTTATGTCCCTTTGCCCCATTCAATACACCAAAAGATCCCCATCCCCCAAAATTCATGATAATTAAACATTTGGAGCTGATAATTTAACAACAGCTTCACAACTAGTCCATTTATAATGGTGTCTTGGAGCTATTAGATGTCATTTCATTGAGCTACAGTGACAGGTGAGAGTTATGCATAGCTCACTAAAGGTGTATCAAGAGGATATTAGTCTATTGGCTATAGAATTTGACTCTTTTTATTTGTAACTTAGCGAAATGGAAAAGATGTGGAGACAATCTCTATTCTTCTTCTTTCACCGGGCCATGTAAAATAAATGAAGAAAATAGTCTCAACCCCTTGGAGAAGGAAAGTTGAGAGCAATAATTAGCATGAACAAACAAAGAATCCAATGAGTTAAGTTTAGAGGCGTCTCCCTTTCTAAACAAGCATCCATAAGCTTGTTAGTGTTAGTATGAATCTTTACTAGAGGTTGAGCAGTCTTCACATCACCAACCACATACAATTGAAATGTACCAATCCCTACAATAAAAATGATGTCTCCAACTAAGGTGTAGTTAATACCAATAATATCACCTTATGAAGCTATTACAATATGATTTGGAAAGTACGTTTCCATACATGTGTGAAAGGAACAATCCATTTGGTTAGCAAAAGGAAGTCTTTTTTAGGACATCCAGAAACCCCCTTGAAGGAGACAAGAAGGGTTTGAAACCATATAATACAAGTTGATCTATGAACCCTATTTCTAATGTGTTCTATGCATGTGTTTGTTCACTCGGTTTGACATATGATAGACAATATATGAAGCCTTTTTTTCCATGTATCATCTTCATTAGATATCATGTTGCTAAGAATGAAGTGTATGGATTAGAGTTAAAGTTCCTATTTTAGTTTGTTGTCTTTTTTTGTCTTTTAGAGTACAAATATTTCTGGTATACTGTGCTAAGGTAGTTTGGCTTTCAAATATTCAAGGAATATGTGAGCTAATATAAGACAATATTGTAATATTTGAAATAACATGATGAACTATTTAGCACAATTTATGGTGTTGGATTGATTGAGATGTTTATTTTTGGATGGATGGATGTACATCTCTTTAGCCAATAGACAAAACTCATTAAGCATTGTTGCAAGTATGTTATTGACATGTTGAAGTGCCATTGAGACTTAGAGGTAGAAGATTTAGACTTGTATATTTTCACTTATCCGGGTGTGATGATACCTTGTGGAGGTAAGCAAAATTTCCATTTTTTTAACTCTTGGATATATTCTATACGCTCTTGAGAGAATTTCAACCTTTTAAATAAAATTACAAACAAATGTACATTCATGCAATAATTACTAATTGATTTGGGGGTGACTCAACAAATTGTAGCATGTTGGCTTGTTGAATTTGTTAGTAAGTTAATTAGGGCTTGATAAATTTGTAAGCTTCAATGGGATTTATTGCAGTTGTATTTGTTTTAGAGAAGCAAGTTTGGAGTGGTGGTTGTGCTTCCTTTATTGAATTTGATTTCTTTGGTTCTTCTTCTTGTGCATGCCCACTGTGGTATATTCTTGTTAGTGGTTAAGGGGTTAGGGATTGGGGGCTTAAGGGTTAGGGGCATAATGAATTAGTATTTAAGGGATTAGGGATTGGGGTTAGGGGAATAATGAGTTAGTGGTTAAGGGGTTATGGATTGGGGGGTTAGGGGTTAGGGGATTTAGGCACATTTAGGGGTTATAGGAATAATGAGTTAGTGATTAAGGGATTAGGGATTGGGGGCTTAGGGGTTAGGGAATTTAGGCGCAGTAAGGGGTTAGGTGAATAATGAGCTAGTGGTTAAGGGATTAGGGATTAGGGGCTTAGTGCTTAGTGGGTTTAGCAATTAAGGATTTAGGGGTTAGGGGTGAGGGGTTAATGGGTTAATGGTTAAGCGTTAACGATTTAGGGGTTTAGGGGTTAAAGGGTTAGGGGTTTAGGTGTTAGTGGTTTATGGGTTTAAGGGTTTAGAGGTTTAGGGTTTAGGGGTTAAATGGGTTAGGGTTTTAAGGGTTAAGGGGGTTAAATGGGTTAGGGGTTGAGAATTAGGGCTTAATGGGTTAGGGGTTAAGGTTAGACGTTTAGGGTTTACGGGGTTAAATGGGTTTAGGGGTTTAGAGGTTTAGGGGTTACGGTATTTAGCAGTTAAGGATTTTAGGGGTTAGGGGTTAGGGGTTAAGTGGTTAAGGGGTTAGAGGTTAAGGGGTTAGATGTTTAGGGGGTTAAATGGGTTAGGGGTTTAGAGGTTTAGGGGGTTAGGGGATTTAGCAGTTAATTATTTTAGGGGTTAGGGGTTAGGGTTTTTGGGTTAAATGGGTTAGGGTTTTAGGGGTTTAGGGGGTTAAATGTTTTAGGGGTCGGGAATTAGGGTTTAAGGGGTTAGGGGTTAAGGGTTTATGGGGTTAAATGGGTTAGGGGTTTAGGGTTTAGGGGTTTAAATGGGTGAGGGGTTATAGTCATTTATTAGGTGAACAAGGCACAATCTAGTTGTAGTAACCGTAACTTGGTCAAGTTGTTATAGTCAAAGCAAGCCTTGGTTGGGTTCCCAAGTTCCAAAAAATTAAGGGTAATTGCGAGAGCATGATAACTAAGGAGTGTCAATGCGTGCCAAGGAATGAAAATACATGCTAACACATGCCAGAAAGTGTCAATGGATGTTGATGAGTGTTAGGGAGTTCCAGGACATTGCAAGGGAGAACTAGGCCAAAATGCATGGAAACGAACAAAAAAGAGTGTGTGCCAAGTAGTGTCAACAAATTCCAAGTGTCTCAAGGATAAAGTGTGTTAGGGGGAGTTCAGAATAAGACTTGTAGGAGGTAAGCCTATGGTTACATAGAGGGTTTGACAAAGTAATTTCAGACAAAGGGAAACTTTAGGCTGGGCACAACATCGATTTTCCAATGACTTGGTTGGGTTCCCAAGTCACAAAAAAGCAAGGTTATCTACGACGACATGAAAGCTAAGGAATACCAAGGTGTGTCAGGGAATTCCTAGAAGTACTAAGACATGTTAGGCAGTTCCAAGGCATGATAGGCATGCCAAGATGTGGCAGGTGCCAGGGTGTGGCATGAACACATGCTAGGGAGTGTGAGGGCCAAGTGTCAGGAAAACACAAGGGGGCACTAGTTTCAAATGCATGGAAATGAAGTATAAGCCAGTTCCATGTGTGCTAAGAAAGGAGCGACACTATATTCTAGGAAGTGCCAAGGCATGTTAGAGTGCTAAGGAAGCATACAAAGTTGTTCCAAGTGCCAAGGTGTGCCAATGTGTGCTAAGGAGTGTTAGGGAGTGCCAGGAAAACATAACAGAGGCGCACTAGGTCAAAATTCATAAATGAATGAATAAGAGTGTGTGACAGGGAGTGTTAGCGAGTTCTAGGTATCTCGAGGAGGGAGTGACATGGTATGATAGGCAGTACTAAGTCATGTTATAGTGTCAGGGCGGCATGCATCCAAGATTTTATATATTCACATACGGGACAGTCACAGGATGTCAACAAAATCACATACTTATCGAAATCCTCAACCAGCAATAATATGCTACATTGCTTCTTAATGTGCTTGCAACTAGGTAGGCATCAAATACAATCATTGCAATGGGTTAAGGGGATCTAAGAGAGAATTATGTAAGGAGTTCCTTCTAGCTGGTAAAGGACATTGGTATTACTATTGTTAAAGGGGGTGGCCTACAAGGATACATTGGTAGCTATTGATGCAAGAGCATAATTTCAACAATTTATTTAAAAATTTGTATTTTTCCTCCATAAGGTCTTAGAGATTTTTAGAAGAGGAAGTTGGTTTCCTTGTTGCCCTATAATTTTATAGAATTTCTAATTTCATATTTGGGATAGGAAATTTTAGTAATTTTAGGCATAAGTTAAGATGTTTTATTTTTTATTTTTAAGGCCTCCTAGTCATTAGGAAAGTTGAGTCTTATGATTAGGATTACTTATGGCATCCTATGTATTTTTCAAACTCCAATACACCAAGGAAAATATGTGGAGGACATTTGGGGGAAATGTGATTGTCCATGAAATGTAGATCAGATTTTGGGAACTTGTAGCTCTTTTCCTTGGACCCTACTAGTTCTTAGAGGTTGTATTTGGAGCAGTTAGCAAGAAAAACATAGTATGCCCAAGAATATTAGTGTTGGAGCACCTATGGTTAAAACACGAGATTCAAAGTTCAAATCCCCTTGAGTTGCCAACCAAAAAATAATATTTTATTATCTATATATTTATTAAATTTTTAGAATGTGGTTTAAGGAAAAAAGAAAAATATAATATAAAGAAATAAATATGACATGATTAAATTTCATGTGGTTTGAATATCTATTTTCAAAAATAAAAAATATAATTTTATCCACTATCCACTCATGGATATTTCAATGCAAACTTCTGAATGCTAATGATTTTGTCTTAATTGCTAACTATCTTAAATGGGTTTCGTCTTAATTGTCATTGTCTTAAGTTGCCATTGTCTTAAATATAAAGTTATGTCTTAAATATTTTTGTCTCAAAGTGCTTTTGCCGTAAATATAAAATTTTGTCTTAAAATATTTTTGTCTCAAATTGCTTTTGTCTTAAAATATATTTGTCTCAAACTACTTTTGTCTTAAATGTAAAGTTTTGTCTTAAAATATTTTTGTCTCAAACTCGTTTTGTCTTAAATATAAAATTGTCTTAAAATACTTTTGTCTTAAATTTTTTTGTCTCAAATTGTTTTTGTCTTAAATATTTTTGTCTCAAATTGTTTTTGCCTTAAACATAAAGTTGTGTCTCAAATTATTTTTGTCTCACACAATTTTTGTCTTAAATTTTATATTTAAGACAATTCAATTGATATTAAATTTTAATATAAAATAACTAAAATAAAAAGTGACTTTTTAAGACAAAAGATTTTTTTTGTCTTAAAAAAATGTCTTAAAAACACCTTAGTGTAGTAGTGTGAGATTGTGAAACTGTGGATAGCTCATTAAATCAGTTATAGATAACATGTTTGTCCTAGGCTTTGTGACACAGAAGCAATGATTCAACCTCACTAGTTACTCTAACTCTTATGGCCCAACATTTGTTTGTAGCAACAAATCAATTTATCTTGGATAGGCATATGTTACTCTCAAAAGCAAAGTAAGGAATTTTGCGATGTAAAGATATATTCAACATCCTTACAAATCATCTCCATTTACAAATACTTATAGATGTAACATATATTTTCATCATAATTAATACATTGATACTTTGTTCACGTAAAGAGTTTGATAATTTATTTTTTCCATGTCAAGGCATTTCATCATATTTTGGGGGAAGAATGACTCCAAATTCCGATGCAAGTCTAGATTTGAAGCTATCAAAGTTTCTATTTTCAATTTCTTATCTCACAGTATGTAAAAACTTTTATAAATTTCATAATAATAATTTCTTTTCCAAATTATTTTTAGACGAGTGACATATTTTATGCTTTCAATGTGGCAAGATTTTGGCAATTTTAACCATATACCTAAATTTGCTTTAACGATATACCTGAATTCAAGTATATATTTAGTGAGTTCAAACAATCTTTAACTAATGTTGAATAATTTTCAGCCTTTTTGGGTCTTTAATAATGGATTTGTATTGTTATCTCGATTGAAAGGATAATAATATATGTGAGGTCAGGTCATGCAAAGGGATACGGATTCTATGTGTAGGAGTTTTAATATGGGGAATCTGAAAAACGAATGGAGAAAATAAACATAATTTTAATTGTGAAACTTGTGGCTTACATATAGGTGTATCGCATAGGTTGCGGTGCTTTTTAAGATGCCCAAACAAAAGAACTTTTCGGGCGTTACAAGATGGGAATATTTGGTCTTCATTGACAAGAAATACTCGAATATGCAGGAATGCATATGCGAGAATTGCTTCGGAAGTTAGCTTTTTGAGTGGAACTCGTGGTAATATATTTGGACTTGAGGAATTAAGCCTATCATATTCACTCGAATATGTAGGAATGCATATGGGAAAATTGCTTCGAAAGTTGGCACTTTGAGTTTAACTCGTGGTAAAATGTTTGGACTAAAGGAATTAAGCTTATCATATTTATGGTTGCAAATCAATGTGGTTTGTCACTATGACCTAGAACAATGTTTAGTTTAAACCAGGGAGTAACCAAAATGTTATGGAATATTATTTTAATGTTTATTGTTTTGAATTTTAAAATATGAATAAGGAAAAAAAAAGTGTCTATTTATGCATGTCTTAGTAGATTAAATACGTTGTGATAAATTTGTAAAGTTAGTATTTATTTATTATTCATAGTTGAAAAATGTAGAAATAGTAATTAATGTTGCAAAAGAAATAAATTCAAATTAGACAAAATCTAGATCACATAAAATTACGTTTTTTTCTTCATTCTGTGTAATAATATGGATTCCATATTAATTGCAGCGTTGAGAATTGGATACTTCATTAAGCTTTTAACCCACCAAACTATTTTTCAAGGAAAAGAGCCCTGAGTTTCACATTGTTGAAATTTGCTCTCGATCTCCTACTAACATTTCCTTTGCAGCAACTAGTGACATTGCTAATTTAATTACTTTCTTTTAACTTTTTAATGGCAGAAAACTTTAAGTTCACACTACGGTTTCCGGGTAGTGAAATGCGGGAAAAAAGCCAAATGGTCAACTTATCTGCAAGAAGGGGTATTGAGTCAGACGTACCAGCTACGGTCATACATTTGTAATCTTCGTAGACTATCTACACTCATGGATTTTAAGTAATCAATTCAGTACGAGGAATTTTCAAATAGTCTCTCCGGTTAACCGTGAGGAAAGTTGAGTGTCATAACAACCTCCGGTCATATTTTCCTATTACTCGTTCTTCCCCTACAATCGTTTATTCCAACCAACCATAAACATGATATCAACAATTTAAAATCACATCTTTGAATCTGAAATGCCATAAGACACGGCTATTTTTAAACAATCTATATAAAAATGTTTTGTCCCGTGTCCTCTACGTAAGATGACTTTGTTGAGGGTCCAGACTACAACTAATTTGAATTCAATTCAATATTCAGCTTAGGCACCATCACTTTCTAGAGGGTCCAGACTACAATTAATTTGAATTCAATTCAATATTCAGCGTATCACTATCCTTCTCGGATCCTTCTCCGCTCCTCTCCTCTCCGGCATGTATTTATAGAAGAGGTCCCTGTTAATATTGTATGTATGCATAAAATAGTTCACCTACAAGTGCAAACCAGACATACATAGCGCTTCCGCAATAAGTTTCATTATCTCAACTATTTAGGAACCATCCATTATCGTTAACCAACCGAGCATTCGCCTTTTAGGGCCTAAGAGTTACCATTCCACAGATATTGTCTTTAAGTCACCAAAGTAAAATGATAATGGCAGTGCCCATGAAACTTAAAATCGATGTGCCTGTTGTAATTTTAACTCTCGCGTTACTTATCACAACGTTATCATTGCAAGAAGTCTCCGCCGCATGCAGGCAGCGGCAGGTGATGACGGATAAAAGCATTAACGTTGACTCTTGCAATGAAGCGGTGGCGCGAGCAGGACGTTCGACATTCTGGCAATTGCTTCGAAATAATCGACCCAACCATAACGTACAGAAACCGCCACCTCCTCAAAAGTTTGTAGCAGGGGCAGCAGGAGGATCTATCGGACCTCCCTGCCTGCGACAGTCATTTTCCGACATGTCCACTCAGTCGCCAAGAAAAGGAGCAGCGGAAGAAGTTCTATGGCAAGGCAGGGTTACTGAGGAGCTATGAGACTTCCATTAACGCTTGAAAGCATACGTCAGCATGCATCAGTATATATTTTTGTGTTTCTCGCTTATTCTTTTGTGCTTGTATATTAATATGACAGGATTTGAATGAAACGTGAATACAAATAATCCTTCGTCCCATTGAATGAAATAGAGCAGACCCTGCCTATTTTTCAGTTTGTTCGGAAATGAAAAATTAACTCTCAAAAATTTATTCGCATATCATATCAATAATATAATATAAAAAGCCTTTTTTTTTTATAATGGTATATTCTAATATTAACAATGGCCAGGTAGTAGCTAGTATCTATCATTTAGTTTAAATATAGCTAAATTGGAGTCTAGACTGTTTGAGACGCTGTAATCAATGAAAGCCTTCATAAAAAAAAATGATATAAAATTTAAAATGTTGTGCTAAAGTGGGGTTTTATATCTTTTGTAGTGTTTAGTTCAAATTGATATGGAGAAATTTAGTTTGAAGTGAATGAGATGTCAATTCCAATGTTTTGCAAAACTATTTGTCTCATACAATGTTCATGGGAATTGTACATGATTGATATAGAGATCAATACAATTGTGTTTATGACAGTGAAAGTAGGGGAATATGGAACAAAAAGTATCTCTCAAATGGTGTCCTCCTTCAAACATTACTTCATTTGCAATGCAAAATGTAGTTATGATAATCAATACCTTTCCATACTTAGCAATTCCTATCAAGATTAGCTAAGCATCCTTTCTACTATAGCATATTGGTCCTCATTAAGCAAAATGTTTAATGTTACTTTATATTAGATGCTTTGCATTGCTCTTACTATTTTGGTTTCATTTTCTCATAAATTTGTTTCCCTTCATGAATAAATTGTGTTTCATGACAAAAGATCAGTTATCTGATAGCGAACAGCAGCTAAACACAACACACTGCAAATGATATTGGTAGCTTTGCGATATTTATACCATATTTTGATTTTACCATGGTAATTATGATAAATATTTATGTATAAAACACCGTACCAAGCACTTCACAGCATTAAACTTAGATCACAACCAAATTTTTTTACCTATTATTAGGTCATTAACTTAAGCACAAAAATTATTGAACATGACTTGTAGCTCGGCATCTAACTTCATGGACTAGACACATCTACCGAGAATGTTTTATACTCTCAAGAGAAGTTGTATAAAAATTCACTTCTGTGTATTCTTCCACATGCAACTTTGTGTGTCCCAAGAAAATCCAAAATTCACTTATGTGTATTCTTCCACATGCATCTCTCTGTGTCCTAAGGAAATCCTCTGCTTGCTCATGCTATATTTTGAATTAATTTTTGTTCATTTCCATAAAATATGTTGCTCTTGATGAATAATTTGTGTCATGACAAGAAGATCAATTATATGACAAATAATATGAATGATATTCCTAGCTTTTCCATATTTATATCAAATTTTGATCTTACCATAGTAATTATGATAATCGTATGTAGAAATCATCATAACACATAGTAATAAGATTTCATCAAAACAATTAATGTTTCCCTATTAATATGTCATTCACCTAAGCACACAAATATGAAAGATAGTATGGGAACCAAGCATGAAGAACACTTAAATGAATAACAAAAAGTTGTATATTCAAACACATCTAGCACATTACCTCAAGTGAAGCGTTAAATTCAAATAGGTCTGATCTAGAATATTTTTTTTGACAAAAAATTATTCAATTATGAACTATCAATAAAAAATAGTTTACAAGCCTATAAAAATCAGAAGATTGATATAGGAGTGCCATTGAAGGCAACTCTTGCTAAACTAAAGTCACAAATTTTGAGCCTACTATCAACATTGGCAAAGAGGTTCTTTGGCTTGAGCACATGATAAAACACATTAACAATATAGCTCCAAAAATCACAATAGAAGTGCTCAATATACAACATAATTTTTAACATCAAACATGTATTAACCACTACTCAAAGATTATGTGAAAGAATATATATTTGGGGACAATAAATTAATGTTAAGACAAAGTAAGAAGATATTAAATAATAAAAGGACATTAATTTACCCATACGCAGTACCAAAACCTCGTCACCTCTTCTTGGACAGTATCAGAAAAAGTGTGGAAGTTAACAGGTAAGGCTTAATGTCGAAACTCCATTCTATGCGAAAAGGATTTGTTACCCAAATTAAATGCAATTAATTTCAGATATAAAAAATGTGTGGGGAAGTGGGATTTTTTTAACTGTGCGGGAACATCATGTTTTGTGGATTTTTTCTTTTTTCTTACTCTGAATTTCAACTTCCATGGCAATTTCTAAGAGCCTTTACTCAGTGGTGAGAATGTCTTGTTCGGGTTGGAATTTGGTAAGCATAATTTTAATTATGATGTAAATAGATTGTAGTTTTTGCATTTTATATATTTTAATAATACTTAAAAACATAAATTCCATATTTAAAAATGAAATTGCTGTTTTGATTAACAAAATACCAATTTCCCCCTGATCGGGGTGTAACGTGGAGGATTTTCCTTCCCATCATAATTTATAATAGTGGCCTCAGAGTTGAAGCCCACCAACCTTAACGTGAGTGGCAAGGGTGGCAGGACGTACTACTACATGCAGATCAAGGTGAGGTGGTGGGACAGAGGCTCGTGCAATAAAATTAAAACAGGGTGGAGGAAGGCATGGAGATCTTATTGTGAAGGGAAATTCTTGTGCAGGCGTGACCGCAGGAGAAGAGACCTCCATCACTCACCCTCTTCTACGAATTCTGGGTATGTACCTCATTCTTTCTAGTCTATTCACAACATGGTTATGTGTTTTGATTTGGGAGCCAGAGGGACTGGTATAGTCTCCTGCTAGATAGGGGACAACGAAATCATTTTGTCACAGTTTGGGGGAAGGATGGGGTTATGCTATGTCTCTACTTATGGGTAGCTTTAGGAATTGTGTATGGGTTCTACATGCATCAAAATTTGAGTCAACCAGTAAAGGGTTGCTTCTAGGATGGATCAATGAGGGGTCTAGAACCTTGTCTATGTATAGAATCAAGGAACAGTCTAAGGATGAGGTTATAAAAGAGGTATCGCAAACCAATTTCACCCTGAGCTATTGGGAACTAGTACATATGGTTAATTTTCCAACAATTTAGTTCCGAAAATTCTAACGTATTGTTGGTTTGTTTCTATTTTTTCTCAATTTTTTTAATCTCGCCAAAAAGCGTCACTCTTGCAACACTACCCAAAAATCTTTAGAATAGCGACACTATGAAAAAAGCATTGAAATAATGACACTACTAAAAAAGCCTCGGAATAGCGACATCTTCGGAATAGCAACACTACCTTAAAATAATTTCTCTTGAGACAATACCTAAAAACCATTGGAATAGCGACACTACCCAAGGAAACGTGTTCAGGTGAGTCAGGTCTAGTTCGATCGGGTTGTGCCGTGTCAGGCCGCCCAAGGAAACATGCTTGGGCAGGTCGGGTTAGGCTGTGTCATGTGAGGGCGCCTAAGGAAATGCGTTTGGGTGGGTCAGGTCAGGTCGGGTTGTGTTCTGTGAGGGCGTCCAGGAAAACACATTTGGGCAGGCCAGGTCGGGTCAGGTCTTCTGAGGGTGCCCAAGAAAACCCGTTCATGCGAGTCGGGTCAGGTCGTGTGGGGCACCCAAGGAAATGCATTCAGGCGGGTTAGGTCAGGTTTTGTCATGTGAGGGCACCCAAGGAAATGTGTTTAGGTGGGTCACGGCAGGTCGGGTTGGGTTGTGTGAGGGTGCCCATGGAAACACGTTCGGGTGGGTTGTGTCAGGTCATGTGAGGGCGATAATGGAAACACATTTAAGCAGGTCAAGTTGGGTCATGTAAGGGTAATCGTATCAAAATTTCTAATTTTTTACCACTAGTGTTCCTTGTGCACGTTTGTATGATCTGTTTTTTGTTTGCTCCCTAGCGGCTTCATTCGATCGGGTCATGCCCTGTGAGGGTGCTACAAGAGACACCTATGGGTCGAATTGTGTGAGGGAAGTTGTATAAAAAATGGTAAGTTGTGACCGTCAATGAGCCTTGTGAACATTCGTGCGACCTATTTTTCGTTTGCTCCTTGTGACTTCGATGTTCGAGAAGGTTGGGTCGAGTCAAGTCATGTGATGGAGCCTAAGAAAATGTGTTTGGGTCGGGTCATATGAGGAAACCCAAGGAACACATCCAGGTTAGGTCACATTGGGTCGTGTGAGGGCACCAAGGAAATGAATTTCGGCAGGTCAGGTCAGGTCAGGTCATGTCGTGTGAGGCCACCCAAGAAAATGCATTCCAGCGGGTCGGGTCAGGTCATGTCGTGTGAGGGCGCCCTAGGAAATGCATTTGGGAAGATCGGGTCGGGTCGGTTCGTGTCATGTGAGGGCACCCAGGAAAACCTTCGGGCTGGTCGAGCCGGGTAGAGTCGGGTCATGTGAGGGCACACAAGGAAACACGTTCGTGGGAGTCGGCTCGGGTCGTGTGAGGGCACCTAAGGAAATGCATTCAGGCAGGTCATATCGGGTTGAGCTGTGTGAGGGCGCCCAAGGAAATGCATTCGGGTGAGTCGGGTCAGATCGTGTGAGGGCATCGAGGGAAACACATTTGAGTGAGTCGAGTCGGGTTGGGTTTTGTGAGGGTGCCCAAGAAAATACATTCAAGTGGGTCGGGTCAGGTCGTGTGAGCGTATTCCTATAAAAAATGTTAAGTTGTGACTGCATGCGTTCCTTGTGCACGTTTGTGTGATCCGTTTTCCATTTTTTCCCTCATGCCTTCGTTCGGGTGAGTCGAGTCGTGCCGTGTGAGGGCGCTAAAGGAAACATGTTTAAGTCAGTAACACATTCGAGTTAGATCATTTGAGGGGGCCACAGGAAACGCGTTAAGGTCAGGTCATCTGAGGGTGCCTAGGGAAACACGTTCAGGTGGGTTGGGTCTGGTCGTCTGAGGGTGGTCATGTCAAAATTGCTAAGTTATGATTGCTCATGCTCCTTGTGCACATTTTTGTGATCCGTTTTTCATTTTGTCCCTAGTGGGTTCGTTCGATCAAGTCGTGTTGTGTGAAGGCACCACAGGAAATGATTTTGAGTCTGATCATATGAGGGAAGTCATCTAAAAAATGCTAATTTTGGACCATCCGTGTGCCTTGTGCACATTATTGCAACTTTTTTTTCACTTTCTCCCTCATGCCTTTGAAATTTCGGAGGGTCAAGTTGGTTCGGGTCGTGTGATGGCACACAAGGCAACATGTTCGGGTCACACCGGGTCAAGTCGTGTCATACTGTCAGGGCACCCAAGGAAACACGTTTGGGCAAGTCAGGTTGGGTCGGTTCGGGTCGTGTGAGGGACCCCAAGGAAGGCGTTCTCATTGGGTCGTGTCACATCGTGTGAGGGTGCCCAAGGAAATGCATTCGAGAGGGTCAGGTTGGGTAAGGTTGGGTCATGTCAGGTGAGGTTGCCCAAGGAAACACGTTCGAGCGAGTCGAGTCAGGTTGTGTCATGTGAGGGTGCCCAACAAAATGCGCTCGGGCGAGTCAGGTCGGGTCAGGTCGTGTCATGTGAGGGCACCCAAGAAAAGGCATTTGGGTTAGTTGGGTTAGTTGGGGTGGGGTTGTGTGAGGGCACCCAAGGAAACATGTTCATGAAAGTCAGGTTGGGTCATGTGAGGTCACCTAAGGAAACACGTTCGGGCGGGTGAGTTTGGGTTCAGCCTTGTGAGGGCACCCAAGGAAATGCATTCAGGTGGGTTGGGGTGGGTCGGGTCGGATCATGTGAGGGTGCCCAAAGAAATGCGTTTGGGAAGGTTGGGTTGGGTCATGTGAGGGCTCCCAGGGAAATGGGTGTAGGCTGGTCAGGTCGAGTCGTGTGAGGGTGGTTGTATAAAAATTGCTAAGTTGTGACTGCCCGTGTTCCTTGTGGAAGTTTTTGTGATATGTTTTGCATTTGTTCCCTCGTGCCTTCGTTTAGCCTGGTCAGGTTGTGCTGTGTGAGGGCACCATAGGAAACGCATTCGAGTCAGAAACATATTTGGGTTGGATGTTGTGAGGGCACCACAGGAAATGCATTCGGGTCGGATCGTCTGAGGAAATAAGTTCACCTAAATATTATTTCAACCACACAAATTATGTACATGTATATGTATTCGAAACTTCTGTCTATCCTCTATTTATGGCATGATTTTATTCATTTGTAATGGGCTCCTACATACACTTACCGTTGGCTTGAGGGGTCCTAACCCAGGTTCGATATTGAGGTTAACCAACAAAACCCTCTTACTACTGGCCCTTTCAACAGTGACCTGCTTGCGCAAGTCAAAGTCTCACCCGAAGCAGTATGGGGGGGTGATGGAACCAGCTTTCCACACCCTCAAAGAGGTTTGAATGATGTGGGTTACTTAAGGTCCAAAATAACCATAAGTAGGCCTTCCCAACAACAACCCTAACGAGTAAAACCTTATAGACATATTTAGGTCAAATATGAAGAATACCTTGCGCAAGTTAACCCAACATCTAGAATCAAATTAATAACCCTTAACACACAATATGAGAACCTTATATTATTAGATCCATCTAATACGTATTCATATAAACCCAAACACAATTTCACAAGAGATCTATTTGCAAAAAATACATAAATTGGAAATAATATGCAGAAACATTCATAACATAAGAAACGGATGCATATAGAACTCAGATGTCTGCACCAACATTCCTTTACTGATATCAATTCAGATCCTTAATATAAAACCCTTCAACAACTCGCGCACATAGCTAGCAGGGCTTGCACACAGCAGGATTAAGGTCTTCACGCTCACAACCGACATGAGCCTTCTACCATGACAAATCTTCACTAAAATATCACAAAGTCCCCAGATCAAACATTCACATTCAGAATTATCCAAAAATTGCTCTCTTAGACTCAATCTATACTACTATTTATACTATTAGCCTATGCTACTCTATGGTCTGCAAACCGTGGTTTGCAGCCACTTGATCTACCCTTTTGAACCATTACAATTCATGAGGGGCTTTAACCTGCCCCAAAACTCCTGCACATGACTAAAATATTACAAAAATATAGAAATAACAATCTTCGGACTTAGGGGACGTCGCTCAAATAGGCCCCCAACACAATCTTGTGACTCGTCCCAAGTCACACTCGCACTGGATTCTTCATTTTATCCTGGAGCTCCTCGATAGTAGCTGCAAATGGTGCCAAGACACCTACACTTTGGTCTTATGCGCTCTGCACGGTCTCCATCATTTTTTCTGACATCAGCGCTTTAGTGGCCAAAGTGATGCTCTCCAACATCTGGTTCAGGTTTCGCACTACAATATCAAGGTCATGAGAGAGTTTCATGGCCTCATCTGCCCATGGCTTCATATGATATATGAAGATTTCTTTCTTGCGGCAGAGCTCCTCTACCTCATTTGGAAACGCTTGGCTATTCTGAAGGTGTGCCATTCACTGAGTAGGGATGAATGTAGGCAAAGCCTCCTCCAAGTCGTCGAACTCCTTCTCCTTCCCACACAGCTCCTCGGTAATTTTCTTGACTAATGGATCTGTCTGCATGGAGATCCATAGTCCCATGGATTTATATAGGAGCTCTGAACCCTTCTCAATGTTTTTGGAGATGCTGGAGAATTCTTTCTTTACTAGCACATCCCATTGCGCACTAACCTTTTGGGGAGTCTCAGGCTGTAGCTTCGCTTACAATGCATCAATCTTCTTCTTAGAATCTTCTTTAATGAATTGAATTTTTGAACTGGAAGCTTTGAGGGATGCAACTAGGCTCTAAATTTTTGAACACTCTTGTCCTCCCGATCCAACCTTAAACTAGAGAATTTAGGTTCTTTGCCACTTTTCTTCAAAGTATCCACTTTACTCTTCCTTCAGGAACGCAACTGATTCTGCTTCTTACAGCTCCACTTTCTATCCTTTTGCTAAGATATTCCCTCTTTTTCTGCAATCTGTAACCTGCAAATACATCCTAAAACCCAGATTTAAAAATAAAAACATACAATATCACCTTCCATATATCTACATCATCTTGTTCCACCATTCATCTGCACATTGAATGAACTATTTCTTGTTCATTTACCTCTCAAAATTCTCCTTAAGAGTATCAAATACTCACCATATTATGCCACACTTCATATTTTTGTGCCTGCTGGTTGTCAGATTTAAAATATGATCCTGCTTACTGCAATCACAACTGTATTTTGCACATAAAACTTCAAGAACATAAATATGCTCTAACTTTCTTCTAGAAGAGCTTTTATTGCTCTGATACCAAATGACGCAGACCTATGGCTAAGCTTGCTCTTATCCCAAGATTATAATCCTTAGAACCCTTATATAGGTTACTAAGAACCTTTTTAAACCCAATTTAATCATTATCAGAATCGAAAATGCGGAATATCCTTTAATCCAACCTTCATTCAAAGAATCCCAATTTACGCGCAATAACAGGCTTTGTGGGACCTCGGGTCAAAAGAAAAACATTTCCTTCATATGTGCGCTTTTCACATTAAATGCTTAAACTTACTTACCTTCATCCTTTCGTTTCTGCATGTGACTGCTTCATGGTGACCGGGGTTTCTTTCACAATAAGACATCACAAATCACAAATTTTAGATTTATCGCAATAGCGGACTTGACGCTCATTACAATATCGTGGATCACACCAATCTCTTCATCACATTTTGGGTATCGCAATTTCTCTTTGAACCACAAATTATTGCATTACTCCTCTGCAAACCTTATCCTTTGATCTATTCCCAGATCTAACGGTTCTCATTCCATATTTGGGTTTGGTCATTGTAATATCACAAAATATAGCCACATCGGATCAATTTAATATCCCAAACTCCTTATCATCTCATATCAGCTTATCGCAATATCGCAATATTGGCTCATCGCAATATCCCAAACTCCTTATCGCAAGCCCAAAACTCCTTCCGTTGAAGGCGATATGCGATGATATATCTAGATGACATGTCATTCCTCATCTGATCTCCCACCTTATATTTTTGATATGATTATGACCATTAATTCCTGCTTCATCTCTGCGATATGATCCTAACCATCCATTGCTCTCACTTCAATTCTGTGATTTGATCTCCACCCTCTGTCTTCAATCTTCACGCTTTCAATAGAAATCTCTGGAAATTTAGGGAAAATCATGGTTGCGGTCTTTCGAATATGATATTTGTTTTCCTCCCATTTGTGGGAAATAAAATTGTAATTAGCTCAAGATCTAAACTACGCCATTACAATAAGGAATTTTGATTTATAAACACAAAAATTCAATCTGAATGGTGTTCGAACCACTCAACTAGAATCTCATGACACAGTCATTTGGCCAATCTTTGTTCCATGAATTTTTACAGACTAATCTAATTGCACAACTTATATAAATGGTGCCCTAATGCTTGAAGATGAATTCAAAGCTTCAACTCCTCCTAAGGCCCAATTTATAGCCTTGGGCCAACCACACTTCCGCTACACCACTCTAATTATACATTCAATTTTATATTCCGTTAATATAACAGTAACTACATCAATTCACTGCACCCACATAAATTCAGAATTGAGTCTTATATTCACAATCATATATTTATAATAATTAAATCTTCTCTCAGTTTTATTTTCTTTATCATTGGCCATTTATCATCCCTCTCTCTGCCCGTAGTCTTACAATAAAATATCCTCTATTCCTATCTAAGAATATGGTCTCCCTAATGCCTTTGAAGCGACAAACATATACAAAAATTTCTACAACCAATTCTAGTTCAGATCCTTAATATTCTCAACCAATTCCAAAGAATCCTCTAAATCCACAAAATCATCAACTAATTCCTAACTCTAGGATTCACAGTCCCTATGATATCTCAACTAGCTTAAATATCTCATGTTCTCCTACATTCGAAAACATTTACAAATATGCCTCAAAATATTTAATTAAATCATATTCTAAAGTTCTCACATAAAATCACTCAAAATATAGAAAATTACATTAATTAAATACTTAGGGAACCAACTCCCTTGAAAATACAAGACCCCCTAGATTCTACTAAATGTACAAAATTTGGAGCCAGAATGCTCTTACATCAAGAGCACAATCCAACAATTTAATAGTGAACTTGTAAGTGGAAAATTTGATCTGGATCATTTTTTAAGCCTTATTTGGTCTCTCAAGTGAGCTATGCATAACTTAATGTGATCGAGTTTGAAGTTTCCCTCCTTGGAGATTTTTCGTTTGGGTGAAATTTCAAAGATTTCTTTTCTTGTTAGGTTTATAGTATTCGTAAAACCTTCTAGGGATCATGGAATAAGTTAGGATATTTTCTCCATAGAATAATTTAAGCAACAATATTTTTCTTTAATATTAGGAATTTTAAAGTTAAAAGTCTAAATGATAGACCCTGTGAGGTGTCCTCGTGGAGCCCTATCTCCATGTAGAGAAGAAAGTGATTATGAAGGGGATTATGTGCTACCTAGGGACACTAAATTTATGACTGGAAATTGTAGGATGAAATATATTTTGATTAGCCTTCATGGTGTCATGAAGAAGGTTGTTGGCATTGGCTAGTAAATTTGCATTCCCTAATGTATGCCATGTCAAGGTGGATCAAGTATCAACTGTAAAATAAACTTATGAAACTATTCTACCACTTGGGAATTTTTTTTTAACTGCCAAAAACTTGAATACTTGTCTATGTAGGCTTTCAAAATTTGATGGATTTCTTTCTACTCTAATTTTATCTAAAAAAACCATTTCATCCTTTGATCAAATAACATAAAATTCACTTTGGGTGTGGTATGCAATGGTACTTGGATGAATTTTAAAGTTAGGTTTGACTAAGCTATTTCATATTTCATAGATCTACTTTTCTCTTTAACAACCTATAAATTGGTGGTATCTGAATCTACGCTTTTGATTCGTTGTTCTTTAAATTTGATAAAAATACGTTTGACTATCTTACTTGGATTGAGGGATTCAGTTCAAAGTGACATATCGATTATTTTATTAAATTTATTTGATATGATTTAGATTTTAGGCTCTGAACAATGTGGAGGAAGTATTTAGACACAAATCTTGTACAGATTCCAATGAAATTGTGTACACTGTTTAGGGTGCACATGTTAGTTTTGAAGTTAATGGGATAATTTTCTAGGTTCTCAAATTGGTGTTGGTTGCTCACTCACTTGTCTTCAAGGCCCAAATTTTTTTCCCAATGAAGGATTAGAATACAGTTAATATAATGGTGCAATATACAGAAGCACCAGTATTTAATGTCATTTTATTCCTTCTTAATCTATTTGAGATGTGCCACACTATTATGCGAAATAAAATGTATCTAATTTTTTATTTACTTTAGTGAGGTGAAATTGTGAAACTGTGGATGGCTCATTAAATCAGTTATAGATAACATGCTTGTCCTAGGATTTGTGACACAGAAGCAATGTTTCAACCTCACTAGTTGCTCTAACTCTTATGGCCCAACATTTGTTTGTAGCAATAGATCAAGATATCTTGGATAGGCATATGTTACTCTCAAAAGAAAAGTATGTTGAGATAATGCCTCATTTATGATGCATAATATAGATTAGGGATTGGTTTGGTTTGTTGGAGGATGTTGAGAGATTCTCTCAACTACTCCCTCCAAGAGTGGAATTAGTTGGATCTTAGCAGCACTATAAATATTGTAATGTATTAATGTGATTTAATATAGAAATAATTATTGTGTGTTATTCCTGTGTTCAATGGCTGATCTCTTCAATTTTAATATGGTATCAGAGCCACTGTGGGCTTGACTCCCTCTAGGGAGAGCCCAGAAAGATGAAAAATATCTGAGGTTTTGTATTTTTTTGTAAATAGCTCAATTCGGTGTATTTTTGTGTATGAGTGTTGTTAATTTGTTTTTGTATTGATCATGTCTCATGACAGTGAGAAACCCATTATAAAATATTTTAATAGGAAAGGTATGAGCGGTCAACGAAGTACAGGAAGGTTTAGTAGGAACGACATGTCGATGGCCCGAAACTTGGAATCCCCACCACCCAGAAAGACTATGACTGATGGATACTTACTTTTGAAGGGCAACAAGTCCATGGGAGAAAGAGGAGGAGCGAGCGGGGTGAGTCCAGTGGTGAATGTGCATGTCTGCAATGTTCATCCGAGAGGCAGTTGGAATAACCCTGGTGGTCTCTTTGGCTTCTTTTCCAAAAGAGAGAAGAAAAGACCACAAACATCTGCGTATAATAGTCGTCATCACTCTCGTGCCTCTACCAATTGGACAGTACACGTGGCGTTAATGAAACCGTCAGCCATCTCTGCCATGCGGTTTGCTCTTCCTCCAGTTAATTGACCAAGGAAGCATCGTGATTATGTCACAGCTCCCCACGCAGTAATCCAGTTTCACAAGTATTTGAATTTCATGAAAGCTGTCATGTTCCTTCAATCGCTGGCAACCGGAGGATGCAGGATTGAATCAATGATATAAGAAGAGACGATTGCGATGACATTCAGATATTATATTATATGAGTGCTTGGTGTTGCGTACGACCTTCTTATGGTGAAAAAGCGGCTCTTGGCTGCGGAGTTTCGATTCATAAATATCTCGCCAATTGATTTCTCAATTTAAAGCAAGAAGCCTCGAGCGTTACAGCATCAGAGGCGGTGGTGCAATCAGACCCAGAAACTGAATCGAATTGTATTCGAGATGCTATTGCTAATGGCAGTCGCCATAAAAAGATTATAATACAACCCAAATTTTCGTTTCAGAATTTAAACCATCTACCTCGATGCAAAGCATAAAACTGCCCGAGATCAAATAGGTTGAAATCTCCAGCAAGAACAAGGAAACCCTCGAATCGTCAGGCAGTGAATTGACTACTTCAGAGTGGGACGAATCCAGATCGAATGTAGAAGCTGGAAGGAAGATCGTAACTATAGGCATGCATGGGAGAGGCTGCTATTTAATATTTGTGCATTTTTTAGATATATATTATGTGACATTTGTTGTGAGATTTGTAGTGCAGAACCAACTATGAACAATTTAGCATTATTTAAATTACTCATTCTCTACGTTCTACAGGGACGAGAGAACATTTGGCTAATTTGATTGTGTGAATTTGTTATATGCTGATCTTGTTGTGCTACAGGCCAAGAGCATCAGTTACAGGTTACAGTATGAGATCCATTTGTATGAAGCAGGTCAAGTTGTTAGATTAGCTCTTGAACACATTCAGTATTCAGACCATTTGCCTAGCCACTGATGGATAGCCGAAATCGAAATATCCGACAGATGGTGATTGGTCCATAGGATGGTTCATCACTTGTCAGCTCTTATCGCGGAAGCCCCGACGAGCCGAGTTGTCAATACTGTTGATCTTGCAAAGTTCATTATTGCTGGTCAGAAACAAATGTATTTTAAATGGGTTGAATGGTAGCTCGAAAATGGTGGAGAAAAGAGCATTGTCTATGAGATCTCAGAGTGGGTACAAATGTTAATGAAGACCAGGGCAGACAAATGTTTGTATTAATTTAGTGTGTTCTCCATTTCTGTAATGTAGGCATTAAGGGGGGGTGTTGAGATAATGCCTCAATTATGATGCATACTACAGATTAGGGATTGGCTTGGTTTGTTGGAGGATGTTGAGAGATTCTCTCAACTACTCCCTCCAAGAGTGGAATTAGTTGGATCTCAGCAACACTATAAATATTGTAATGTATTAATGTGATTTAATATAGAAATAATTATTGTGTGTTATTCCTGTGTTCAATGGCTGATCTCTTCAATTTTAATAAAGTAAAGAGTTTTGGGATGTAAAGATATATTCAGCATCCTTACAAATCATCTCCATTTACAAATACTTATAGAGTTAACATATATTTTCATCATAATTAATACTTTGATACTTTGTTCACGTAAAGAGTTTGATAATTTATTTTTTCCATGTCAAGGCATTTCATCATATTTTGGAGGAAAAATGACTCCAAATTCTGATGCAAGTCTAGATTTGAAGCTATCAAAGTTTATATTCTCAATTTCTTATCTGCGAGTTTATGCTTTCAATGTGGCAAGATTTTGGGCAATTTTAACCATATACCTAAATTCAAGCAATTTTAACGATATACCTAAATTCAAGTATATATTCAGTGAGTTCAAACAATCTTTAACTAATGTTGAATAATTTTCAGCCTTTTTCGGTCTTTAATAATAACTAATGTTTCAGCCTTTTTGGGTCTTTAATAATGGATTTGTATTGTTATCTTGATTGAAAGGATAATAATATATGTGATGTCAGGTCATGCAAAGGGATACGGATTCTATGTGTAGAAGGAGTTTTCATATGGGGAATCTGAAAAAGGAATGGAGAAAATAAACATAATTTTAATTGTGAAACTTGTGGCTTACATATAGGTGTATCTCATAGGTTGCGGTGCTTTTTAAGATGCCCAAACAAAAGAACTTTTCGGGCGTTACAAGATAGGAATATTTGGTATTCCTTGACAAGAAACACTCGAATATGTAAGAATGCACATGCGAGAATTGCTTCGGAAGTTAGCTTTTTGAGTGGAACTCGTGGTAAAATGTTTGGACTTGAGGAATTAAGCCTATCATATTCACTCGAATATGTAGGAATGCATATGGGAAAATTGCTTCGAAAGTTGGCACTTTGAGTTGAACTCGTGGTAAAATGTTTGGACTAAAGGAATTAAGCTTATCATATTTATGGTTGCAAATCAATGTGGTTTGTCACTATGACATAGAACAATGTTTAGTTTAAACCAGGGAGTAACCAAAATGTTATGGAATATTATTTTAATGTTTATTATTTTGAATTTTAAAATATGAATAAGGAAAAAAAAAGTGTCTATTTATGCATGTCTTAGTAGATTAAATACGTTGTGATAAATTTGTAAAGTTAGTATTTATTTATTATTCATGGTTGAAAAATGTAGAAATAGTAATTAATGTTGCAAAAGAAATAAATTCAAATTAGACAAAATCTAGATCACATAAAATTACGTTTTTTTCTTCATTCTGTGTAATAATATGGATTCCATATTAATTGCAGCGTTGAGAATTGGATACTTCATTAAGCTTTTAACCCACCAAACTATTTTTCAAGGAAAAGAGCCCTGAGTTTCACATTGTTGAAATTTGCTCTCGATCTCCTACTAACATTTCCTTTGCAGCAACTAGTGACATTGCTAATTTAATTACTTTCTTTTAACTTTTTAATGGCAGAAAACTTTAAGTTCACACTACGGTTTCCGGGTAGTGAAATGCGGGAAAAAAGCCAAATGGTCAACTTATCTGCAAGAAGGGGTATTGAGTCAGACGTACCAGCTACGGTCATACATTTGTAATCTTCGTAGACTATCTACACTCATGGATTTTAAGTAATCAATTCAGTACGAGGAATTTTCAAATAGTCTCTCC
Source organism: Pinus albicaulis (assembly GCA_034641835.2). Taxonomy (NCBI): domain Eukaryota; kingdom Viridiplantae; phylum Streptophyta; class Pinopsida; order Pinales; family Pinaceae; genus Pinus; species Pinus albicaulis. Next base: position 1,327,367,211 of record CM076580.1, read on the forward strand.
GGTTAACCGTGAGGAAAGTTGAGTGTCATAACAACCTCCAGTCATATTTTCCTATTACTCGTTCTTCCCCTACAATCGTTTATTCCAACCATAAACATGATATCAACAATTTAAAATCACATCTTTGAACCTGAAATGCCATAAGACACGGCTATTTTTAAACAATCTATATAAAAATGTTTTGTCCCGTGTCCTCTACGTACGATGACTTTGTTGAGGGTCCAGACTACAACTAATTTGAATTCAATTCAATATTCAGTTTAGGCACCATCACTTTCTAGAGGGTCCAGACTACAATTAATTTGAATTCAATTCAGTATTCAGCGTATCACTATCCTTCTCGGATCCTTCTCCGCTCCTCTCCTCTCCGGCATGTATTTATAGAAGAGGCCCCTGTTAATATTGTATGTATGCATAAAATAGTTCACCTACAAGTGCAAACCAGACATACATAGTGCTTCCGCAATAAGTTTCATTATCTCTACTATTTAGGAACCATCCATTATCGTTAACCAACCGAGCATTCGCCTTTTAGGGCCTAAGAGTTACCATTCCACAGATATTGTCTTTAAGTCACCAAAGTAAAATGATAATGGCAGTGCCCATGAAACTTAAAATTGATGTGCCTGTTGTAATTTTAACTCTCGCGTTACTTATCACAACGTTATCATTGCAAGAAGTCTCCGCCGCATGCATTAACGTTCACTCTTGCAATGAAGCGGTGGCGCGAGGAGGACGTTTGACATTCTGGCAATTGCTTCGAAATAATCGACCCAACCATAACGTACAGAAACCGCCACCTCCTCAAAAGTTTGTAGCAGCGTTAGCGGGAGGATCTATCGGACCTCCCTGCCTGCGACAGTCATTTTCCGACATGTCCACTCAGTCGCCAAGAAAAGGAGCAGCGGAAGAAGTTATATGGCAAGGCAGGGTTACCGAGGAGCTATGAGACTTCCATTAACGCTTGAAAGCATGCGTCAGCATGCATCAGTATATATTTTTGTGTTTCTCGCTTATTCTTTTGTGCTTGTATATTAATATGACAGGATTTGAATGAAACGTGAATACAAATAATCCTTCGTCCCATTGAATGAAATAGAGCAGACCCTGCCTATTTTTCAGTTTGTTCGGAAATGAAAAATTAACTCTCAAAAATTTATTCGCATATCATATCAATAATATAATATAAAAAGCCTTTTTTTATAATGGTATATTCTAATATTAACAATGGCCAGGTAGTAGCTAGTATCTACCATTTAGTTTAAATATAGCTAAATTAGAGTCTAGACTGTTTGAGACGCTGTAATCAATGAAAGCCTTTATAAAAAAAATGATATAAAATTTAAAATGTTGTGCTAAAGTGGGTTTTATATCTTTTGTAGTGTTTTGTTCAAATTGATATGGAAAAACTTAGTTTGAAGTGAATGAGATGTCAATTCCAATGTTTTGCAAAACTATTTGTCTCCTACAATATTCATGGGAATTGTACATGATTGATATAGAGATCAATACAATTGTGTTTGTGACAGTGGAAGTAGGGGAATATGGAACAAAAAGTATCTCTCAAATGGTGTCCTCCTTCAAACATTACTTCATTTGCAATGCAAAATGTAGTTATGATAATCAATACCTTTCAATACTTAGCAATTCCTATCAAGATTAGCTAAGCATCCTTTCTACTATAGCATACTGGTCCTCATTAAGCAAAATGTTTAATGTTACTTTATATTAGATCCTTTGCATTGCTCTTACTATTTTGGTTTCATTTTCTCATAAATTTGTTTCCCTTCATGAATAAATTGTGTTTCATGATAATTCTGATAAATATTTATGTATAAAACACCGTACCAAGCACTTCATGGTATTAAAATTCCATCACAACCACAAATTTTTACGTATTATTAGGTCATTAACTTAAGCACAAAAATGATTGAACATGACTTGTAGCTCGGCATTTAACTTCATGGACTAGACACATCCACCGAGAATGTTTTTTACTGTCAAGAAAAGTTGTATAAAAATTCACTTCTGTGTATTCTTCCACATGCAACTTTGTGTGTCCCAAGAAAATCCAAAATTCACTTATGTGTATTCTTCCACATGCATCTCTCTGTGTCCGAAGGAAATCCTCTGCTTGCTCATGCTATTTTTTGAATTAATTTTTGTTCATTTCCATAAAATATGTTGCTCTTGATGAATAAGTTGTGTGTCATGACAAGAAGATCAATTATATGACAAATAACAACATAATATGAATGATATTCATAGCTTTTCCATATTTATATCAAATTTTGATCTTACCATAGTAATTATGATAATCGTATGTAGAAATCATCATAACACATAGTAATAAAATTTCATCAAAACAATTAATGTTTCCCTATTAATAAGTTATTCACCTAAGCACACAAATATGAAAGATAGTATGGGAACCAAGCATGAAGAACACTTAAATGAATAACAAAAATTTGTATATTCAAACACATCTAGCACATTACCTCAAGTTGAGCGTTAAATTCAAATAGGTCTGATCTAGAATAATTTTTTTGACAAAAAATTATTCAATTATTAACTATCAATAAAAAATAGTTTACAAGCCTTTACAAATTAGAATATTGATATAGGAGTGCCATTGAAGGCAACTCTTGCTAAACTAAAGTCACAAATTTTGAGCCTACTATCAGCATTGGCAAAGAGGTTCTTTGGCTTGAGCACATGATAAAACACATTAACAATATAGCTCCAAAAATCACAATAGAAGTGCTCAATATACAACATAATTTTTAACATGAAACATGTATTAACTAGTGCTCAAGCTTATGTGAAAGAATATATATTTGGGGACAATAAATTAATGTTAAGACAAATTAAGCAGATATTAAATAATAAAAGGACATTAATTTATCCGTACGCAGTACCAAAACCTCGTCACCTCTTCTTGGATAGTATCGGAAAAAGTGTGGAAGTTAACAGGTAAGGCTTAATGTCGAAACTCCATTCTATGCGAAAAGGGATTTGTTACCCAAATTAAATGCAATTAATTTCAGATATAAAAAATATGTGTGGGGAAGTGGGATTTTTTTTAACTATGTGGGAACATCATGTTTTGTGGATTTTTTCTTTTTTCTTACTTTGAATTTCAACTTCCATGGCAATTTCTAAGAGCCTTTACTCGATGGTGAGAATGTCTTGTTCGGGTTGGAATTTGGTAAGCATAATTTTAATTATGATGTGAATAGATTGTAGTTTTTGCATTTTATATATTTTAATAATACTTGAAAACATAAATTCCATATTTAAAAATGAAATTTTTGTTTTGGTTAACAAAATACCAATTTCCCCCTGATCGGGGTGTAACGTGGAGGATTTTCCTTCCCATCATAATTTATAATAGTGGCCTTAGAGTTGAAGCCCACCAACCTTAACGTGAGTGGAAAGGGTGGTAGGATGTACTACTACATGCAGATCAAGGTGAGGTGCTGGGACAGAGGCCCGTGCAAGAAAATTAAAACAGGGTGGAGGAAGGCATGGAGATCTTATTGTGAAGGGAAATTCTTGTGCAGGCGTGACCGCAGGAGAAGAGGCCGCCATCACTCACCCTCTTTTATGAATTCCACGTATGTACCTCGTTCTTTCTACTCTATTCACAACATGTTTATGTGTTTTGATTTGGGAGCCAGAGGGACTCGTATAGTCTCCTACTAGATAGGGGACAACGAAATCATTTTGTCACAGTTTGGGGGAAGGATGGGGTTATGCTAGGTCTCTACTTATGGGTAGCTTTAGGAATTGTGTATGGGTTCTGAATGCATCAAAATTTGAGTCAGCCAGTTAAGGGTTTCTTCTAGGATGGATCGGTGAGGGGTCTAGAACCCTGTCTATGTATAGAATCAAGGAACATTCTAAGGATGAGGTTATAAAAGAGGTATCACAAACCAATTTCACCCTGAGCTATTGGGAACTAGTACATATGGTCAATTTTCCAACAATTTAGTTCTGAAAATTCTGACGAATTGTCGGTCTGTTTCTATTTTTTCTCAATTTTTTTAATCCCGCCAAAAAGTGTCAGTCTTGCAACACTACCCAAAAATCTTCAGAATAGCGACACTATGAAAAAAGCGTTGAAATAATGACACTACTCAAAAAGCCTCGGAATAACGACATCTTCGGAATAGCAACACTACCCTAAAAGAATTTCTCTTGAGACAATACCTAAAAACCATTGGAATAGCGACACTACCCAAGGAAACATGTTCAGGCGAGTCAGGTCTAGTTCGCTCGGGTCGTGCCGTGTCAGGCCACCCAAGGAAACATGCTCGGGCGGGTCGGGTTAGGCTGTGTCATGTGAGGGCTCCTAAGGAAATGTGTTTGGGTGGGTCAGGTCAGGTCAGGTTGTGTTGTGTGAGGGTGCCTAGGAAAACTCATTTGGGCAAGTCAGGTCAGGTCAGGTCTTCTGAGGGTGCCCAAGGAAACCCGTTCATGCGGGTCAGGACAGGTTGTCTGGGGCACCCAAGGAAATGCATTCAGGCGGGTCAGGTCAGGTTGTGTCATGTGAGGGCACCCAAGGAAATGTGTTCAGGTGGGTCGGGGCAGGTCGGATTGGGTTGTGTGAGGTTGCCCATGGAGACACGTTCGGGCGGGTTGTGTCAGGTCATGTGAGGGCGATAATGGAAACACATTTGAGTGGGTCAAGTTGGGTCATGTGAGGGTAATCGTATCAAAATTGCTAATTTTTTACCACTAGTGTTCCTTGTACACGTTTGTATGATCCGTTTTTTGTTTGCTCCCTAGCGGCTTCATTCGATCGGGTCATGCCCTGTGAGGGTGCCACAAGAGACACCTTTGGGTCAAATTGTGTGAGGGAAGTCATTTCAAAAGTGCTAAGTTGTGTGTTGTGTAACCAGCTCCAAAAAGAGAAGAAAAGAGATATAAACGCCTTAGAAATGAGCCACTTCGAGGGGGAAACCTCCAATACATTACATAAATGAACAATTCTTGGATGATACAATTCACAAAACCTCCTTTCTATATATAGGAGTCCATGGGCCATAATGTAATCCTAGTGGGCCACAATGTAATCCTAGCCGACCTAACAATAATAATTTAAGGGCACAATAATAACAAAATGGGGGTTACAAGGGTACAATAATAACAATAAGGGGGTTGCACTAACAACAATAAGGGACTATACTAGTAATATAGGGACCTAACATACCCCTCTCCTTCAAAAAAAGTGTTGTCCTCAATGCTTGAGTAGCTCTGGGTGCTTTTGTATAAAATTCTCATCCTCCCATGTAGAATCTTCAGTGGGTAAGTTCTTCCACTTGATGAGATACTCTGAAATTGATCGATTCCGTAGTTGTCGAGTTCTTTTTTCCATGACTGCTTCAGGTTCCAATATGATTTTCCCTTCCCCATCGAGTTCTGGCAATACTGTTTGAACTGGAAGATTTTCACCTATAACCTTCTTTAAGCATGAAACATGGAAAACTGGATGTACTCGCGAAGAAGCAGGAAGCCCCAATTTGTATGCCATAGTACCAATCTTTTGCAACACCTTGTAAGGACCATAGTACTTTGGCGATAATTTATTATCCTTCTTAGCTTGCTTGAGGGACATTTGTTTATATGTTTGTAGCCGTAAAAATACCCAATCTCCTACATCAAAACTTCTCTCGCTGCGATGTTGATCTGCCTGTTGTTTCATTCGATTTTGTGCCAAATTCAGGTTATCCTTTAAGAGTTGGAGAACTTCTTGCTGATGCTCGATGTGATCTTCCACTGCTTGAACCTTCGAATTTTCCCTTAGAGATGATGTGATGGATGGTGGATGATATCCATAAAGTGCCATAAATGGGGTCATTTTTGCTGCAGTATGGAAGGAAGTGTTATACCACCATTCAGCAAGAGGTAACCACTTGACCCATTGTGTTTGTTTATCGGATACAAAACAACGAAGATATCCTTCCAAACATTTATTTACGATCTCAGTTTGACCATCAGATTGAGGATGATAAGATGAGCTATGAGCTAATTGAGTACCCAAACAAGAAAATAACTCTGTCCAAAAATTTCCATTAAAAATGGGATCTCTGTCGCTCACAATAACCCTTGGGTTTCCATGTAGCTTTTGAATTGTGTCCATAAATGTAGTAGCAACTGTACTTGCTTTAAATGGATGGATAATGCACAAAAGTGTGCATACTTGGTAAGTCTATCAACTACCACCATGATGACACTCTTTCCTTCGGACTTAGGTAAACCTGTGATAAAATCCATTGAAATCTCCTCCCAACGTTGACTTGGAATGGATAAAGGTTGTAGAAGTCCTGGGGTCTTAATTGTTTCCACTTTATTCTGCTGGCAGACCAAACATTCCGCCACAAACTTTCGAATATCAGATTTAAGGCCATCCCAAAAAAATTCTTTCTTCACCCTGTGGTAAGTTTTTAAAAATCTGAGTGTCCTCCTAAAGGAGAAGTGTGCAATTCCAGAAGAATCTTTTGTTTTAGTTGGGAATTCTTACAAAGATATAAGCGATCTTTGTACCATAAGGAATCATTTTTCCAACTAAATGTATCAGATGTACTAGGATCTTGCTGCAACTTTTGAATGAGTGTCCATACATCTTTCCTTCTTCCATTCATCTATTGCTTCGGTTATCCAATCTGGTTGGATAATAGAAATGGCACAAAGCAATGCTTCCACCTCTTCATTCTTTCTTGAGAGTGCATCTGCAACAACATTAAGCTTTCCTTTTTTGTAGATTATTTCAAAGTAATAACCCAACATCTTTGTGACCCATTTTTGCTGCTCTTCTGAAGATAGTCTTTGTTCCAAAAAGTGTTTAAGACTATCATGATCAATTTTTACCTTGAATTGTCTTCCCATTAGGTAAGTTCACCATTTCTTTAGTGCATGCAGTATTGCTAACATTTCCTTCTCATAAATAGGTTTCTGTAAATACTTTCCTTTGATTGGACGACTTTCAAAAAAAATGGGTCTTCCTTCCTGCATTAAAACCGCACCAATTCCATTTCCTGAGGCATCACATTCCACAATAAAGGTTTTTGTGAAGTCTGGCATAGCTAAGACCGGTGCTAGGCACATTGCCTCTTTAAGACATTCAAAGGCCTTAGTTGCTTCAAGAGTCCATGAAAATGCATCTTTCTTCAATAATGTTGTTAGAGGTGCTGCTATTCTCCCATAATTCTTAACAAACTTATGATAATACCCTGTTAACCCGAGAAATCCTCGCAACTGCTTTATGGTTGTGGGGAATTTCCATTCCTTAATGGCTTTAATTTTGTTAGGGTCTACTTTAACACCCTCGTGAGATACAATATGACCTAGATATTCCACCTCTTGTACTCCAAAGAAACATTTGGATGTTTTTGCATATAATTGTTTCTCCTGCAATAGTTTGAGCACCCTGTCAACATGTTCAACATGATCCTTCCAAGACTTGTTGTAGATTAGTATATCATCAAAAAATACTAGCACAAATTTTCTAAGGAAAGGTTTGAAAATGGAATTCATCAACCCTTGAAATGTAGAAGGTACATTGGTAAGGCCAAAAGGCATGACCAAAAATTCATAATGACCCTCATGAGTTCGAAATGTTGTTTTTGGAATATCTTGAGTCTTCATTCTAATTTGATGATATCCTGAACGAAGATCTAACTTGGTAAAATAAATTGCTCCATGTAATTCATCCAATAATTCATCAATCACAGGAATGGGAAATTTGTCTTCAATGGTGAGCTTATTGAGCTCCCTATAATCCGGACACATTCGCCATGATCCATCCTTCTTGTGTACCAATACTACAGGAGCAGAGAAAGAACTTTGACTGGATTGAATTATACCCGCCCTCTAACATTTCTCGCAATCATACGTTCAATTTCGCTTTTTGGAAGTAAGGATATCTATAAGGCCCGATGTTTGGAGGAACACTTCCCGGAATCAATGAATAGCGTGATCATGATCACGAATAGGTGGGATTCCTTTGGGAGTTTCAAACACCTTGGAATGATTGTCCAAGACTTGTTGGAGATCTCGCAGTAACAGATGATTTTGATGTTGGAACTTCTAGTGAGCATAATTGTGCAATTACGCCTCATCGTTCTTTCTTTAGAAGCTTTGTCATGACATAAGAGCTTATTATCCTTCCCTCGGCTTCCCCGCAATACCCCGTAATTCGACTTCCTTTCCTTCGAAAAAAAATTTCAAGAAAAGTTCTTGAAAATTAAAAGCTACCGTCCCCAAAGATTGTAACCATTGTACTCCTAGTACAACATCAAGCCACTCTCCCATAGGAATGGCAAGCATTGGACTAGTCAATACATATTCCCCCATGGTTAGCTTGATATTATGGCATTTTCCAGAGCAATTTATAGTTCCTCCATTTGCAACCATCACTTGACATTCCGGGTGCCGGGTATAGGAAACAATTTAATTCCTTGGCTACCTTATAATGAATAAAATTATGGGTGCTACTCGAATCAATCAACACTATTACCCTTTTTCTTCTTTATATGTCCTTCTATCTTGAGAGTTTGAGGAGTGGTAATTCTCGCCAGTTGCATTACACGATATGGTCGGATTCATTTCTTCCTCTTTCTAGGGGGTGGTTCCCTCGGTGTATATCCTCTTCTTGTTCATTTTCTTCTTCTTCTTCACAATCTATGTAAAATAATTTCTTTCTCAAAGACACTTATGACCTTTAGTGTATTTGCTATCACAATCGTAGCAAAGCCCTTTTTGCTCTTTTTTTCTTCCAATTGTTGTGGTGTCAACCTTGTAGGTTGTGGAAATCTAGGCGTAGCAACACTTCCTTCTTTATAGAATTGAGTGGTAGGCTTCCTTGTCGCCATAATTTTACATTCATCTTTTTCTTGCCAACCCGAATGCCTTCTCCAATGAATCGTGTTCCAAAACGCGAACTTCATGTTGGATGTTATCCTTTAAAGTGCCTAGGAAGAGATCAATCCCGTGTTCCTCTCGTAAGATCGCCACCCTTATATTCAATTTTTTGGAAGTCCTCAATGTGCCTCCCCCACTAAACCCTTTTGTTTGAGATTTATCAATTGGGTAAAGAAGGTGTTGCTCTTTGTATCCTCATAATGTGCTATCATTTCCTCCGTAAAAATTGACCAAGTGACAATTTTTTTACTGGAGCAAAGCCATTGATACCATACAAATGTATTTTGTTCTAAATGTAAAGTTGCAATGCGTACCTTTTGTGTGTTTTGCACGTTATGGAGATCAAAATATTGCTCCATCTCGTAGTATCCATGTTACAGATCTTTTCCATCAAACTTCCTCATATCCATCTTTGGAATATGGTGGTTCTTCCCGCCAACATTAGAGTTTATGAAATCACAATTAACATTTATTTTTTTTCTCATCATGAGGTTCTTCTACTATCTTTTTCACCATTAGGAAACCTTTCTTGTATAAACTTTGTCAAACCTTCCATGTCTCTGTTTTAGAAAATTCTTCATGTTTTCCATTTTCTCATCGATCTTAGCTTCCATGTCATCAATCTTAGCTTCCATGCCCACTTCCATGCCATCCATCTTAGCTTCCAAACCAACCATCTTAGCTTCCACGCCTTTCTTCAAACCATCCATCTTAGTTTCCACGCCTTTCTTCAAAACTTCCATTTCATTTTTTGTTGTTCTTTGCGAGAGCGAAATTTGCTCTTGTAATTTTGATATGTCATGTTGCCATTCTTCATCTTCATGAGTCATAGTAGAGCCTTTCGAAGGCTTAATGGGTGTTGAATTCTTTTTTAGGGGCCATTTTAGAATACAATATTGATATATATTCTACACTATGCCCTTGGAATCAATTCAACTTGATTCTTCAAACAAGACTTATGCAATTCGGAAAAAAAATACACACCTTTTACTAGCTTTTAGGAGATCGATATTGAAATTGAATTATCTCCGTAATTGAAAATATTCGATATCTGAAATTCAGCCCCGTAGTAGCTCCCTCCCAAGCTTCTTTCAAATTCCGCAGTGTCCGACTCGATTTTGATTCTCCAAGACAAAGTTGTGTCCAATCTCCCACAATGACCTAATTCTCGGACTCGGTCCCGATAGAGCGAACTTGTACGACTTGCCACATGTCACTGTTTTGTCCTTTGTTTCTGAAATTGATAGCAAAGAAACTACCAGCCGTGTACTTGTGACTAATTTTGACGGCACTCCAATCCAATCTTTAGAGAGAAATTTATTGAAATTTTCCCACGATCACCTCTTTGAGATGAAATTCAGGAGCCTGAAAAAGCACTACCTTCCACAGCATCATATCTCCAAACATATTGCGAACCAAGCTCTGAAATTTTTTGATGAATTTCCTCAGATTTCAGCTTCGCACCATATGAAATTCAGATTCTGAACCTTCGTAGAAAAACATTTATAGCGCAAATTCCACGATGACCTCGTTTAGGAGCTCGAAAAATACCCGACTTCCACGAAACATATCTCCCGAAAATTATTGCGAACCAAACTCTGAAATTTTTATACAAGCTTCCTCAGGAGTTTTTCTTCACACCCTAAAAAATGCAGCTTCTGAAACTTCGTAGAAAAAAAAGTTATAGCAAAAATTCCACGATGACCTGTTTGGAGCAGCGAAACCCTAGAATCCAAACCTCTGATACCAAATGTTGTGTAACCCGGCTCAAAAGAGAAAAAGAGATATAAACGCCTTAGAAATGAGCCACTTCGAGGGGGCAACCTCCGATACATTACATAAATGAACAATTCTTGGATGATACAATTTACAAAACCTCCTTTCTATATATAGGAGTCCATGGGGCCATAATGTAATCCTAGTGGGCCACAATGTAATCCTAGCCGACCTAACAATAATAATTTAAGGGCACAATAATAACAAAATGGGGGTTACAAGGGTACAATAATAACAATAAGAGGTTTACACTAACAATAATAAGGGGCTATACTAGTGATATAGGGACCTAACATTGTGACCGTCAATGAGCCTTGTGAACATTCATACGACCTATTTTTCATTTGCTCCTTGTGACTTCGATGTTCAGGCAGGTTGGGTCGAGTCAAGTCGTGTGATGGCGCCCAAGAAAATGTGTTTGGGTCGGGTCGTGTGAGGGAACCCAAGGAACGCATCTAGGTCAGGTCACGTTGGGTTGTGTGAGGGCACCAAGGAAATGAATTTCGGCAAGTCGGGTCAGGTCAGGTCATGTCGTGTGACGCCACCCAAGAAAATGCATTCCAGCGGGTCGGGTTAGGTCGTGTCGTGTGAGGGCGCCCAAGGAAATGCATTTGGGAAGATCGGGTTGGGTCGATTCGTGTCATGTGAGGGCACCCAAGAAAACCTGTTCAGGCTGGTTGAGCCAGGAAGATTTGGGTCATGTGAGGGCACACAAGGAAACACGTTCGTGGGAGTCGGCTCGGGTCGTGTGAGGGAACCTAAGGAAATGCATTCAGGTAGGTCATGTCGGGTTGAGCTGTGTGAGGGCGCCCAAGGAAATGCATTCGGGCGAGTCGGGTCAGATCGTGTGAGGGCATCGAGGGAAACACATTTGAGTGAGTCAAGTCGGGTTGGGTTTTGTGAGGGTGCCCAAGGAAATACATTCAAGTGGGTCGGGTCAGGTCGTGTGAGCGTAGTCCTATAAAAAATGTTAATTTGTGACCGCACGTGTTCCTTGTGCACGTTTGTGCGATCCGTTTTCCATTTTTTCCCTCATGCCTTCGCTCGGGTGAGTCGAGTCATGTCGTGTGAGGGTGCTGCAGGAAACATGTTTAAGTCATTAACACATTCGGGTCGGATCATGTGAGGGGGCCACAGGAAACGCGTTCAGGTCAGGTCATGTGAGGGCGCCCAGGGAAACACGTTCAGGTCAGGTCGTGTGAGGGCGCTCAGGGAAACGCGTTCAGGCAGGTTGGGTCTGGTCGTCTGAGGGTGGTCGTATCAAAATTGCTAAGTTATGATTGCTCATGCTCCTTGTGCACATTTTTGTGATCCATTTTTCATTTTGTCCCTCGTGGGTTCGTTCGGTCGAGTTGTGTTATGTGAGGGCACCACAGGAAATGCTTTCGGGTCTGATCGTATGAGGGAGGTCATCTAAAAAATGCTAATTTTTTACCATCCGTGTGCCTTGTGCACATTATTGCAACTTGTTTATCATTTTCTCCATCGTGCCTTTGAAATTTGGGAGGGTCAAGCTGGGTCAGGTCATGTGATGGCACACAAGCCAACATGTTCGGGTCACACCAGGTCAAGTCGTGTCATACTGTCAGGGCACCCAAGGAAACATGTTTGGGCAAGTCAGGTTGGGTCGGTTCGGGTCGTGTGAGGGAGCCCAAGGAAGGCGTCCTCATTGGGTCGTGTCACAACGTGTGAGGGTGCCCAAGGAAACGCATTCGAGAGGGTCAGGTTGGGTAAGGTTGGGTCGTGTCATGTGAGGTTGCCCAAGGAAACACGTTCGGGCGGGTCGGGTCAGGTTGTGTCATGTGAGGGTGCCCAACGAAATGTGCTCGGGCGGGTCAGGTCGGGTCAGGTCGTGTCGTGTAAGGGCACCGAGGAAAAGGCATTTGGGTTAGTTGGGTTGGGTAGGGTGGGGTTGTGTGAGGGCACCCAAGGAAACATGTTCATGCGAGTCAGGTCGAGTCATGTGAGGTCACCTAAGGAAACACGTTCGGGCGGGTGAGTTTGGGTTGAGCCTTGTCAGGGCACCCAAGGAAATGCATTCAAGCGGGTTGGGGTGGGTCGGGTCGGATCGTGTGAGGGTGCCCCAGGGAATGCGTTTGGGCGACTTGGGTTGGGTCATGTGAGGGCTCCCAAGGAAATGGGTGTAGGTTGTTTGGGTCGAGTTGTGTGAGGGTGGTTGTATAAAAAATGCTAAGTTGTGACTGCCCATGTACCTTGTGCATGTTTTTGTGATCTGTTTTCCATTTGTTCCCTCATGCCTTCGTTTAGCCTGGTCAGGTCGTGCTGTGTGAGGGCACCATAGGAAACGCATTCGAGTCAGAAACACGTTCGGGTTGGATGTTGTGAGGGCACCACAGGAAATGCATTTGGGTCATATCGTCTGAGGAAACAAGTTCACCTAAATATTATTTCAACCACACAAATTATGTACATGTATATATATTCGAAACTTCTGTCTATCCTCTATTTATGGCCTGATTTTATTCATTTGAAATGGGCTCCTACATACACTTACCGTTGGCTTGAGGGGTCCTAACCCAGGTTCGATATTGAGGTTAACCAACAAAACCCTCTTACTACTGGCCCTTTCAACAGTGACCTGCTTGCGTAAGTCAAAGTCTCACCCGAAGCAGTATAGGGGGGTGATGGAACTAGCTTTCCACACCCTCAGAGAGGTTTGAATGATGTGGGTTACTTAAGGTCCAAAATAACGATAAGCAGGCCTTCCCAACAACAACCCTAACAAGTAAAACCTTATAGACATATTTAGGTCAAATATGAAGAATACCTTGCGCAAGTTAACCCAACATCTAGAATCAAAGTAATAACCCTTAACACATAATATGAGAACCTTATATTATTAGATCCATCTAATACGCATTCATATAAACCCAAACACAATTTCACAAGAGATTTATTCGCAAACAATACATAAATCAGAAATAATATGCAGAAACATTCATAACATAAGAAACAGATGCATATAGAACTAATATGTCTATAACAAGATTCCTTTATTGATATCAATTCAGATCCTTAATAAAAAACCCTTCAACAACTCGCGCACATAGCTAGCAGGGCTTGCACACAGCAGGATTAAGGTCTTCGCGCTCACAACCGAAATGAGCCTTCTACCATGACAAATCTTCACTAAAATATCACAAAGTCCCCAGATCAAACATTCACATTCAGACTTATCCAAATATTGCTCTCTTAGACACAATCTATACTACTTTTTATACTATTAGCCTACGCTACTCTATGGTTTGCAAACCGTGGTTTTCAGCCCCTTGATCTACCCTTTTGAACCATTACAATTCATGAGGGGCTTTAAACTGCCCCAAAATCCCTGTGCATGACTAAAATATTACAAAAATATAGAAATAACAATCTTTGGACTTAGGGGACGTCGCTCTAATAGGCCCCCAACACAATCTTGTGACTCGTCCCAAGTCACACTCGCACTGGATTCTTCATTTTGTCCAGGAGCTCCTCGATAGTAGCTGCAAATGGTGCCAAGACACCTGCACTTTGGTCTTATGCGCTCTGCATGGTCTCCATCATTTTTTCTGACATCAGCGCTTTAGTGGCCAAAGTGACACTCTCCAACATCTGGTTCAAGTTCTGCACTACAATATCAAGGTCATGAGAGAGTTTCATGGCCTCATCTGCCCATGGCTTCATATGATATATGAAGATTTATTTCTTGCGGAAGAGCGCCTCTACCTCATATGGCAACGCTTGGCTATTCTGAAGGCGTGCCATTCACTGAGTAGGGATGAATGTAGGCAAAGCCTCCTCCAAGTCGTCGAACTCCTTCTCCTTCCCACACAGCTCCTGGGTAATTTTCTTGACTAATGGATCTGTCTGCACGGAGATCCATAGTCCCATGGATCTCTATAGGAGCTCTGAACCCTTCTCAATGTTTGTGGAGATGCTGGAGAATGTTTTCTTTACTAGCACATCCCATTGCGCACTAACCTTTTGGGGAGTCTCACGTTGTAGCTTCGCTTGTAATGCATCAATATTCTGCTTAGAATCTTCTTTAATGAACTGAATTTTTGAACTGGAAGCTTTGAGGGATGCAACCAGGCTCTCAATTTTTTCTTGTGGTGTTGCAGAGGCCAAGATGGCTATGTTGGGAATCTTGCCACATAATTTGTTGATGAAGCTCTCTAGCTCCGCACGTAGAGCTACAACCACTTGTTGCATTATCTGAGCCTGAGTAGACTTTGACGTCTTTGTTGCTACAAAATTCTTGACCTCGCTAATCTGTTGCTGCATCTGAGTCTCTCTGCTATGTAGTTCTGTGAATATGAATATGTGTAGAGCATGGAGCTATCCACTAGGAAACTTTACAAGGTCGATTCTGACCTCGGGTCAGATTTTGACCTCCGCGCAAAATTATTCTTACTCCATAGACATCGCTGCACCCTCGAAGGATCAAATTCTGCTTCCTGTAGTCGCTACAATCGAAGTAGATGGAAAAATTCTTGCACTGACCTCTCTTGATCCACGCTAGCTTGAAATGTATCTGTTTTGAGCTGTAGAACTTGAAAACTCAACTGCAAAGCTTCCACCACAGCCTTGTATTGTGTCTCCATGGTGTTCCAGTAGTCCTATGATGTTGAAGCAACTGCATCTACAATTTCATTGAGGTTCTCTCATGTCAGAGTAACTTCTTCCTCTCCTCCCACCTTGGAATATTTCCTCTTCTTGTGTGGCCCTTTAGATGTTTCTCCTCCTCGCTTGGTGTTGGGCGGAGATTCAGCACCATCCCCATTGAGACCATCCAAACTGTCGAGGTACATGTCCTCATGGTCACCTCCGAAATCCTGATCCGTGTTTTTTCATGCATCTGGGTCATTTTCTGCATCAACTCCGGTATCTTTTATGCATGTCTCTATGCGTGGCTTTAATTTTTCTTTCGAAGCCATGTCTTTTGGAGCTATGTATTTTCCTGATGTGGACAACGTGATGGGCTAGGTGGAGGCCCGCACAATCTTCCATGCATTTGGCTATGTTGTGATGACATGGTCAATTTCTGCCTCCATGACCATATAAGGTAAGGTGTACCAGTTTTATTCCTTGCATGCTTTAATCTGCATGTTGTGCATGGTCACGTGAAATTCCGTGATGATTTTATACTTCTCATGAAATTTCGGTGAGAGTCATGGTCTGGAATGGATAGATTGCACCAGCGCGCCTTCAAAAATTACCCAAAAAAATTTATTTTCTTCGACTCACCGGGGGATTGATGAGTCCCACAAGTTCGCGTAGCACGCCCCCTCGTATACGCTTGCTCAATTTCAGGAAGGACTGCATCTGCTAAGGTCTCCCATGCCACCAAAACAATTGAAAGATGAAGCCATGAGTAGCAGAACTCCTTCCCTAGCTCCTGCACCTTGAGAAAATTTTCCAAAAACTCCTTGCACAAAAAATACAACCATTTATACAGCATCCATTTTTCACATTTCCCTGCCAAGCCAATGACGTGCGCGGGGACTATTTTCGGCTGGCACTTCCTCATAAGCTTGCATTTGAGGATGAGGGTACCCATGTGCACCACTGAGTCGGCGATGGTATGGACCAAAAATCCCCTCTTATACCGTCCCAGCTTATATTTGGTCTTCACATCATTTTCCACTTTCAGCTCGTTTCTCTTCCGGAATCACTTCATCGAGTGAGGCCCCTTCTTGCGCAGGCTGGTGATCAAATGGATCAGGGTAGAATATATAGGAATTCTCCCCTAAATCGGTAAGGAGCCTTCGTGTAGCAAGGCTAGCAGTTGGTGCATGCAAATTCTGGTGATGGGGTACCTCCCGAAATATGGAATCTTGAGCAGGTTGAGGACTCTTGCGTTGTGCAGCCTGTGGGCCTAGGGCATCGTCTCCACCTTTGGTACATCACCGTCCAACACTTGTTCCAAGTAATTTCCTAGTGCGAGCTGAAGGAACATTTATTCATTTGTGATATCGTAATCATCGAACTTTATCAAAGGGATCATGCCAAACATTTTGCTAATCAAAGTGATACCTTGAGGAATCAACGAAATCTTGAGATACTCCCGCATAGTATCGATGTTTTGTGGCTTGTGCACAGAGGGATTCTATGGCATAACATAGGGTGGCCATCCTGAGATGGGTTCTACGAACATTGCTTCTTCTCTATAACTCATCAGGTGCTTTGATGAATCACCGATGTGGGATTGGTACTTAGTGGCTTGCCTCGAGGATGTGACATTCCGCGAAGAGGTGTGTGGCTTAGAATTTTCCCATTTGGACATTTCCCCTTTCCTTTCTCTTTTGATACAGTGGACACAACTTCTTCCACCTCTCAGACTACTTCTTTGACCTCATTTGATCCCATCTCCATTAAAGTAGTGAGGGGTGCTGAATGCTCCTCTGTAGGGTTGTTGGTCATCATTCTCAGGCTGAATATGAACTCGGGATTACTTATGTCAGAGGGGATTCATAACCAGACATACATAACTCAAAGACAATAGGATAATAGAGATTATAGACAATCACAGAGCACCAAATATTCAAACAAAAAAGGAGCCAATTTAGACCCACGCCCGCCTTTTTTTAAGCCACTCATGGAAAAAATGGTCATGCTATCATTAATTTCCACTTACACTCAAAGAAACAGTAAAAAATCCTCCAATATTGCCTCATTAAATGTGCGAAATCCACTCCATCCAATAGTAATTTCACATTTTCACCTAGTTTTACTGTTCCAATGGCTACTTGATAAGGGGTACTCTTCTTGTGATGGATCTAGAATTCCTCTATCAAAGCTTCAATTGTTTCGTTAACAAAATGCGTACCTCTACCACTCATCAAAATCTTCGGGCATCCAAAACTATTCAAAATGTGCACAAATACGAAGTGCGCAGTAGTATCTGCAGTATAGTCCTTAACCACCTTTGCCTCTGCCCACCTGGTTAGATAATCAGTTGCGGTAATGATATAACGTGCTCCAGTCTTCTTTCCAGGAGGGTTGATTGGTCCAACAAAATATATAGCACATTTATCAGATGTATTTAAGGCCATCTATGGTTGCAAGGTCATTTCATATATGCGCGAAGGCTTCCCTATTCTATGATGTGCATCACTGGCCTGACAATATGTCTCTGTGTCACTATGTAGCATGGGCCACCATATCCTAGCACACAAAAACTTTTACCCAGTGGCTTTCCCAGCATAATGCCCTCTTGCCATTCCCCCATGAGCCTCAACTAATATATTATGTCTCTCATGCTCCAATACATATATCCTTAATACTTCATCTGCTCCCAATTTATACAAATAACCTGCAATCAGGATGAAATCATCTTCGCATGCAGGAAACTCCTTCTTTTGGTAGACTGAATATTCCATAGGTGTTGTTCCTATGGTCAGAATATGAATAATGTCTGCAAAGTGCTCATCAACCACCTTGATAGCGAAGAGATAAGCATCAGATAACCCCTCCTACAGACTGGTTGGTTCCTCCCCGTTCTTAATTCGTGACAGATGATCAAGACCATCATTCAGTATTCCCGGCTTCAAAAAAATCTCAAAGTCATACCATTGAAAAAACAACAACCATTTGCAGATCTTTGCCCCCAACACGTGCTTATTGACCAGGTATTTTAAAGCATAGTGATCTGTGATTTTTAAGGGAGCAGAGAAGGGGAGTTGCTACAGATCTATACTAGGGAAGAGATATAATAAAAAAAGGGGGTGGGGATCATGATCAGAATGGAACAATTTAAATATGAAACGGAAATCTGATTCGTAGACAGCTAATAATTCTTTAGATGAAAAATGGATTCTCTTCAACCATGGTCAATTATGATCTCTCTACAATCCTATGCAAATTTAATACCTGCAATCTTCAACAAAATGAGCAAATTAAATTATGCATCAGGCATGAATTTGGGAACTTGGGCTTTAATCTATGATTGGAGGGGGACTGTTGAGTTGGCTCGAGTCCATTGGACAATGACACGACCATTTATGGCGTAACGGGCTATTGGTAGGAATGGACATGATAGGATGGAGGGGATAGGCAGGTAATCATGTGGCGTGACGAAACAGGGAAATGAATAGTCCAAATGTTAAATGTGCAATGGTTTCTATAAATAGTGCAGACCACTTTTAGATGGGGGTGGTGGTGGTAAATGGTATCGGAAGGGGGGGGGTGCGAATAACTTTGGGAGTGACACATTGCAGTTATGGTGGTATCGGATACCGCCCCTTTCAGACACCCCCCCCCACTGTTAAAGTTCAGAGGGTGAGGGGCCGAAAGGTAATGTGGGCCATCGGATGTGTAGCAATGAGCGAAGGTGATGGGGAGTTGCAGGTTAATTAACACAGATGGGACGTGCGATTTGATGATGGTGTCGGAGGATAAATGAACGTCTAGGATAGTGTAAAACTTTAGGATAAAAAAAATATGAGTGGGGTGGACATAAGGGAAAATTTAATATTATCGGGACTTAGGATAAGAAATATAACATAAATTCCTTAGTCTTTATATGATCACCTTTTTCCGAACCTTAGAGCATAAATATGCTTTTATTTTGATTTTTCTTCTTCAACCATAGGAAAATAAAATGAAAATTTTAAGTTGTACCTCGTGGAATAATTTTCACATTTTCTTCTATTTCTCTCCTTCAACCTTTCTACCTACCCAAACTATAAGTCTAGCATTTTTCCTTCTTTTGTTGGGTGCATTGCAGCTTGTAGACCCTTAAATCTCTTTTCTTTTGAACTTCTAACCTAACCTCTATCCCTTATTTCTCCTATTGGTTCAGATTATGTTGTTGAACCAATTTCATTTCTACCTATTCTACTGATATGCAAAGGTTAAACAGTTTGGAAAATCCTCATATTCCAACCTATCAACAAAAATTAAAAATTGTACAATCATGCTTAAATTGTATGATTGAACAAACCTTTCTAAAGAGTAGTGGCATTTTGATTTGCAAGACTTTCTGAACTATTCATTTTTTGTGGGGTTTTGTTCTCCTTTTTTACACCATATTTTCCTTTTTCTTTCTTCTTTGTTTCCTTTTTTATTTCTTTTGGCAATCATTTGAACGTTTCAATATATATATACAATATGAAAATCTACAAGGAAGAAATATTGAGTCACTTTGTGATACTGCAAATTACAAGACTTTAACAATGGCTCCAACTTGGGATGCTGTCCTCCCAATGAGGCAACAAAGAATTGCAGATCTCTGAATTTGGCAACGAGTGCCTTGGTTGTTGAGATGATTTAAGATAGCAAACTTCTCTGCCAAAAAACTTCATCAACTGAAAACTTTATTCCTTTCTTCTAAACTTCTTATCTGTGTATTGCATTCTAAGATGAACCTATAGCTTAACTATGCACTACAAACTATCAAACGGAAATCATTGCTATACCCTGAAAATATGACAGCTGAAATCTAGACTATGCTGAAACTGATGTTTGGAATACACTTGAAATGAAAAAATGAAAAGAAATCTGAAACTAAAACTTGAAATATTCTCCGAGTACTGAGCTTGTTTGCACTCATCTACCTACTCTAATCTGATAAAATTACTGCCATATCAAATAATAACAAACTTCCAATGCAACCAATCAAGCAAATGGATACTTAACTGAAGTTTTCATTCCACCTCTCTAGGTAGAAAAATGAATTTAAAACATGGCAGTTTAACTTTTCCACTAGATTTAATAGTTGTATTGATGAACCTGGAAAATTATTCCTTCACTGATGGTTGAAATATATTGACCAAAGGATCATGGTAAACATGTAACATAAGTTCTTTTAGATGTTTTGTAACAGGAAAACAAACCTCATTCCAAATTGTTGTTTTGCTTATGTGTTGAAACTGATTCTCTTCAAACAACAAGGGAGAATTTTTTTTCCCTCATTACCCACTATAGTCAAGTGCTCTGAGTGCTCTTTTTCATTCTCTTTGTCACATGGAATTTTACAAGGGAGCTGCAGACTCTCATTAATTTCGGATGATGAAACATGACTTATAACAATATGTTGTGCTACTTTATTGACATCCAAGGAAGAAATTAATGATTGAGAACTTTTATGATTTTATTCAAGGGTTGTAAATTGAGATAAGATACAACATGAAAGATATTTTGAGATACTTCCTTCATCATGCAAATATGATTGGTCTTCAATATTTAAAGGAAACACTTCTTGCTGAAGATGTTCTTGTGGATAAAGAAAATTAAGCTAGGCTGCCTCTTTTTTCGTATCACCATACTATTGTTGATTTTCACCACTGTCCTCTACTGCAACAAGTTGAGGAAGCTGAATTTCTTCCTTAACCTTTGGCTGATATTTTTTTTGAACTACTGCAAGAATTGTTTCCTGTGGTGATTCTTCATGAACATTTGAACAACATCCATCATCTTTTTCTTCCCGAGGAGAAGAAAATTTGAACAAGGCTTCTACTTTTTGAAAAGTTATTCCTTCTAAAAACTCTAGTATTTCATCATTCATGAATTGATCATCATCATAGTAACCTTCCAGATATTGAATAAAAATTTGAAAATTATCACAACAGTTTTGAAACAGAAACAAAGATGGATAATGTTCTTTATATTGTCATGAAATACAATATCAAAATGCTTTAAATAACATATACTAGCAGCTGGTAAATTTCCATAACAAGATCTAGACTTTTCCTCCAAACTTGACACAAACATTTTCATAAGACAATCTTCAAGAAATTTGACTCATTTATTAAATTATAATTTTTATTATTTTGAGGCTATTTCCACCTACGTTAGATCAAGTTGTAGGGATTTGGTATAGGGAAGTTAGTTAACTTTCCAAAGTTGCAAAAAAACACTAGAATCTTGCAATAGGGAGTAAATACATTTATTACAATTTGGCTCTAGGAAGCTCTTATAGCAAGGAAATTAAGAACGAGTTCATATCGGATCTAGTGGAGTGATCTACCCCACTTCATTGGTTAATGAAGAGTGATTACACATATTACAAATGGTGTAAACTTGAAATTAAACCTGAAATTAACCATGTTGAGGAACCTTCAATGCAATTGATATTTGTGACTTTTCCTTTGCATGTACGTCCAATTTGTGACTGTCCCCCCATATTAACTTGTCATATGTGGTAACCTTAGAGACTATAATCTTAGGGCTATTACCCAAGTTTACGAAGGAGGAGAAGTCTCTCTTGTACCTGGAACATACCTTGGCTATACTCACTTGGACCTTTTTGGAGGGTATTATTCACATGGGATAGAATAAGTGAAGTTACTTGCACCATATCGTGTTCATTAACCAGTTTCTGAATGTAATTGGTTCCACCCGCTCTATCTTTAATCACTTTTCCCATTTATCAGTACGACATTGGGTTCAATCACCAACTAGTTATTTCACTGTGAAAAGTTTGTTTGCATGGTTTGACTCCTTATATTTACTAGTTTATGTTATTTGCTTGTTTTTACTTTTTATGGACTTTATGTGTGGATTGTGAATTTGGATTGTTAATATTGTTAAATTTTTAACTAAAAATCCCTAATGTTGAATCTAATAACAACAATTCTAGAATTTACCAACAGAGGAACCCAATTCATTTTCCTTGTTTTGGAAATGTTGATCCTCCTTATATGGCTACATTTTCATTACATAGATTTACCATAGGTTCACTGGTATGGTTGTTTTCAACCTCATTGGCCTCAAATACTCAATTTTTTTGACCTCAACCGGATTCTTCACCTCAACCGATTTCTCCATCTCAATGTCACCAACCTCATGTTGACCCTTTACCTCCTTCACCCAACAAGTCCTCCTCCTTTTCTTCTTCTTTTCTTGGTAAAAGCCTTGATTCTAGTAACCAGATGACTAAGAAAAATAAGAAAGGTAAGAAGAAGAAGAAGAAATATAAGAAATAAGTCAACTAACCAACCATGCTTATAAGTATTGGTAATGTTGAGGGACCTTCCAACATACATCATAATCCTAAATAACCTTGAAATATTTGTAAGGGTGACCACTTACTTATCAATTTCCCAAGTATTCCTAAGGTCTTAGAAGTGTGGTCTAAAAAATCTCATCAACTTACTATTGATACATCAACTAGCGATTCTAAGGTTGTAGGAAAAAAGTTTAAAGGTAGGCTTCCGTGTAGGTTATGCAAAGGGATTCACAAAACTAACCTTTTCCCTCACATGGATGAACACTCAAAATAATTGGAAAACCTTACTGTTCCATAGAAAATACTTCCAATTGGTTACCATATAATTTATCCCAACCTTTCATCAGTTGACGAAGTGATTCATCTAATTCCGAGTACAATCAATCCCACTCTTCCTTTGGAAATCGAAACCTATATCACTTAGTTTGATGAACCATTATTTGATCAAGTGGTCGACTCAATTCCATATTTGGTCAATCCCACTCTATCTTTAGAGTGAAATTCATACCGCTCAAGTTCTTCTTGTTACTTCATATTCTTCTACACAAGGGGGCATTTCATTTGTTTCTATGGAACCCATTACAAGTAGTAAGTTTACTACCTTTTATTGGAGTAGATTGACAGGACCCCATATTTATTCTTCTGTACCTTTCCAGATCATTGTGAATGCATATTGTAAGAATGTGCATCACACAAATGTACATGAAGGTGCTTTTGTTAGTATTTTTTCCTGAACTGATTAGAAATCTTTGGGTTCCTCTCAACTTATTCTTGTTACACATAATATGTTATATTTTTAAAAAATCATTAGTGAAACTTTAGGGATCCTTCCTAAGTTACCTGTTACCTTGGAATGTAAAATTGCATGTATTGATCTTATGGTAGTTCAAGGCCCCTTGGATTTCGATTTTCTCCTTGGGAGAGACTATGTTTATGCGCCATCAAATTTGTCGTAGCGACACTCTTTCGTGTGATGTATTTCCCTCACAATGGAACCTTGTGACTATTGATCAGCTTTCATTTGTTGGTCTTAATTCGACTACTAACCATCCGACACCCCACCATGGGTTAATTGTGTGGCAACCTGTACCATGTTTTCAGTTACCACAGCAAGCAAGCCTCTCACTATTCCCTCGATTTCTTTTGACTCAGATCTGGTAATAGACATGGTGGGCCCTTAAATGGGGACATTTGAACCGGATTTTACTATCCCCATTGATTACATGTACTTGTGTTCCTTCCATAGTATGGTTCTTCCTTCTGATGAAGATATCTTGGAAGCCATGATAGAGGTTTGTCCTTTGTGATGTGTTTCTTATACTAGAAAGTGATGATCAAGTTGCCATGAGGGTAGTTTCTTAATACTTGAAACTCATTAAAAAATTAAACATGTTCCTATGAGGATAGTTCTTTTACTATGTCACCCTTGTTAAAAAATGAAACAAGTTCCTATAAGGATAGTTCTTTTACTATGCCAACCTATTGAATAAATGAAACAAGTTCGTAGGAGGATAGTTCTTTTACTGTGTGAACCTCATTAAAAAATGAAATAGGCCCCTATGAGGATGGTTCTCTTACTGTGTCAAACTCGTTAAAAAATGAAACAGGTCCTCATGGGGATGGTTCTTTTACTGTGTCAACCTCATTACAAAATTAAACAAGTTCCTATGAGGATGGATCTTTTAATATGTCAAACTCGTTAAATAATGAAACAGGTTCCTATGAGGATGGTTCTTTTATTGTGTCAACCTCGTTAAAAAGTGAATCGTGTCACTATGAGCATATTTCCTTTTCTTGTGTCAAGCTAGTTGAAAAATGAAACAAGGTTCCATGAACATATTTATTTTGCTCTATCAAGCTTGTTAAAAAATCTAACAAATCCTCCCCTAATTGATTTGATTCTTTGACTAGATCCCGTAAATCTTATATTTATTCTTTCATATGAACTCATAAATGAACCTTCATTCCATCTGCCTATTACATGTAGTCCACTTAGATGAATCAAATGAAGATTGGGGGGCATGCGCCTATAATTATGTTGGGAGCATGAAAAAGTACCTCAAACATATTTTCATATCTATTTCAAGCATGTGTAAAAATGAAACCACTCTCAAGCATAGCTTTTCTTTGCTCCAAGATTTTATAAAAATGAAACCTATCTGGAGTCTAGTTCAATTATAATTTTTAAGACTCATTAAACTCATGAAAATCTCAAGCTTCTTTTTATACATTTTCGTGCTCATGAAATGTAAATGGAAACATTCAGTTCTTTCTGTATTTTCGTACTCATTAATTAAATTGAAAGTTGATGATATGAATACACTTTTATCAAATTTTTAGACTCATTAAAACATACAAAGGATAGAAACTTCGTAGTTCTCTTTTAATCCCTTTTCAGACTTCGTAAACATTGAAATATCTTCGAGTACTTGACTATTCGAACTCATCAAGGTAAATGAATAGTCATCTATTTAGTATAAGTTTACCCATTTTCCAGACCGAAATAAAATATTTATGAAAAATGTATACATTTACTAATCATGGTCAATAGAGCTCTTTCTTACATTATTTTACCATTTTTAGGCTTGAAGGACTAAATTTACAGAGAATTACATTTGGAGTTTACTTATGTTTTTCTTCTAACTCCATAAAAATGAAAAACATGGATCTTTACTTTCTCTGGGCTCGTTAAAATTTACATTGAAAGAGTTGAATGAGTTTTTTTCATGTATTTTCAAACACATTAAACATGAAAATGACATCACATTATCTCTCCATTGGACTCATAAAATTTAAACAGTGCAGAAATCATCTACCATGATGAGACCGAACCACTCCATCCTAGGTTTCGTTAAAAATAATTCGAAGGAATCATCCAAAGGATGAGCTTATAGGACAAGCATATGTTATCCTCCTCATCCTTGACAAAAATGAAGAGGTAATTTCCAGTAATGGTGGGGGAAATTTGGGAAAAAATAAATAAATTATGCTATAAGGCAGTATGTCACTCTTGAACATGACACATTGTCACCTTTGTGTCTGGGTTGGGAAAAGAGTTTGTCTATCAGTTGAGAATACCTCATTGAAAGTCCTTAATTGGGTTTTGGGTATCATTTTTTTAGTCAAATGATTCTAAGGTGAAATTTCATGTCACTGATATGTTCAAAAGAAGTTGAAGTTCAGGTTAAATTACTTTGCAAATCATAGCCTTCAATAGCATTGATCATCCCTAAGTAAGTCTTGGATTACTCCAAATTTTTTCTTCAAAAATTGAAATAAGTTTCATGTCATAGGCCCTCTTGGGACGGGTCACTTCCTATCGACTTCAGCTCATTAGCTAGGAAGTTAATCTAGAAAGCCTCTTCAGTACCTTGGGGGCTACTTGCCCTGTTAGAAGGTTTCTCACCTTCGAATATAAATTATCGTCATTGACCTTTGATTGAATTATTTTATGAGTGTTTGACTTCTTGACATATTTTCACACTTCACATATTTTATAGTAAGTACCTTGAGAACCATTTTCGTTATTGGTGGGTTCTCTTGCACTTGTTAATGTTTTACATCATTGACCAGTAATGAAATGGTTTCTACCATGTTCGACTTCGAGACATTAACTTGCATGGTTAGATTCATACTATCAATGAAGAGATGAAGGTCAAGACCCTGGATCTAGTTTCATTCATTTAAGGTGCATGGATATATGTATTCACCATTGTATTGATGGATCCATATTTGATGATTGCATCCACACTATGTCTATTGTTGACATGGATCTGTATGTATTTACCTACTCTATTCATTGACTTATTTATACTCTGAGTATGGGAATTCCTACCTCGGTGATGATTATATATTGCATTGTGACCCTTGATTGATTGTTACAGTTCTCCAAACATGACCTTTGATCCAAAATTTGGCATGATAAGGAGCTTCACTCCTTAAAAATCTTTCTGAATTTGAACTTTAGGAGGGAATCTGTTACATGTCATTTTGTCACCATTAGGAAAATGATCTCTTATTCGTATCTTCAGTTATCCATAAATATGCTCCAAATCATTCCCCTGAAGGTTAGAAGCTTAATAGTCCTAATGAGAATATGAATTCCTGATTTCATGGCCTCAAAGCCTACTTTTAGTCAGCGGCGCATTTTCCTAGGAAAATTTTGCACATACACAATGGTGATCATTAAAACCTACACAATAGTGTGCTTTGTATTCCACTATAAACTACACACATGACTCAACTGAAAGCTTCAAGTCATCTATATTCAATCCTAATAACTCTACTCATGGAGCTAATTCCCATTCCTTATGGAACCCTAATACCACCTTTTGAGGATCTCATCCTTGAGATGAGGATATCAAACCTCGTCCTCTTGGCCTATAAATCAAGCATAGACTAGACTGTTTCTGAGGACTATTGAAGGTAAACTTATGATGTTGAAATAAGGCTAGAGAGCTTTTCATCCAAGGAGATGGTTGGAGATTATTGGAAGGGTCCATACTTCATCAACACTTAGTTTGTGTAACACCTTCATTCTTGAGATTAATACAAATAAATTATTTTCCTCCCACTTTATTATTCAATGATGTCAATTTATGTGTATTTTCTTGCATTTTTCATTGATACGATATAAGGTACTAGATTCCTGACCACTAGTATCAGTTCTTTGAATCATTCATCTATCATATTCCTTTGATCTTCTATTGTTTATGTGTTTGAAGTTCTGGATTCTAAGCATTGAGGAGTTGCATTAGACCATAGCCAGGATTGTCATTAGGAAATTTGGCTCAAAGGTATGAATCTCATATTTTACCTTTCTTGTTTAAGATTCAATAGAGATAAACCGAGGGAAATATCAGTTTGTATGTTTGCTACTAGAGTCGATCATTGAATCTAGGGAGATTACTTATATTTGCATTAGTAATTGGTCCATGATAACACTTCCCTAAAGGCCCATTTGTAATGGTGGTGTAGCACCTACTCCTCATAAAGGAAAAACACTCACTCACCCCCAAATGTCTACTGCATGAAAATGGGCATGAAGTTTCCTCCCTGACTCTCATCCACCCATGTATCATATTGATATTGTGTCCTCAAGTAGTTATACACAGCAACAACCTCATCCTTCATACATATAATATTTTCAACTCTTAATTTCATCCATTGAAAGTCATGTATTTCCCTAACATATCCACAATAGTCCATAATCCGAGCTAGATCTCTACCTGCATATTCACTTCCTCCACTTGCTTTAGAAGAATTACTTGCACTTCCTCTCTCTTCAACAATGTCATGGTGAAGCCTCACGGTATAAGATACACCCCTCTTCTTTGAGATGGGTGGAGCCATACAACCACCTCCATCACTCTCTTTCTTGGCTAGTGTAACAAATTCAAGCCTCCTCTTATCCTTTGTTGTTTGAGTCATATATCTCACCACCTGTCGATCTACATGTTCATCCTGCACATTCGGGTCCTTCTCATTCAAAATCATCAAAGCAATCCTTGGACGATACCCCAGGTGAATCTTCATTTTCATTGGCACAATCATGGTTTTTCCATCACTTGTAATGAAGACTATGTCACGGTCCACCATCATTATGGCTTGCGCTACTACTAAGAAGTTTTTCCCCAAGACCATAGCATTATACTCCATCTCAATCACCCATAGATCGAAATTTCCAAAGCACAACCCAACCTTGACTTGTGTGTCCCTTAGAACACTTGTCATGACCTTCATGCTTGAGTTAATAGATTTTAAAGCACTCAATTCCATTTCCATTCCATCATTCAACATCAAAGATGTCATTATGTTCTTGCTATGGAAACTATGTGTAGCTTTTATATAAACCAATGCACCAAACTTCTTTCTAGATACGGTCATCTTCACAAAACTCAACCTCAGGGAATTTCCATCCTGCATAGGCTTTGTCTTGTGTCTTGATTCTACAACCTTCTTCAATAGTTCTGCCTCATAACGGTCTTACACCCTATGCCTTGACCTGATCGTCCTCTTGAGGTATGCTACTTCTCTTCTTGACACGTTGAGAAATTCGAACCTGGTATATCTTGAGTTCCATCAAGCTTATCCTCTTCATGCTACCCAATTGTACCTACTCGACATACATCATCTTCAACATGGAGTGATCCCATTCTTTGCAAATCATCCTTCATTTCCCGATAGTAAGCCCCAATCTTTTCAATGTATTTAATTTTACCTTCGTTTATAACAATGTGTTTTTTGTCAAGAAAGTCCCTCTTGATCCCTTCCTCAAATTAATTTACTTCATCATGCAACTTGGCGTGTTTCTCCTTTAAGCTAACATGTTCATCCATGAGTTCTTATAGTCTATGGTTTCCTTGTCGTAATTTCTCATAAAGCTGCTCAAGTTCAACAGAATTCCCAAGGAAAGTGTTGAATTCTCTCCACACCTCCACTATCCCGTCCTTGATGTAGTCCAAGTGTTCCCACTCTTGTAGAAGTTATTTTATAGGTCCTCATGAGGATGGTTGTTTTACTGTGTCAACCTCATTAAAAAATGAAACAAGTTCCTATGAGGATGGCTCTTTTACTATGTCAAACTCCTTAAAAAATGAAACAGGTTCTTATGAGGATGGTTCTTTTACTGTGTCAACCTCATTAAACAATAAATTGAGTCACTATGAGCATATGTCCTTTTCTTGTATCAAGCTAGTTAAAAAATGAAACAAGATTCCATGAATATAGTTCTTTTCCTCTCTCAAGCTTGTTAAAAAATCTTGTAAATCTTCCCCTAATTGATTTGATTCTTTGACTAGATCCAGTATATGTTATGTTGAGTCTTTCATATGAACTCGTAAATGAACCTTCATTCCATTACTAGTAGTCTAGTATAGTTAGATGAAGCATGGGGCATGTGCCTAAATGTATGTTGGGGACATGAAAAAATATCTCAAACATATCTTCATCTCTATTTCAAACTTGTGTAAAAATGAAACCACTCTCAAGCATAGCTTTTCTCAATTTCAAGCTTTTATAAAAACGTAACAGGTCTACATCCAATGTGTTATGCAAACCTCTCTTGGATGGATGCCTTTAAATATTCTCCCTTCCTTCAATATATATGTTTGTATGCCCAAACATTTTATCAAACGACTTGTCTATTCAACCTATTCAACCCACCTAACTAATTAATTCAAGTCCTTTTGTTCAGCTAACTCGACCCATTCATTCAAGTCATTTTTTTCAGTCGTCCCAACCAATTCGTTCAACTTGTTTCATTCGCCTGTCTACATGCCCGTCTGCACACCATGTCTGCACGACTCCTTCGTACGCTTTTCCGCATGCCTCATATGTACGGTATAGGCGGGTGCGCGTCGCTATGGGCTTGCCCACTACTATGGCCTTTACTCCCATCGGTTAAATGTCTCCACTATGGGTGACTCACCCATCGCACACTCATTCGTTTAAACACGCCTGTCAGAGACTTTGGTTTTTTGACTCTCTCAGGTTCTCGCTAACTCAAGGTGCTAACACTATTGGTTCCATCCATTGTTGTAGAATTATGTTAAAACATGATCATAAAAAATGATAACTATTTTAATGGAATGGGAAATGTGAAAGGAAAATTACTACAGACTTTTGAAGTGGCCTCCATTTTTTATTTTTTCTTTGTTCCAATGCTTTTTTTTCCTATAAAATGTATTATCTGAGAAGGGAAGTGATGAGTAGATGGATCATTTGCTGAGCTGACACATTTTGACATGACACGTTTGTATTTTCATGGAAATGCCTTTTCCAACTGTTTTTGATGTTGAAAGTAATCATTTCACATTTTTAGTGAAAGGGTTTACTGTTCGAACTAGGCTGAGACCATAGTAGGGAGATGAAATTGATGGCATATGTTGGAAGTAATGGAGAAATCCATAATTAGATTGTTGTTATGATGAACATAGGATTGAGATTCTAATCTTAGATCTGATATCCTAATATCCAGGGAGTGGTTGACACCATCCCATTAGTGTGAAAGCCTATATAATTAATGCTCATTTGACTCAATAGTCAGTGTGTGTACACTCTCCAAGTTCTCACCTGGAGAGATATTTAATCAATAGTTTATATATTCAGTTTTTTAACATGGTATCAGAGTGCATAAGATGAGAGACCTCTATGCCTACGCTGTGTTTAGAATCTGACGAAGTAAGGATCTAAGAGTTGAGATTTCGTTGCAGTGTTATTTTCGTTGCATGACAACAGTCGTGATGGTTTGATGCCTATCACAGCATCACCTTTATCACTCTGTTGGCAAAGTGGTCGATTTATTTGCTCGTAGATGGATATAGTTTGGGTATGATCAAAGGAATCTGCCTGAGCTTGCGTATGCTGCATACTGTTACAGGCAAGACCCCGCAGAATTTAAATCATTGTGCCCAGGTGATCCAGCGTCATCCAACACCCAAGGAACATTGTTTCTTTTTCTTCGTGGGGAAGGTCAGTGTTGGGCTGCCTTCAGAGGAACGCTGCAGAAAAAGGAACGCTGAGGAGGAGTGTTTCCATCCGGCTCTCTGCTCAATGTTTCCATCCTTGGAGGAGCACTGTCATCCTGAGTACTGCCTACCTAAATGTGTTGCCACCGTGAGGAGAAGAGTGCTCAGTTTTTGTTGCCTGCCTACCTCAGTTTGCTTGTACGCTACCCCTGCCCTCTGTGTGTACGCTACCTGATCGTGCTAGCTACCTAAGCTGAGACGATCCTCTGCGTGGTGAGCCATCCTGACAGGAAACAGCGTGAGGAGAAGCTGAGCACTGAAACAGAACCCCTGTTGTGGTGTCAAAAGTGGGATTCTTTAATAGTGTTCCCTTATGAGGAAAAATAAAATATTTTTTCTTTTTCTTTTTCAAGTGTTTTTTAAAAAGGAACTATGCTCTATTCTCAAAGTAAAGGATCTTTCGGAAATTTTTTAAAAGGAACCATGCTCTCATACATGGCAAGCTCATATTTTTTTAAAAGAGCATATGATGTTTTTTTGTAAGAGAATTCGTCAATATTTTTTTGATGGGTGGAGTTTTTTTTAAAGGTCCTTAAAAAGTGTTTTTTGATTTTTTTTTTAAAAAGGGGTGCATTCAGATAGCAATGATCCGGTGTTGTTGTCAGTGTCATCTAGCAGATTTGTCCTGGAAATTTTATTGGTTGAAAAATCATAGAAGTTGCAGGTTGTGGAGATCCCAAAGCCAATTGGGTAAATTTTCATCTAATTTCTTATATGCCACAATGAAAATGCAATTTTTTTTTTGTTTACTTGAACCCACCTTCAAAAATATGTGTCAACCACATGCATTAGAATTTGATGTCGATAGCATTGCCAGCTTTTTGAGAGTTCGTTTGTTGCTCGTTGCAAGAAACGAGGGCACTAAGACCTGCATGGCATAGAATCCACAGTCTACAAGGTTCCACTGTTGAAGAGCTGCCAAAGGGAGGTTTCCTGCTTGCGTGTTAATGGAGTTGTTGGAGCTTGGTAGAGGACCAAGTGGAGTCGAAATATGGAAGTAAGGAAAAACCAGATAAGCTGGACCTTTTAACAAAATGTCTATATTTTTAGATATTTTTTATTCTGGTTATGATGATGATGATATTCTCATGTTTGCATTCGGAGGCATTAGCTTAAGTAGTATTTATAAGTCTGAAAAAATTTCAGAAAAACAATGTGGATCTGTTGATGACCACTAGAAACAAGAGGCACAATCTTCAGTGCAAGATCATAATATTGAAGAGTCACGAGTTGATCTTCATGAAGGATGCAAAGATGAACAAAATGTTGAAGACAACATTGTGGAAGTTCACATGCGTGACACCGAAAATAGTGAGAGAAAACATTCTCATATTAAGTGTGTCATAACTTTGAGAAGGACGAAGATAAGTGTTCAAGATTTCCATCACTATGGAAGAAATGAGGTGCAAATACATCACTACCTCACGACGAGGAAAGTGAAGATGAAACCTCACCTTGAAATGAACAAGTATGGAGTCACAAGCATAAATACCAAAATGAAAACCTTTGTTACCAAGTTTTTCATGTTTTTTATTGTAAGCCTAGCTGAGACTAGACCAGAAGGCGTATGTTATTGTTTAGTACCCTTTCTCCATTATGAGGGAGTGTTGCAAGTAATGGAGAAAGCCATAATTAGATTGTTGTTATGATGAAGATAGGATTGAGATTCTAATCTTAATATCATATCCTAATATCCAGGGAGTGGTTTAAACGATCCCGTTAGTGTGAAAGCCTATATAATTAAGGCTTATCTGACTCAATAGTCAGTGTGTGTATGAGTGTGTGTACACTCTCCAAGTTCTCACCTGGAGAGCTATTTAATCAATAGTTTATATATCCAGATTTTTAACAGCATAAGCTCTAGAATGTGCACTTGCGTCTGCAGAAATTTCACATTTTGACATGTTTATCCGCTATCTTCAGCTTTGTCATGGTTTCTAACATAGATTTTAGGAGAATAAGTTTCTCCATAAAGAGATTACGTTGCACTGTGGCATTCACTTATTGGGCAAAAGAAACTTATTGGGTTCACAACCAAGTGGCGAAAAGTTAGACATACCGAAACATATTTAATTAAAATTTTAAAATATAATTTCAAAAAAACCATAACTGATTTTCAAATCAACATAACCCTCAATATTCTAAATCGATGCCCTCATCTAACTTTTTCAGATAAATAAGCTAAAATTCTTAAATTCTTGAATCCCAGTTCCACAACAGATACATATATACACATATATGACATAATAAAGAATTATACATTATAACTACAAATAACATGTAACTCTATGCTCTCACCTAAATTTTTCTGATAAATAAGCTAAAATTTTTGAATTTTTGAATCCTAGTTCCACAATAGATACATATATGACATAATAAAGAATTCTACATTATAACTACAAATAACATGTATGTTTCTTTAAACCATTATGTTGTAATTGGAGCTGCAACTAACCCTCATCATACATAACGTAAATAGGTTCCACACCCCACGGGATAATCCATGGTCATGCAAAGCCACAAAAGTCCTGTTCACACCTTACACGAGATTCGAAGGCTTTAACTACCCTGAGGTTGACCGAATGCCTTTCGGGCATTCAGAGTGGGGCTCGAGAGAGGATTTTAGAGGGCCTGAAATACTATCTATTATTAAAAATATTTTAAGATAATCTATGCAAATTAATTTCTACACATTTTTATTTTATAATTATTAATATGTAAACTAGAATTAGTTAAAAACTTTTAAATGATAATTATTTAAAACGAAATCTACCTACAAACATAGTTGCCAATTTGGGAAATTCAAATATTCGTCTGATTCCGCCAAATTCTCCTTTAAAGTACGATTCAATAAAAGGACGGGCAATCAAGAACTGGTTTCTCCTTTTCCCAAATGGTTAAAAAATATCAATGAATTGTCGCTTATATTTTTGAAAGCCCAGAAAGTGAGCAAATTGCAGGGAAAGCCAAAAAAAAAATAGGCATCCTTTGATAAATTTGGCATAGTAACAATGATTATTTTTTAAGTATACAAGTTACGAAAGAAAATTAATCGAATTATTTCCATATCTCATTGTATTGGAATCCAAATCCAAACTCAAACTTGAACTTGATAACTATACCTAAAAATATCAACAACAAAAACCAAAAAACATCTAACAATTACACTACACGGTTAACAATTTTATATCCAAAATGTCAAAACCTTATCGTCTGTTTCATTTTTGAAATTTCCACCCATGTCGATACGGTATTCATTGCTACTCTATTTTTCTGTCACTGGGCTTCTTCAAAATTTTGCCATCTGCTGTATTTTTTCAGTGTCACGGTCGCTTTTTATTTTTGAGCATGAGCAAATTTACATGACAAACATAGCCATGATGTATGATCCGCTAAATTGGAGGACTCTCGATCACAAAGAACCTTTCAATGTCAGTGGATCAATAGTGTCTTGGCAGCTCATTCCAAATTATACAAAAATGCAATTAATATCATATAATATTTTGTGACAAAATATATACTAAAATTGATTATTGATATCTAAAAATAAATTAATAAAAAAATATATCTTCCATAAAAATCTTTATTTTTGCATTTAAAAGTTATACATGTTTTTGAGTACGAAATTTTTAAAAGATTTGTATTCATAGAGATTCCATTCCCTTTATGTTTTCTGGTTCGTTAAGGTTAGTACTCAAATCCAATACGCTTTATTGAAGAATGGATTTGTCAAGAAGATCAGTTTCTTTCCATGAGCTAGATGAAAAGGATAGAGCCAAACAAAATCCCCTTCTGGATATGTTAGCTACTTCTTCTAGTAGAGTTTTAAATTCTTCTGAGTTAGAATATGAAGAGTCTAAACCATCTGCTAGGTGGAAACTTCCCAGTATAAGTGGATCTGAATTTTATGCAGATCTTTCAGCCTTTCATCTAATAGCCGCTACTAGAATATCCATTAAAAGAGTCTATTAGTTATATTTAAGAAAATTCCGATTGTATTCAGTCAATTCCCCTTCTTGATCCTAAGCAGCTTCAGGCAGAAGCAAAAAGATTGAAAACTCAATATTTGCATCTGGGATGCATCAGAGTAGGAATCAGTGCTCTCACACATCAAGGGCTAGATACTTATGTCTTAGCCACAGTGAGAGACCTAACTCACAACAAATACATTGATTCTATTATTGGAGGAATTGTGGCTCCTTTGTCGAATGGCCTTGTTTTTTTCGATTGTTATCCTAATTTCTCAGTCTATGTTTTTGACAAAACAATCGACAAGATACTCCAACTACAAATCCAAACCTCAAGATTTGATATGTTAAAGAAAAGGAGTAACATAGCCATTCAGACAAGAGGTTGTTTCAGACATACAAACACCCTCTATCTAGCAGTCCTCCATACACCCAGTCGTGATTCAAAGACAAGTGTTGTTGTTCTAACTGATTCAAAAAATCAGAAGGTAGAGCTCTAAGCCATAAAGTGGGAAGACCTAAACTTCCCAGAACACTCGGTTATTCCTAATCCGAAACTCCCAATTGCAAAAAGTATTACTTCTGCAAATATCAAAGAAGGTCAATCCTCTGCAGTTCTTTTTTTTCCTAGAAGATATACCATTGATAGAAGAAGGATTGAAGAAGGTTTCTGAAAATATCCTTTTTATAAATATCCCCAGTTTGTAGATACTGTTTGTTCCAGTTCACTTTCAAATTCTTGTAAACATATTTCATTGTTTGAATTTTCCCAAATAATAAACTTCAATTCTGTTGAAGTCATTTTTCCAGAATGAAAAAATCTTGTAAACCTCTGCAGTCTTGTTGACCTAATCATTCACCAAAATCATCATCCCAGAACGGGTGAAGCCCCAGCTTCCATATCTGTAAACCCGTGTCCAAACCCTAAATGTTCTGACAGCCCATTTCTTCATGAGTCAGATCATGTTTTGATGATGCATGAGTTGCCCTCATTAGAAAATGAAGATACGAGGTTAACAGAAATGTTCATTAAAATGAGACCACCTAACATGCGTAAATATGGTCTTGGATATCTTGAACAAATGAATGACTTGATTCCTGAATCTAGATTCAAGGATCTTCCTGGAGACAGTAAGAAACCAACAGTCACAGAAATTTACAAGTTCTTCACTCTCATGGATGGATGTAAGAAACACAACGTAGCAACCCAGTGGATGAAGGAAATGTTAAACTGGTATATCTATACCTATCATGAGGCAGAATCTTTTGCTCTTACCCATACAAGTGAAGAAAAGATTATATTGTCTGAAGAATGGAAGGAATACATGGATAAAACAAATTCACGAATATCCTTTTATGTATGGAAAAATAACAAAAAATCTGAAGTTCTTTTGATGACTCATTCATCTACTTTTTCACAACATTCCTAGCCAACTTTGGATGGTAGTAAGGTTGAGACTCATACTACTTTTCCTCCTTACAAAGGTATCATCTTAGGAGAAGCCTAGAACACTGTAAAGGCCATCCCTTTGGTTCTAAAAGATGACAGTGCTTTAGGAATTGATGGTAGAATTCAAAAGGCCAGCGAACAGTTGAACTGGTCTAACACAGCCATCAAAGGGCTTGAGATGAAAATTGCCAAGACTACCTTTGTCTAAGAATATTTTGATAACATTCAAGTCTATGTAAATGATGTAAATAATTTTTTGAATGATATTCATTTTTCTTCCTCCTTTTTGAAATCTTATGCCAAA
Source organism: Pinus albicaulis (assembly GCA_034641835.2). Taxonomy (NCBI): domain Eukaryota; kingdom Viridiplantae; phylum Streptophyta; class Pinopsida; order Pinales; family Pinaceae; genus Pinus; species Pinus albicaulis. The sequence goes on from CM076580.1 coordinate 1,327,404,112, forward strand.
GATTCCTTATGTAAAATAGAAGTATAATGCAAGATTGTTCAGGAAGCACATTCTACTCAAGGACTTATTGTTGAGCTATCTAATAAGTTTGAAAATTTAGATCCATCAAAAATAGAAAATCTAGTCCTAGCTTCTTTTCTGCAAAAAATAAATGTTCATATCCACAACCTTGTCAGTTATGTTGACAAGTTCCCACATTTGTTTCCTAAACAAGTTGGCCAATCTTCTTAGAACGATTCATCAGAAAAGGTTTCTCTTGCTTTTTTGTTTAAAGAATCAGACCAAGAGTAAAAAACCCAAGAATTCCCAGTCTATGAACCCCTTGAGAGTCAGTTTACTATTGATGATCCTCTTGTTAAGAGGAGAAAGGAAAAAATAAGAGCCAAAAAGGCTTAGAAACAACACAACATAAAAGATGATAAAAGAAAGGTCTCTTCTATACCAAATCAGAAAAGAAAGGGATATTATCGATATGTCCCTAAGACTCATTATTACAAACCATGTGATATTAATCTTAAAAGTCATAAACATGAAAAGATGAATCAAATTACATGCTGGTTATGTGGCAAGCCAGGCCACACTGCAAATAGATGTCCAGATGGTGATGAGTCTAGAAAAAATAGAGGCAAGAAATCTCAGGCTCAAAATAAAGGCAAGACAGTGGTCAAATTTGAAGACAAATGTAAAAGATGTGGTTCCCCCCATCATAAAGAAGAAAACTATCCAAGCCTAATGATTCAACAACAATAGCTTGCTGAATATTCTTCTAATTCATGCAGTACATCCTCTTCTTCTGATTCTTCAATTGAAGAATTAAATGCTCATTTGCAATGTTTTTGTTCAGATTCTGATAACTACAACTGCAATTATTCTTCTGATTATGAATCTGATTATTCATCTAATATCTCTTTTGAAGAACAGCCAAAACTAGCATAGCAACAGCAAAAAAAAAGGTTCTAATGGCCTAGACAGAAGATGAGGAACTGAAGATATTTTCTCAAATTCGAGCAATGGAAGAAGGTCACATGAAAAATAAACTCGTGGATGCATTCATGTCAGAAGTTTTATCTTCCAGGAAAAGTGCTGCCAAAAATCCTCTCTTTATCGAAGCCTCTCTTGAGCATAACACCAGAGCATATCAAAGGGATCAACTACAGAATAAAGTTCTCTCACTCACTTTGGGGGAGGTAAGCAGAGAGATCCATATGCTAAAATCTGAAATTTCTGCTTTAAAATTTCAAGTTTCAGAATTGGAAAAATAAAAACATGCTATGGCACAAAATATTTCATAAAATGTTTCAGGACACTGCACAAATTACACTCTTCACAAAGAACCTATTGTTGAATCTCAAGTACAATTTTCTGAAGGGAAAAATGATCCTACAGTAGGGTTCAGAGAAATGCGTGTTCTTGCAATAGAATACGAACAACATCATGTAAAGGTGAATATTTGTATTAAGGGATAGATGTCTTCTCTTAAAACCCTCTTAGATTCTGGTGCAGATGTCAATATATTTAACAAAAAATCCATCCCATCCAAATACTGGGTCTCAGCTTCAAGAAAAATAATTGGATTGGGAGAAAAAACTCTAAATTATGAAGTCCCAAAAGCTGCTATTTGCTTTGATAACCACTGCATAAAGCTAAAATTTGCAGTAGGTGATTTTCCTATAGATTGCATTCTAGGAAATGTCTTTTTAGCAGCCATTGAACCTCATGGCTCAGTTAGGTTGGAAAATAATAGAGTTGGGTACTTCATTAAAGTACCCACCTCTACTAGAGACCATAAGAGGATTGAAATGCCTTATGTGTCAAACCCTAGAGTATCCACTATGGTCCAAGCCATGCAAGAGCTTAAAAAAGCTGAATCAAAACGATTTGAGCTCAAGGATTTAAAATCCACTATTCATATAAGGGAACAGCTTAAGACCCCTGAAGTTCAGAGAAAGGTCTCTGAAATAAAACAGAAAATAGAGGCAGAATGTTGCTCTGAAGAACCTAATGTTTTCTGGCACAGGAAACATCATTTTGTAAATCTTCCCTATAAATCAGAATACAAAGGAAGACCTTGTAAATCTAGAGCCATTCCTATGAATAAGGAATACATCGATCTGTGTGAGAAAGAAATAAATCAACTATTGAATAGGAAATTGATCAGGGAATCTGATAGCCCCTAGAATTGCTATGGATTCTATGTCAATAAAAGAGCTGAACAAATTAGCGGCATCCCAAGATTGGTAATAAATTATAAGCCTCTAAATACAGTCTTAGCTGATGATACATATCCTATCCCCCATAAGGGTGATCTGCTGGCAAGGATATCCGGTGCCAAGATATTCTCTAAATTTGATCTAAAGTCAGGATTTTGGCAGGTTTCTATAGTAGAAAAAGATAAATTTAAAACTTCCTTCAGCATACCAGCAGGACATTATGAATGGAATGTCATGCCATTTGGTCTAAAGCATGCGCCATCTAATTTTCAAAAAGTAATGGATTCTATAATCAAACCATATTCAGATTGGTTGCTTGTTTACATTGATGACATTCTTATTTTGTCCAAGAATATCTAGGACCACATCAAACACGTGAACATTTTTATGAAGATGGTCAAGAAAAATGGTCTGGTCCTCAGTAAAAAGAAGATTGAATTATTCTAGACTTCAATAAAATTTTTGGGTCACACAATCCAAGATGACCAAATTTCTCTACAAAAGCATGCAATGGAATTTACAGGCAAATTCCCAGATGTCATTATTAATAAAACTCAGCTCCATAGATTTTTGGGGTGTTTAAATTATGTGAGTAATTTTTACCAGGATTGTGCAAAAGATAGATCTCTATTAAATCAGAGACTAAGAAAGAATCCTTTTCCTTGGTCAGATGCACACACAACTGCTGTTAGAAAAATAAAAGCCAAGGGAAACCCTCTTCCAATTTTATATGTTGCAGATGATAATTCCTTCAAAATTATTGAATCAGATGCTAGCAACATTGGATGGGGAGGAGTCTTAAAGCAAAAGAAGGATAATTGAGAAAAAATAGTCCAGTTTGCCTCCAAGACTTGGAGCCCAACAGAGAAAAATTATTCAGTTATAGAAAGGGAGGTAAAAGTAGCATGGAACTCTATTGACAGGTTTGAAATTCATCTTGTCAATAAAAGGTTTTTATTGAGAACTGATGCATCTACCCTGAAAAAATTCATGTCAAAGGACATCAAGAAACCTGGTGAGGCCAAATTTTCTAGATGGCAGGCCCTATTTGCAAATTTTGACTTTGATTTTGATCACATCAAAGGATCTGATAATTATTTACCAGATTTTTTGAGTGTTGAATATATCTAGCCAGAAGAACAAGACCACGTCATGGTTATTGTCACAGAATGGGATCAAAGTCATCAAAGGGAAATTCTAAGATCCATTCCAGAGGACAAAAGCTGGTAAGAATACAGAGATGAATGGAATCCAACATGGCAACTAAGAAATACTAAGGTCTTAGATGCAAACCTACAAAATCACACTGATATTATGCATCTAGTGCCCGAACATAGAGTATATCCAAAAGGGAGCAGATGGATCCATGATATGATATACTCTAAAAGCATGCCAGCAGCACATGAAGCAGAACAATCTCTTGCCAATTATTTTCTTGATATCTCTGTAATATGGTTAGAAGGACGAGATAGACGCAGAGTCTATCATAACTATTTGGTTATTAATAGAACCAGAAATCCTGAGTGGACATGGACAAACTTTAATCAATGGCCAGGAAATGATATATTTCTTGATACTCTCTATCATTTCTCAGGATATAAGAAGCTGTGGTGGGAATTGCTAAAAAAAGATGCAAAAGATGAAACCCACTACACCAAGCTCAAGTTTGGAGCAACTTGGATAATGCAACAAAACTTGCACTGTGACTGGCTACAAGATTGGTGCAATGATTATGGTGTTAATTAGACAGCCATAGATCCCATGTTTTATGAGTCATATTTTCAAAATCACTATGACTGGTGTGTTGAAAATGGGATTGGAGAATGTTTTCATACTCCTTGTCAGACTGTAAGAGATCTTCACCAGCTATAAGATACTGAAGTGTTATGAAAATTCATGACACAACATCATGAATGGTTGGTGATGACAAAAATCAAGCACCAAGTTGTTTTGAACAAGCCAATGATCGTTTGGAGAATCTATACCAAAGCATGGAGTGATGCAACATATCGAAGGTACAGATTTCCTGGAATTCAAATCCTTGATGAACAAGTTTAAAAGTGGTTGTCGTGGACTCCAATTAAAAGTCTCCACTATGTTTTGTCTCTTAGTCATGGGATTAAAGTGACTAGTTTTCTCGAGGAATTTCTGGTAAAAAGTCTCCTCATTGTAATTATTCTTTGTTACAGTTTCCTCATGGGCCTTCTGTACCCAAAAGGTATCCACTTTGTTCCTTCACTCACATGTTTTATCTGGAATTCAGAATGTCTGTGCAGATGTCGCCTTGGCGTTACCCAAAAGCAATGATTCCTTTTCCACATCATAGATATTGTCAAATCCGACTTGAGTGTTTGTCCCCCCTTCTCATCCTATATAAGGAGGGTAAGGCTCATTCAAGAAGAATCGGGTTTTAGGATCACAAGTTAGAGAGTCTTAGAGTCATAGTCTTGTGTGTTTTAAGAGTCGAAGTTTGCAATCTTCCTGGTCTACATCTGCAAGCTTTAAACTTGAGCTGCTTGCAACACGAAGTTTAGATCCAAGTCTATAGGTCGACCTGAGAAGCCTGCGTATCAGTGTGCTCGACACTGATAAGAACCTAAAGTGGCCAGATCTTATAGTGAGTCTATAAGTTTTTCTGTTTGTTTTGTTCAATAGACTGAGTCTATATTCAGCCAGGTAGCCTCCAGAAAGCTATCTAATTCATTGAGAATTCATTACTGGTAAATGTTGAAATAGTCGATCTTAGGAAAGAACACTTGAGTCTGTAAATATCAAACTCTGTAATCTTTTGAGATCAATAAAGAGAGAAATTTTTTGATATCATTTGAGTATTATAAAATCTGAGCTTTTATATTTTCTGTTGAGGTAGTATTTGTGTGAGATTGTTATACCAGAGGTTCGCCAGAGGTTCACCAAAAGGCAAAAGGGATGCCAGACCGTAGAAGGCGAGGGAAGCCGTGAAGGAAGGTCGACAGAGCGTGAAATGCCCTAGTAGGTTCGTGTATGGGTTCGTGTATGGATAATTGAATTTCACACAAAGAAGAGACTCAATAAGGCCAAGATCAGCCTATGTTGCTGCTACAAGCTTCAGTCAGGAAGCCCCTGCAAGAAATTGGTATCACAGCCATCAAAGGGCTTGAGATGAATATTGCCAAGACTACCTTTGTCAAAGAATAGTTTGATAAGATTCAAGTCTCTATAAATGATGTAAATAATTCTTTGAATGATACTCAATTTTCTTCCCTTTAATTCAACATGTATATTAAAATATTTGTTTTATAATTTACATTAAACTTTTATTATTATTAATATTAGATGTTAGAATATTTTGCTAAACATTTATATTTCTATATCTGATTCATAATTCACATTAAAATATATCAATTCAAAATTAAGAGTAAAATATTTACACACAGTTAATAAAACGTGAAAATATAAGAATTTTTTTTATTTCAAATTATTTTATTATTATATATACAAAGTTGATATAAAATTACTTCGTGTATTTTGGATGTTAAAATATTTTATTTATTGCTAATACTAAAATACTTGTTTGTTATGAATATATTTTGATTTTAAATATTACATGTCAATTAAGCATAAAATGAATTACATGTAACATCAATAATATTGTTTTTACATGTTCATCTCTCAATTACATATTAAATAGCTAAAAATTACATATAAATTTTTAATATATTTAGTTTTTTTTGGAAATATTGATTCTTTTTGTATCTCTATTTTTTAATTTGTTAACATAACAATTATTTTAGTATTTCTAACTGTAAGGTTATTAGAAAACATATATATATATATATAATTTAATTTTCAGGTGGAAATTAAGTTGGACACCAAAATTGGTGTACGAGACCCCATGTTTGTGAAACAGGAGACCTATCTCCACATAAATATTTAACTACTAAATCTTGGAAAACATACATATTTTACCCATATATATATATATATATATATATATATATATATATATATATTTCATTTTTAAAATAATTTGTATATATAATTTGAAAAGACGCTTTAATGTAATATAAAATCTATGAAAATGGAAAGATCCAAAATTTAAATTCTCTTAAACCTAAAAAAAAATTGCTAATAATTATCTCTACCCTTACAAAAACACACAAACTTATTTAACATAAAGCTATGTTTAATTTAACACCCTTAATGAAATTCCCGAATAATTCTAATTACCTTTGGTGTTAAATAATTACCTTCTATTTGATAACCGAAAATCCATCGAGATGAGCTTCTATGCTTATGCTACGTCTCTATGATTAAAGGATAGCCAATTTTCAGGTATGGAGATTGACCTCTAGTCATATGTTCTAGATTACCCTCAGAAACAAATTTTATACTAGAAACTTATCTCGACATAGCTACCCTCTCGAGTCTCCCTTACGTTCACCCTACGGTTTGCGCGTAATGCTACCCGGGTGCTTACGGCTAGTCAAATGCGACATAAGAGCCAAATGGTGCGCTTGTATTGGTCAGAAGCGATATTGAGTCAAACCTATCAGCTACGGTCATACATTCGTAATCTTCGAAGAGTATCTACAGTCATGGATTTAAGGTAATCAATTCTGCAAGAGAAAGATTTAAATAGTCACTCCGGTTTCCCGTGAGCAAAGTTGAATTAGTCATAACAAGCTCTGTCGTATAACGTAAAATGCCATAAGACACGGCGATTTTTAAGCAATACATATATGTAACTGTTTTCTCCCGTGTCCTGTACGTACGACGACTTTCTAGACGGCCGAGACTACAATTAATTCGGATTCATTCACCATCCTTCTCGGATCCTTCTGTGCTCCGATTCTTCTCCGCTCCAACCAGTCTCTGGCATCTATTTAAAGAAGAGGTCCTCTGTGAATATTTGATGTAGGAATAGTTCGCCCACAAGTGCAAACTAGAAATACATAGCGCTCCAGCAATCAGTTTCATTATCTCCAGTATTTAGGAACCATCCATGATCATTAACCAACCGACAATTCAGCTATTAGGGTTTACCATTACACAGATACCGTCTCTTAAATCACAAAAGTAGGATGATAATGCCAGTGCCCATGAAACTTAAAACCGATGTGTCTGTTCTTGTAATTTTTTACTGTCGCCTTACTTATGACGACGCTGTCGTTTAAGGAAGTCTCCGCCACGAGCAGGCAAAGGCAGCTGATGATCGATAAAAGCATTAGTGTTCACTCTTCGAATGAAGCGGCGGCCGCAACAGGAGGGTTAACATTGTGGCAATCACTTGAAAATGGTCAGCCCAACCGTAACGTCCCGAAACCGCCACCTCCACATAAGTTTGTAGCAGCGCGGCTATATCCCTGCAACAGGCATGTTCATACATGTCCACCCACTCCCCAAGAAAAGGAGCAGCGGAAGAAGGAAGATCGCAAGACCGAGTTAATGAAGAGTTTTCAGACTTCCATTAACGGTGGAAAGCACGCATCAGCATATCATATTTACTGAGATGACACTCCATTTGGACGCGGCCGGTTTGATAATTCCCAGGAATTCAATTCCCATCTGAAACCCGAAACCCTCCCACCAGTATATATTTTTATGTTTCTCGTTTATTCTTGTGTGGACGTAGATAAATACCATAGGATTTGAGTAGATTAATATAACAGGATGTGAATGGAACACAAATTCAAATAATAATTCATCCCATCAAATGAAGCAGAGTAGAAAAGCGTGTCTGGCTGATACAATTTTCCGTAATAAACTGCATATTTCTTAACAGGTGCTGAGGAATCGATTTATTCGAATGACAATAATATAGAGCTTTTTTTAAATGGTATCACAGACACTTAAAGAGGGAATTTGAATCTCAAGTTTCTATTTCATTTTCAGAGTACTAGTTAATTGAGCTGTGCGTAACATAAAGATTAATATTGTTTAAATATTAATAATATCCTTTTATATTAATAATATGGTATTAAAAAGATATAATCAATAACTATAATATTAATACAATTTAAATATTAATAATATTTTTTACTACTAATGATATAACTTTTAAAAAAATATAATCATTAAGCATTAAGAATATGTTGGAAATTTCAATATACTTTTTTAACCAAAGTACATAACAGCGGGGACTCAATCAATTGAGCTAACTTTTGGGGCTCAAATTACATCAAATTTTATATTTATGTTCCTTTTAATATTTATGTAACTTGTTAGATGACCAGCTGTACTTCATATAAATAGCAAAATTAATATTGAAACAACATTTAAACTACAACATGAGAGACATAGATAAAAGGAAACATATGTGGAGGTCCGATATAAGAGGAAATCCATAATAACTAAGTTGTTCAATGTTGATGTTGTAATGTAAAGGTAACAATTTTTTTCTCTATTACATCACCTTTTGGAGGCTCCAACCTCTTTATTATTTTACAAGCCTTATAACTTGTTTGAAAGCTCTTACAACCTACTACATTAGTTTTCTGCAACTTTCTACCTATAGGAGGCTTCTATCTCATTTTCCTTTTGCGAGGTATAACTTGCTTGGAAGCTCCCACTTCCACTTACAAGCTCCAACATTTCAGACTACTACATTAATGGAGACAACAATTCAATGATACATAAAATTTTCAACATGCTGGAGCACCTACTCTTTAACTCTGCATACCTTCATCTCTTGTCTCTTCCTTCTCTTCAAATGTACTTCACATAAGCTCCTCTTCTTCTTTCTCTTTGTGCGAAGTAACTCACAATGGCTTTTTGGGCTACTACCTAAAAGGAGACAACTATTCAATGATACATAAGAATTTCAACATGTTGGGTGTCCTACTCTTTAACTCAACACACCTTCATCTCTTGTCTCTTCCTTCTCTTCCAATCTACTTCACATAAGTTCATGTTCTTCTTTCTCTTTGTGCCACATAGCTCACAATGGTTTTCTATCGTGTCTCTCAGGCTCTTTTACCAATTAACTCTACCTCCCAAAAGCACATATTTTATAAACCCAAATTGTTATTTGTTATTATTCCATATAGGAATATGAAGTGAAAATATTTCCCCTTTGCATTCCACATATTCATTTCCAAAAAATTTCAACTTTTGAATGTTAAAACAAAATGAACCTACAAATAATATCAAAAGGTTTACATCAACCAAATATAATGATTGCCTAAATCATAAATAAACCAATCTCAATCAAAATTCCAGTTAATGTAACTGCATTTGGAGAAAATCAACACATCTTCATGCAACCTTGAACTTGACCACATCTTCCAGCAACACATTCTGTGACAAACATGAAATAATAACCAACATACATAGGAACATCAATGTATATTACTCAATGACATTAATGACTAAAGTTACACATTGAATCCCTCAAGAGTCAAACTAAAGTGAGAATAATAGCAATTAACATTTGAACATGAACTAAACGAACCAAACATGAATTATACCATGCGAGTAAGAAAACTTCAATTCAATGTCAAAACTTCTTTGATCCCTTATTTAACTCTGACCTCTACAACATCTAAAACATACCTCTACAACATAGCCCTTCAACAACATATTCCTTAACATCACAACATATGAAAGCAATACATCAAAATATTTGAAGAGGAATTCACATCCTGAGATACCTCTAGAAATAACCATACTCAAATGCTTCAAAAAGATACTCAAGAACCCTTTTGTCTTGAGAAACATTTATCCTTATTTCTACTTGAGCACCATTTCTCCTTACTTATGCTTACCTCTGAAATCAATGCCAACAGGGTGTGGTGGAAATGGAAATTAATCAAGAAGATATCCCCCTAGTGATTTCACTAATGTATTCCCTTCATGTTCATATTCCACAGTCACCAACATATGTGCCAAGAAAAATAGCATGATGTCAAAAAATGCATCCAATCTTACTGCTCATCCACATGACTGACCATTTGACCTTTGACAAGAAAATACTGCAATCCATGAGAAAAATTATAATTAACATCAGACATTCATTGAAAGAATTTAATGTTTCTTTCCTTCGATCAGTGACATATAAATATTAACTTGGTAGTAGGTTGCATCTTCTGGAACATTTCAATATTCAACTCATTCATTGAAGAATCTGACTTAGTAGTAAATATCATATCGATCAATTGTTTGGCTTCTATTGTAATAAAATAACTACCCACATGTGCAGTAGAGGGGCATTGTAGGATTATTTGGAAAAATACTAGATACTTTGGTGGCTTAAATAATGCATGGCTTCCCTATTTCCCTCATTTTAACCATAAATTTTAATTCCAAACCACACCCTTTAACTTCTGATACAAAAGGTTGGGTCATCCATCACATTCTTCAGTTCAAGATGTCTATTTTTTGTTCCTATAATGAAGAAAATAATAGAAAAGGAAAATGTATTAAACTTGAAAATTATAAGAATGCATTATGAGTTTTCTACTTTCACCCTGCTCTTTATCTATTATATATGCACCTTCCCCAATTATTTTCAACTCCATGTGCAATAATGGTGAAAGAGTTAAGGAATGGACCAAGTCAAGTGGATCTACATTTTTTTTTCTATCAAATGAAGAATTTTTCTAGGGAGTCAAAGTAGTTTGATAATTTAATACCTTCAAATTTTTGTTGCAATCAATTTCACTACCTTGTAAAATAGACTCTTTGGCATACCTAGGAACATTTTCTTTAGGAAATGTTTTGAATTTTATTTAAAGAATAAACCTTCATCCTTAAAATTTTTATTATACTCGAGCTCCTCAAATTATTTTCTTGACATTGAACAACCTTGATTTTCACCTTCACAACTCATAAAATGCTAGAAATTTTTGTCCACGGGATGTCAAACATGCAGACTTGAAAGATCTATTGTTATTTTTACATCTTGACGACCATAAATATTCTTCTATAGTTTTCAATGCTCAAAAAATTTAAACAACGGTATATTGGTCACCTTGGAGAGATTTCCCTAGAATTCTAGATGCGATTCAACTCTAAGAACCTTGTACATATTTCAAATTCATCATCTCTTCGTTTCCAACCATGTATTTCTATGGAAATTACTCCAACAGTTGGCATTCTTGGAGAAAATGGAATCCTAAGTGTCCATCTACAAAATTAAATTATGCTTGTCATGCTCGGGAATTTGATTATAAATGCATTCTCATTATTAGATTTCCATAGATATGCATGTTAGCATAAATTAGGTTTGGTACATCAATTATAACATTGATGAATTCATAATGTTAATGTTAAATGTTCCATTGTTATAATGCGAAAATATTAGGTCTATACACTCGTCCTTATATAACACTTCCACATAATTTTTCTTATGCTAATCATAAACTATAGAGCACCTCAAATTCTATACTTTTCTGACTTATAAAGCACATGTAACACCTCAATTTACACTAATTCTCAACCATAGTCACCAATTCATGCCACATTTCAGCTAACACTGGCATCATAACAATAACGCTTCTAGGGCTAGAGAAACTATATCATAATGCTAATGATCCTACTTCTTTGTCATTGTGTCAATCTTATCAGTGGGTATCCATCTAGCTTTAGACTATCTAAAATTAATTTCTATTGTAACAACTCCAATATAGCACATTTCTTTCAACCGGGGGCATAATATACATTTAGCCTTTATTCCGAATTGTGTGACGGTGGCCAACTATTGTGAAATAATTTGAATAATGATCAATTCTCATTAAATAACTATATAATGATTCCTTCTAGTACCAATTCAAATACTACATACATAACAATTCCATAGAATATCGACCGACATGTCATAATGCTCTCTACTAACTGATATCTCTTTTCTAAATTCAACGTTAGTTTTAAAATTCTTCCCCTTTGGTCCTTTTTTTGTGTTGAAATTAGGAGTTATTAAAAACATTCATACTTGAAAACAAATACTGAATTGGAAAGAAAAAAATTCACACAATAAGGACATGTAAAATTTATGTGGTAAAACCTTCATATTTTGTCCACGAAACCTCCATGGAGCAAGGGATATGAAATTTATTAATCAAGAAATGATTATCCTCATTTACAAGCCTCTCCTTTCATACCAATTAATATGGGATAATTAGTTACATAAATCCTTCTCATTATACAACTCACTGATCAGTAAATAACCAATTTTACCCATAATTACAATAATTACGTGAATTGTTGTCACATTTCAACAAAATCCACATTGACAACAATTTTCCTAAGCCCTTTCCCATGCCCATTCATCATCACTTCCGCAACCCAATAGAAGCCATAGACCATCAGAACTTCTCTACTATAACTAGCTTCATGAATATGTCTGTATGATTTTCTTGTGTATGGACCTTCTTTAGAACTACTTTTCTGCCATCAATCACATGTATCACAAAGTGATACATTACATAAATGTGCTTGGTCTTGCTGTGATAAGTTAGATTTGTATCCAAATGAATAACACTTTGACTGTCACAAAACACATTCACTTTCTCCCGCATCCTTACAATCTTATCAAGAAGACATTTTAACCATATTGCGTCGTTACAAACATCTTAAGAAACTATCTCTTATAGCTTTGACATCCAAATGATTTTTCCACTGGAAAGAGTAAAAACATAACTTGTAGTAGACCTCATTTTTCCAAATCACCTGCAAAATCAGCATCAACATATCCGCAGATTGATCCTTCACGGCCATTAAATATGAGGCAATGGTCACTAATGCCTCTCAAATATCGAATCATCCATTTCACTGCTTTCTAATGTTCTTCCCCTATATTTTCCATCAACTTTCTCACAACTCCAACTTAATGTGAAATGTAAGGTATTGTAGATACCATCACATACATTAAGTTTCATACCACATTTTCATATGGTACATGAGACATATAATTCTTTTTGTCATCATTTCTAGGACTCAAAACCGAAGAAATATTAAAATGGGAAGCTGAAAAAACATTAATATATTTCACATTGTTCATAACAAACTTTTCAAGTAATTTCTCCACGAACTTCACTTGTGATAACCAATGCTTACCATTCTTCCTATATTTGTGTATCTCCATGTGCAAGATATGTTTGATCACTCAAATATATTTCATATCAAAATTCCTAGCTGAGTCTTTAACCTATTGATTTGTTCCATTCTTTTGCTTGCAATAAGCATATCATCAACACACCAAACCAAGATAATGAATATCCCATTGAAAATTTTGAAGTATACACAATGATCATACTAACTTATAATAAAATTCTGGCTCACCATGAAGAAGTCAAGCTTCTTGTATCATTGCTTGGGTGACTTCGTCACGCCATACAATGATTTCCAAAGCTTGAAAAATAATCTTCTGTTGCGACCTTGTACATAATCTTTTGGTTATTCCATATTTGTCTCTTCATCCAAATCACCATGAATAAAAGTTTTTTGAACATCTAATTTTTCTAAATCAAGGTGAGGTAATGCATTTACTGTTAACATATTACAAGTAGAAACAAGCTTTGCGAATGGTGAAAAACTCTCATGAAAATCAATACCTTCAACTTTAGAATACCCGTTTGCAACCAACCTCTCCTTATACCTTTTGATACTTCCATAAACTTTCCATTTCAATTTGAAGACCATTTTTCATAGAAAAACACTTCTCATTTCAGGATGTTATACAAGATCCCAGTTATCATTTTTGGCTAAGGAATCCATTTCTTCTTCCATTACCTTCCATTTTTCATTATCCACATCATCCACTACTTCCTCATAATAAGAAGGTTCCCTATATACAGTGATAAATGAAAAATATGAAGCAGAATCCTCATGCCTTTTGGGTGTTCTTATTTTCCGTTTTGGCCCTCCTTGAAGTAAGCAGTTGTTGAACTAGTTCTAGAACTTCTATAGTTTCCTTTGCTTCTTATTCTTCAGAACACTCTCCTTCCTTTCGAGTTTCTAAAAAAAGGTTTGGCCTCCAACTGGATTTTCCAATTCAACGATACCTCTTCCTGTCAAAATTTTTCAACATTGATTTTAGAAGAGAATATTCATCAAATGTCACATCTCTAATAATGAATATATTATGTGAAGAAGTATCCCACAAACTGTATCCTTTCATTGCATAATCATACCCAAAAAAGACATAAAATTTCAATTTTGGATATAACTTTGACCATTGATTCCTAGGAATAAGACCAGAGGAATCACAACCAAAAAGCTTTAAATGTGAATAAACACAAGAGTGACCCAACCAAACTTCTTCAAGAATTTTTCAATCTATGGAAACATATGGTGATATGTTAACTAAATAACAGCCAGTGAAATACTTCTTCTACCCACAAATCTTTGGATAGGTTAGAATTACTAATTATGCTTCTGGATCTTTCCATAACAGTCTAGTTCATATGTTCAACAATGTCATTTTGTTGAGGATTGCAAAAAACATTTTTATGTCAAACAATCCCTTCATTCTTACGTTATTTTTAAAATTCTAAAGAAGTTAATTCATTGCCATCGTCAATCTTAAACATTTAATTGACTTGTCTGTTTTCTTTTCCACCATAGCTTTAGATTGTTTAAAAAAATTAAATACATCACATTTATTTTTCAATATATAGACCCAAAATTTCCAGGAGAAATCATCAATAAATGTTAAGAAATATAATGCACCTCCATAAGACACATTAGGAGATGGTCCCCAAAGATCAGAATGTATATAGTCCAAAATTTCTTTAATATTATGGCTTCCAATTTCAAATCTCTAGTTACATTGTTTCCCATGCGAACAATTTTTACAAAATTACAACTTCAAGGATTTCAAATCAGGAAGCAACTTGTAGTTCATTAGTACATGAAGACATTTCTCTCTCATGTGTGCCAACTAATGATGCCACAAATGAGTACCTTATTTTCATTTCTCTAGCACTAGTCATGACCTTATTAGTCCGAGTAATTCCTTTTAGTCGCAGAACATTTATGACCTTCTCTGCCATCATAAAAATGAGGGCACCTTTTGAGACTTTCAACACTCCATTCTGACCTGTAAACTTGTCACCATCTGAGTCCAAAACTCCAAAAGAAATCAATATTTTCCTAAATTCAGGTACATGGCTAACCTCAGTTAATTTTCTAACTATATCATTATACATACTAATTTTTACATTTCCCATCCCAATAGTCTAAGAAGATACATTATTTCCCATAAACACGAAACTACCATTCATAGCTTCATATGAAGTAAACCAGTTTATGTGTGGGCTCATGCGATGAGAAGCACTAGAGTCTAACAACCAACTTTCAAAATTCTGAGATACATTGTGAATAGGTAAAGCTTCATATATTATTCCTACTTCAATAGATAAAAAATCATTAGCCATACCCGAATCAACTTGATTTGCTTCCTTCTTTTGGTTTTTAGACTCCTTTCATTTCCAATAGTCCTTCTTGAGGTGTCCAATTTTTGTTTGGAGTACCAACACTTGGCATTACACTTCTGCCCATTTTGTTTTCATATGGAGGAACCCCTTGATTTGTACCCTCTTTCCTTTGATTTTCCTCTAGTTACCATGGATTTTAATGCACATCTTTCAAAATTGGATTTCCTACGTACTTCTTTAGATAACAAAGCTCCCACAACTGATTCAAATTCCAAAAAATGAGTAGGCTCAAACTGAATGAAGTTATGAAGTGGTCCAATGACTCGGGAAGAGAACACAACAAGGTTATAGCTTTCTCGTCTTCCTAAATTTTAACATCCATATCTAAAAATTGGAAAATAAGCATAGTAAGAACATTTAAATCTTCTGCATTTTTTGTACCTTCTTCATCCTAAGACTATACAATTTTATTTTCAAATAAATTTTGTTGGTTAATGATTTGGTCGTATACAAAATTTCCATTTTTTCCCACAAAGTCACGGGTTGTACTCCAACGATATTGAAGATAAATTCATATGATAGTGCGTAACTCCGATAGTATTAAGAGCTTGGGAATCCAATTCCTCCCAAGTCTAAATCATAGGTTAGTAGTTTTTCTTCTTCACCCCATCTAATGCTTTGTGTAACCCTTAGTGCATCGTAAAAATCCCTAAATTTCGCTCCATAAGGAAAATTTTCTCTTGTCGCTGAACTTCTCCACCTCCAAATTTTTTATTTCGTCATTTTGGCCATTTCTTTGTAAAATATTTCATACTATGGTTTCCTTGTTTTCCCTTCTTTATTAAATTTCTGGTGAGGGTTTCAATTTTTTATATTATTTTTCATATTTTAGCTAGGGTTTCTTTAAAGAAAATTAGGGCTTCCTTTCTACTTTCAATTTCTACTCCTTAATAATCAATTTCTTATAAAACAAATTCTTGCAAATTTTTTTAAAAAATTTTTCTAAAATTCCTCAAATAATTTTCAATTTTTTTGTTTCTTCAAACACTGTTGCAAACAATAGCTTTTTCAAAAATCTAGAAAAAATAAAATGTGTCCCTATTCATCCCCAATTTATAAATTTCCCTACTCCAATTTAATATTTTTGTGAGATTACAATTTTTTGGGATTTCCCAAAAAAAATTCCATAATTTTATTATAAAAGAAAGGAAACAAATATCTTTGGTTTTCAGAAAGGTATGTTAGCAACCAACTTATTTTTCTGACATGTTTAACCCTTGGTGACACAATGACATTTTCGAAGGTTAAAAAAATAAATTAAATTTCTCACAACAGTAGTTACTGCCGGTATATAGTCAGATCCCCTCTCACACTCGACGACCCTTCTACAACAACATCACCAAGAAAAACGGTGGATTATGGTCACAACATCATGATTCCTATTTTTAAGAAAGAAAAAAGTGTCCCTTTCTTGACCGAAGGGGCCACCTTAACACCGCGAGACTGTGCTCTCAAAGCGTGTAAACTTGGAAAATGGACAACAAGACTCAGCTATAGCTATTAGCCAATTGCTTGTTTTATTATGCTTGCACAATCATCATAATCGATCTCTCACTGGAAAGTCAAGAAACCATGTTGGCGACTCTGAAAACAATAGCTCTCCGAACTTTAAAATATATATATATATATCCTTTTTCTCTTCGCGTGTAGGTGGTTGCTCACTGACTTCATGAATTGAGGCTCTTTAACTTAATTTCCTCAAGCCTAAAATACTTCAACGACTTGACTACCCACTTAACCAACTCGCTCTGATACCAATTGTTGAACTTAGGAGTTACTAAACACATTCATACAAGAAAACAAAGACTGAATAAGAAACAAAAAATTTCACACAACAAGAACACAAAAACTTTATGTGGTAAAACCTTGACAATGTGTCAAGAAAACCTTCACGGGGAAAGGGATTTCAAATCTATTATTAAAGAAATGATTTTCTTTCGTTACAAGCCTCTCGGGCCATCCCAATTAATATGGGCTACTTCATTACATAACTCCCTCTTGTTATACGACTAACTGACTGATAAGTAACCAATTTTACCCATAATTACAATAATTACGTGATTTGTTGTCACATTTAAACATGTTTTAGGATCTATCTACACAATGATTTATTTGTTTCTCTCTTTTTCACCATCTGAAAATTTCACACGGAATTCCATCATGAAAATCTTATTCCAACAACATGGATCCAACAACTAACATTGTTGGAATATTCACTAATCCTACTATCCATGCAAACTATCTTTCTCCATAGCCACATATTGAAGATACACATCAGATTTAGGGTCGTGTGATGCCACCCCATCAAGTATCTTCTTATAAATGCATTCCTTATGAAGTAGATATTTGTAGCTTGTCCACTAACATCAACTGGATTGGATCATGTGCTCATTTTTCTATCACATGAGAGATGTTCTTTCTTAAGTTTGAATATGACGGGTTCAAAATCCTTTAAGTATCATTGCATTCCTCTTCATTCTCCTTTCCTCCTTAATATCCTATCGATTTTATCGAATCTAAATCCTTCATTATCTATGGTTTCACAAAAGTAACACCACATTATATCTCACTACACATGTGTTTACATTCTATAATCCTATCTAAATCTAATAGAATATATCATAGGAATTGCACATTATCTCTCCATGGTGCACAAGAATTATATTTGAAATTCCACAATACTCTTTTTTGTTGCACTTTCATTCATGCAATCATAATATAATTTCTAATTTTCCACAACAGTAATGAAGATAAAGTTTCATATACCTTTATTTTTATTGGGATTTTTTTATCAACCATGTCCTTGTTCTTTAATTGAAGTGTAGTAGGCCCATTAAATTTATCATGATTTTTCCAACTCCATGAGGAATGTATGAATGATGGGTTGTTATTTCTTGTAGTAATGAGCGAAATCTTAGGAGTTGGGCTTACAAGCTCAAAAAATATTTTCAAAATGTCACATAAAATATGTATTAATTCTTCGCACACATTGTAAATATTACTAATCATTGAAACATCACTACGTTTAAATGTTCGATGCCCAATTTGTTTTCTCTAGTATTCTTTGCATGACTAATTCTACTTTGGTATGCTTCAAGGTTTGAGTTATTTCCAGAAGTTGAATTATGTTATGTTTATTATCTTTACACTCCCCCATGTGGTTGTGAATACATGAATAATCCCTCGCTACCATTTATTTAATTTCTCCCTTTACATGTATAAACTTTTGTTTTCAGTTTCCATTTGCATGAAAATTCATTTTCAATGCACTAAGTGACAAGACATGAACATCGATACCTTTTTCTATGCTATAGTTACAAGCATATAGTCAATGATTTTACTAGGCCTATTCCTCATAAAAAATAACTAAATCATTTTTTCAATCATTTAACTTGGAATTTTACATGTATTTTTTGTAAATCAATGCCTGATCCTTTCTTGAGAACCACCAATGGATATTTTATGAATGCAAAACTTTGAAAAAAAAAATTTGTTTACCATTAGATTAACTACCAATAAAGCCTTGATTCAACTATTTTTAATACTCTAAGCAATAAATAACCTCTCTTAATTTATTCTACTAATCAGAGGTAAAGCATCTACGCCACACCACATATTCAACTTTAGTCTCATCATATCTATTATATTGCTTCCAAAAAATTCTTGGTAGTAGTTTCCCCGAAGAAAATCTACATTCATGACCGTTTCTCTAACATTGACCATGTTTTTCTTTGCTTATGATTACTTTAATTTCCTTTATTAGTCCCTTTAGGGCCATGTTTACTTGAATTTTTTCATGAAACTCACATGATGTTCATTCTTCATTTTCTAGGAAATGGTGGGAAGGATTTTTTCTATGTGCATTTCCTTCTACCTTACTTTTTGGTATCCTTTGAGTGACCTCCATATTTTGTCTAGTATTTTTTTTAAGGTATGAGGGAAACATGAAATTTTAGGCCCCGTGATGAAGTTTGTCACATTCACAATGGCTTAGGTGACCAAGAAATGGGATGAAAATACTTTATGTCTCCTTATGTTATTATTTAAATATGCATTCCTATTTTTTCTTTGTATGGGATTTTTTAATCAACATTTTTATTTCTAAAATCATTACATAAATAACAATAGAAATAGAAAGAGTTTTTTGTACCTAATGACTAATGGTATTTTTAGAGGGAAATAAATTTCCTTTGTATGAGGGGAACTTGATGGCATATCCAACTGATAATATTTGGTTTGACTACACTTACAGTTATCTTCTACATATCCCTATTATGGTAGGAAAAGAAATTGAAACCGTTCAAAGGAGAAAAGGATAACATAAACTCATATCTAATGTTATATCACATTTTTGCACCAAAATTTTTGTTTGTATCATTCCTATCTTGTTAATTTTGTTACTTGTTTAAGTTTTTTTCCATCCTAATCATGGTGTCCGCACTTTTTGCTACAAGAATTTTAGAGCTGCTTTATTAAATTTTGTGTTTTCCGTTGAGATACTCCCTTCTCTACCTTCTAATTCATGGAGACAACCTCCTCTTATAAATTATCATATAGATAACTCATTTCATATTGGAATAACCATTTCTTCTAGTCTTTCACATTATTCCTCTCTTTACTTCAGTTGACTGATCATCGCCTCGTCAATTCTTCTAGCCTCCTCTAACTATGTCCTCGGGTTAATGATTTATTCTTTGTACTCATGATATTTCTCATCACATATTTATAGTAATTTGTTTTCAATTTCTAATGTCTTTCTGTTTCCAGCTATGTTGACTCAATCTTTGCTTGTTTTTTCATTTACCCTCTCCCGATGAAAATCATGTAATTTAACACTAATAGAAAAGTCTCATTAGAATAAAAATTTCCTTTTTATAAGCCTTTTTTTCATTTTTTTTCTACCTCTTCTTTTATTTTTTCTATATTGATACTACCTTTTTTTCCTTCATGCTTGACTTGCAACCTATTTCAAATTTATTTTGCAAATTTTATATATATTACCACCTCAAGATCTAGATTTTGAATATTTTTGTAAGTTGTACATTTAGACTAAGTGTTCATTTTTTTTCTTGCATTTAGGGGGAATATATAATATATATGTTGGAGTTTTTTTGATGCACGTATGTACGAAATCATACCAACTTAAGGGGTGTGGTCTACCCACTTAAGTTATAGGTACATGTGCGAAAAAAAGAAGTGGAGTCAAGCAAGTTAGTGGAACAAGCTAGAATCATAAGCATACTACATAGAGAAATAACATGCATATATATGAAAAAACTAAACTAAAAACTAAAAAAAATAAACACGAGCTCTGAAAAGAGTTAAACGACAAAAATAATACAAATGGTGGCTCTAGGCCCCATCTTATTCAGCGCTAGTAGTGACAAGAGTGAAACTTTACCCCCTTCCCCAAAGGGCCCTAGAACATGGGTTGTAAGTCCCGATGCAAGGATGTTTTTATCCCAAGATTTGCCTCGATGCAGTCTCCCTCTCTCTCATTGTGTTGGATTGAACTTGTTGGATGGCCAACAATTGAGTCCGCTCTAACTTCAGCTCTCAGCTCACATCACTTTTGGCATTTCTTGGGAAATTTTGGCGTAATAACAATATGTTAAAAAATTATTTATCTCATGGTGGCCTTATATAGGAGATTTCAAATCCTCCCTTCCCTCTCTTGGTAGATTGTGGATGGTGACCCAAGAGATGGGTATGATTCCTTTGTGTTCTCACTTGGTGTCTAAGAATGCGTTGGTGGCTATCCTTAGGTGGCTTCAAGTGAGGAATCGCTTCCTTTGTTTTGTGTGGTCTCGAAAAGCGACATTTTTCCATTTCCAGGATTGTACATATATCAGGAAAAAAGGAATGCAAAGGCACTCTTCACGAAGGATTATACGTGCAAAGAGCATTTAGGACTTTTTCAAATATTATTTTCCTCAAACCTTTGAGATTTTTAAATACTTTCTAGATTCTATAATGTATTCTAGCTCTGTAACCCTTCCACTTTACATTAAATAGTGTTGCCTTACGTTGTATGATTTACCAATGGTAACAGTTGGCCCCTAATGTGTCAGGTCTAGGAAGAAATTTATAGCTGAAATACATTATAGTTTCTTTTCTGTATATCGTGTGTAGAGAGAGAGACACCTATGTGAAGCTTGGAATTAAAAACACCCTGCACTAGTTCCAAGAATGACTGTGTCCTAAGGGACCCCTCAAGAAAATATAATACAATACATGTACAAAGTTTTCTACGAGGTGGGCATGTCCCATGCTCGTGATGTTGTGGCTAGTTAAAAAGAAATCTATTTTGAGAGATATACGTTTCTGCCTCATATCACTAATGTTGTAGTGATTTGGTGGTTAGTGAGGATGAGTGCTGACGCCCTCAGGGGCATTTTTTTCCTTGAGAATAGGTGGAATATGGTACCCATATGCGTAAAATCGGTATCACATATAGCTGCACATTTTACGCATAGGTGCTAGCTGAGACATTCTCGTGTAAGTGTTGCTGAAAGAGACGCATATGGAGGCATGGGTCTTCGAATAATTTGATTAAAGTACAATGGTTTTAAAGTATGATACCATATTGACATGAAATATTTTGTTGTAGTTGAATTTCAGGAGGATCGATGACATCTATGGCCAATGATGTCTCCTATAGTGCCACCCGAGGATGCCCCTTTTATGGAGAGGGGTAATCCAAGGTAGCACTTCCTTTTGGAGAATAGGTGTTGAAGTCAACAAAAAGGAAGCCTTGACCGACCAAGGGGTTGCCAAAATGAGGGGTCGGGGACCTAGATGTGATGTGTTTAACATAGACATGTTGGTGAGGGCGGAATAAAAACTGATGATGCTGATTTAACATCCCAAGCTCGGAGTATACTAAGCAACTTAGAGACAGTCATAGTTATTTATAATGGGGAAATCCCTAGAGTCAGAAGGAATTCTAGGGCGGGTATAAACTGGCTATGAGTGTCATGGTGGCTTGTGCATGGTGTTGTAATACTCCAACCAAGGGTGGTGAGGGATTGTTTCCATGGGAGAAAAAGATGGATGGAGGGTGAAGGACGTAGTGCACCATTTGTGGTCTTTGTATACTTACCAAAAGAATAAAAGAATGAGGTTTGGTTTGTACAAAGCACAGAGACGGGTACCCCAAAACATGAAAGTGTTCGCTCACTAATTTTGTGAGGAAGGTCTTTTGTTGAGGATTGGGGTCCCATTGGTTGGTCTCATGTGCAGGGTTGATGAAGCGGATGAAAAATTATCGCAGATTAGATTATGCTAGTGGAGGTATGGTGGGCGAAATGCGAGGCGCGGTAGTGCACTTTCAATCTAATTGTACAACCAGGTCATCTCGGAAGGGGGTTTTAGCTTGTATGGTAAAAATTTCCTTATGCATGGTGAAAGGATAGGAATGAGGTGCTTCTCGGACTAAAGTGGTATGGCCATGGCATCGCTTTTGCTATGATCTATGGTCTATTGTGGGTGATAAGTGCCATGTGGGGGAGGCTCTATTGACCAACGAGGATGTTTATCATGTGTAGGGTGAGGTGATAATAAACACGGTCGAATGTGAGGACCCTATGGTTGATTTCTGATGGAGAAATGATGTCAAGATATGCAGAGTTGATCAGGGACTCTATCATGTCGGGGGATAGAATGAAACCCTTTTCCGGGAACTTTCACAGATGGTGTTGTGGATGGTTTGCAGAGCTTTTCTTGCAAAGAAAACTACCTCAAGTGAAAGAATCTTCTTTGTCAATTATTATTGAAAAGTCATGAGATTTTAAAAAAAGAAGATGAGACGACGCATACATGTCGTCGATTTAGAAAACTATTTTTTTTGGGAGTGCAATTGTGTAGCATCGCTTCTGTTTATCATGGAGTGTTGGTCGCTATTCAACTTATGGTTCAGAGAATGGAAATTTTGATATCTCTTTATCGTCATCTCAATTTTTTGAAAAGGGTGATATATACGTGAATATGGCCCTAATTCAATTCATTTGTACTTGTTGATTTTTTGAGAAGTTAGAGGCTTCTATGTAGCAATTCTTGCCATTGCAGTCAGCCTGAGCACCAGGGATTAGCGAAATCATGCCCACGTAACCTCCATGATGTCCTGCACTTTATTTTTTTCAGTTTGATGGTGTCGAGGTTCGTATAGACTGGGTTTGTACAGATTCTGGGTGATTTTTTCCCTAGATTGCATGCATGATCGGGGCAAAGGCACGCTCTCTTTCTGCGCATTTTTGGGGGTAAGCATGCTAAAGTGATATGTTCCCATTTTTTACCATGCCTGTGCAAAATATAGGTGTGCAAAGTTGAGGAAAAAACTATTTTCTTTTTTTGCCTATTTTGTGTTTTTGTTGTACTCCTGGGTACCTGTTTTGATGATAGTTTATAATTGAGGGAGAAGGATTAGCCCAAGCTCTAAAATACATTGGCTACTTATGATAGGGCACGTCATCAGCTGGCTCAATGAGGGCTCCTCAAGTTCACAGAGAATGAGCTTCTTCGGTTGCAGGACCGGTTGCTACAGTACTTGATCCCAACACTCGGCAAGAGGTGCAACGAGTTCGTGTTGCGGGGCACAAACCCGGTCATCCATCTCCGAGATAGATGTGTATATTGTGACTGGGTTACCACCTCATGTTGAGGCAGACTGGAGATATCCACTCCCTTCTAGTAAGGTGGATCCGGAGAGGTTTCGGAGACGCCACTGTGGTGGGGCGCCTCATACTGAGGGGGTGCATCATGTTGCATCCGTGATATATTTGGTAGAGCGATGTGCTTTCGGCGATGATCGTAATCTGGGACGTTGCTCTGCGCTCCGCATCGGGCATCATGCCTGCGAGTTGGAGTATCGCAGCAATTGAGGTCTAGCCATTTTTATGACTTTTCCTATCTGTTATGACAGGATGGTAACATAACCTAGTAAGGTCCATAATGGAACTAATTCATTTTCATATGCCAGTATCTTGTGCACCATCATTGTTAGTATGAATCTTGATCACAAGTATATGAAAAAAATACCACTTTAGCTCTGCATAACAAACAATCGTAACAACAAATATGGATGCCAATATCATTAGATCTGCAATTAGTTGACCAAGATAAATGTTGTAAAAATCTAGATCTATGTATTAAAAGACATTAAGAAGTGAATAAAAAAAAGAGTTGCTCCATGCATCCAATAGACAAGACAAGAATATGTTGAATGAATTTTATATTAATGGCACCTGGGAGGAAAAAATAGAAGGATGTTACCAGTTCTCTTCTATGGGATGGGTTCTTGTAAGTCCTTAGCACTTTAAATATAAAATTCCTCTCCCTTGAGAACCCAGACAAAAATGGAACTAAAAGGGAGCTCACAAGCAGATAGAAAAATATGACAATGATGGTGGATCAAAGTCGCACCAAAAGTGTAGATCCAGAGTGATATTTAGGCAACAAAAAGGTAGTGAATGAATGGAAAAACCCTTCTATTTATAACAAAATATTGAGTTTAGTCTAGATATTGGTGCATAATTAAAATATTATTAACCAAATAAAGATCCAACTTTTATGGAAAATTTTATTATATTTGTTGGAGGGAAAAAGAATTTGACTTGGGTCAAATCCTTTATTTGTAAATAATAAATAAATAAATGATTTATTTATTATTTTAAGGATGTGGTTTAGTAATAATCAAATAAATAATGATTTACTTAATTATTTATAAATGATTTAGTCAAATTTAACAAGGAATATTATTTAAATAAGGTTTAAATAATTATTCCTGGAAAATAATAAGATAAATAATTATTTATCTAATTAATTTTCCTATTTCGGGTTAAATATGATCGGGAATATTAATTAAACTATTGTTTAACTAATTATTCCTTTGAGGACATGTAGATTTATTTAATGTCTCCACGTGGGGTTTCTGTTGAGACCATAAACAACTTAATAAAGGTTGTTTACTAAGTTATTTTTTCATAGTGAAAGCAAATTTTACTTAGGGTAAAATTAGTCTTACATGGTGTACTTAGATCCATCTAACAGAACAGTTAATAACGTAAAAATAAGGTAATAGATTTCCCAGGCAGGTGAGCGTTAAGCTAACCTACACCAGGCGTAATGCCGGTAAGAATCAATTACTGAAATTTATGCAGGCCTACGATATGGGCATGAGGCAGGACCGGCGGCAAATAATCATAATTTATATTAATTGCATAAAGCACAGAAACTCTTTTGGCGATAGTGCACCACATAGCGTTGGGGGAGGCATACCCATTCTCCCAGACAAAGCAATAAAGAAATAATGCGCCTATCAGGACAGTGGACCAATAAAACATAGCGCGTCGTGGCAAGCGAATACGAGCCATAAAAAACATGATAATAATCCCACAACATAGTGTGCCCGGTAGCGAATAGCCAGACCAGCGGCATACCAACGGGCGCATATGATATAAAACAGAACCAAATCTTTCCGTTAGAAAAGGGATTCTGTACCATTGATAAGGCAAACAAAAAGCCGTGTTGCTGAGGCCGGACATCGTAAAATATATGGAGGCCGACAGCGTTGTAATGAAGATACCAGTCCGGCATAAAGCATGATAGGCCCAACTTCGCGAGGGGCTTCGTAAAATCAACGAAATCACCAGGATTTAATCAAAGGTAATTGTTGTTCATCAAGCATACAAACCTTTCATCATACCGGTATTAATTGAGCTTATAGCGTTAATCGTCAGGGTAACAGAGTCCTTTTTCCATCTTGCGGCACCAACAGAATGGAAGTTCAACTCGGCTATACCTCACCCTTCGGGACTGGTCTTCAGAAATGAAATGATCGAATTTGCCAAAAGGAGTATTCAACAGGTGAGTATGGTGATTCCAACCAGCAACAAGAGAAAAATATGAGAAACGACCGAGGAGAATGACATCAGGATGAGCATGAACAAAACAGCATTAATAGAGAAGACTTCGTTAGAGAATATAGGAATAGCTGACCTGCAGACTGGACAATATCATGAGGGATAGGGGATAGTAAACGAAGGTGTCAAGGAATGCGTGTTGATGAGAGAGGAATGTAAGGCATGAAGGATGGAGACTAGGGACAGAAGGGAACGGGATAGAACTTGCTGAATAGATGATATTCAACTAATAAGCGAAACATATGACGAATATGTCACACATGGTGGTGGTCCATACTGGGGACTAGTAAAATAGTGGACATGATAAGGGAGCCAGTATCAAAAGATAGGACACGCAGCATGGACAAGTATGAAGGAAAAGTGGTGCGCCAACAAGCACAATTGTTGCAGAAGAAATTTAATTTTGAGGAGTGGTGAAGTGACCCTTCTTAGACAAAATGTGTCTTTTTGGTATCAACAAAAAACTGGCTGACACCAGCTTGAGGTGCCTTAGAGAGGCTTTCTTCAATGGTATATAGTTCGAAAACTTCAAGCCACGTGCTTGGTTTTATCAGGAAATAAAATCAAAAGTGCTTTTCTGATTATGGGTATTTTCTCCACCTACTCATTTTCATGTGGAGCCGTGGTGAATGTAGAGATGAGGGAAGGCCCTAAATCTTTGCGCGATCATAGCTGACAAACCAACTATTGGAATCAAGACCGTCACTTTCAGCAGTAGAGACCTAATCCACTTTTTCAGTTTTAGCAGACTGAAAGTTCACTAGGTCCTGAGCTTCGTAATAGACCTCACACCTTCACACAGAATAATTTTTGGGGAAGAAATCACGAACTGTAGCAGTTTTAGGCAGATAATGCACCGTTCCCGCATTTTGGCCCTAAAAGTGAACGCTTAGAGGCGCTCGTGGCTGCTTTTGGTTGATAAGCAGGTTTT
Source organism: Pinus albicaulis (assembly GCA_034641835.2). Lineage (NCBI taxonomy): Eukaryota > Viridiplantae > Streptophyta > Pinopsida > Pinales > Pinaceae > Pinus > Pinus albicaulis. The sequence goes on from CM076580.1 coordinate 1,327,431,587, forward strand.
ATGTTTGACAAATACTTTTTATCTTGACACCAAAACAGGACACTAAAAATATATGAAGAATAATAATCAACCTGAGAGAGAGAACCCCAAGGTCACATGTCAAAGATCTGAGGAGACCATGTTTCTGCTGGGCATCGAGACAGTTTTGGGTTTTGAAGCTGGTGGACCTCGACACAGCCTGAGGCCCTTTATTTTCCGGATTGTCATTCAGGCTGGGACCCAATCACAGGGCGTGATATCAGGTGTTCAAACTGGAAAGTGAGTCATCCATGATGTATATTTTTGACCCATTCTGCTCACTGGATGAAGTCAAGTCACTGATTCACAGCCATGAGGTGGTAATATCATGGAGAAGGAGAGCACCATTGTCCCAGCTTCCATGCGGGAAGGGACACTTGATATCAATTTTAGATCTAGAGAGTGTTAGAGACCCCAGCAGGTCAGAGTAAGGCCGGACTCATGTTAGCACCAGCCACATTTGCCTGAGGGAGTGACTTCGTGAGAGTGTGTTGAGTGGACTCATTATAAGTCACCAAATGAGATGTTTTCAGCCAGTTAAAACCACAATTTTCTCTTCAAACAAAAGGGTTCCATGAATATGTGGCAGGCAGGCAGGTTTGCTTGAGAAGAATATCCAAAATTTGTGTTTTATATTAACCTCAGGATGGGGCCCAGAGAGCCGAGATGTGCGTGCATACAATGGCAGGAGGAGGGGACAAACGGATAGGTGGCCCCACCACCCCGTTCATCGGGACTATATATTATTGTATGTGTGTCTGTCCATATAGGTGATAGTGATGGTTTTAATCTTATTTACACACACCCCTATTTATATAGACCCATGCGGGGTGTTCTGTTATTACTTATGTATTGTACTTTAATTATTGTATAAATTATTCACTCACTCTGTGATACATATATACACCACCCCACCAGAGAGACTACCTAGTGATTAAGAAACCACCACCCAGGGATTTATATACTCAATGAGGAGAAACAACCCCTCTGGAGGACTGCCATAGATGTGAGAGGCTTATGACCGTGTTTCTGCATGACTGAAATGAGATGACCAACATATAGATGGCATTGGTTTCACTTATGGTGAGGGTCATGCTAGTATACACACAGGGGATGTGTGATATCCACAGCCGTAGTGTATCTCCTTCATTTATCCTCCAGACAGGACAGTGTAGTGGTGTGGTGCCCCTGCATGAGTTTTTGCAGTCATGCGAAGCACACAAGGTATCACAGTTGATGGACTCTGGGTAACTGTATATTGCCATATTATGGACATGAACTGCTTGATGGCTTAGTGTTATTAGTCTAAATGTAAAGCAACCAACATATGTTATTGTTTACATGTATATACATAGTAGCCTGCACAGGTACATTTAACTTAAAGATTTCAACCATGACTTAAACCTTCACTGTAACATTCAAAGAAGGAAGACACAACATAAATAATAAATTAATCACAGCAGTAGGAATCAAACACACATGGATAGATGCACTTGAAGAGGGACCATGTAATAAACTAATTAATTATCTGCCTCATTATTATATGTTAATTATGCATACACCATTTTATATAATAAGCTGGAACAAAGGGAGGTAAATATACCTAACTGCCAAGGCTAGATTCCTATATCAACCAAATACCTTAACTAATATAAGGTGTGGATGAAACTACAGAGAAGAAAGAAGAAATAAATGAGATGAAGGAAATGTTGGCAGCCCAGCACAGAGGCAGAAACTGTCACTGCAGAGGGAGCAGGGTAGGGACAACCACCACACGCGAGCTAAGTAGGTAGATAGACAATGTGTGTGTAGCTTGTGCCCAGCCGGAAAGTCACTAATAGGAACTAATGGGTGCTATCTTTGTAAAGGAAGATGAAGTCAGGGGTGATGTATACCTATGATGTCACTATCACACACATGGATAGACCGGAGGAAGGGAGACTACACCATGTAGAAGCTACCTAACCACCACCAGGTATACCTATATGCGCACTGTCACAGGGAATATGTTAACAAACAACATGACACCATGTTGTTTGCACATCACCAACGAAGGTTTCCACCAGTAATATCTGGCAGGAGTTTCCCCACCACATAGCCCCACAGAACATGACAGGAGGTGATGGCACGTGTCTGTTACCTCACACACAGGGGGAACACAACGGGGATGGGTAGTCCGTGCTGTCTGCATATACTTTCTGTATAATGGAGAGAGGCAGATGGTTCGTTCGGGTCTTACTCCCTAATTACCTCCCAAAGAAACATAAGTATGTAAATAAATAATGGCCACAGACTACAAAATAATATATTTATTAGTGAATACTAGCCCCACACACACACAGCTATAGCGTGCCTATGAACTATAGACTAGTAATAAATATTACACCGTGCTTGATACGTGGCAGACGCAGACAGTTAGTGAGTGGCACACACAGAAACCACACAGCAAACAGATTTTGGAGGTGAGGGGAGGGAGCATGGTTTAAGTATGTGTGTTTTTTTTGGATGCCTGCTTGTGTTTCTCACCCTGCCTGGTGTTGTCACAAGAGGAGAAGGCCTGCTGTGTTGAGGCACCAGAGAACAGAGAAGTCAGAACGCTGAACGCGGACTGCTAGCAGGGAGTACCTGTCAACAGTGGGCAGGCCTGGGGATCAAGGCACAGAGTGGGAATCTGCGTGTCAAGTTAGAAGGAGAGAGGGTGGCCATGCACTGAACATGCCTCCCTGAGGGAGCCAGGAACAACATCTCACCTCAGAACCACAGCTGTGGACGACCAAGATGGTTAAGGCCTGGAGGCCTGGCCCAGCAGGGCCAAGGGCTCACAACTGCCAGGGTGAAGGGCTAGGGAGGATGTGGCCGACCCTGTCAAGGTGAGTTGCGGAGGGTGAGGCCGTCGATTAGCTGGAACCAAGCGTGCTTAGAGGAGTTTTAGATGTGATTTCATCAAGGAAAAAATTAAGTGAGATGGGATTAGAGACAAGAGAGAAGACGAGGGAATACACAGAAAGATAGTCTTTGACTATATATATTTGCTGCTGATCAATGCTTTAACTGCTGTTCAAGAGATGATAGACCAGTAGTTTGACTACTGGGACATGTGTCAACTAGTCACCATGAACAACGCCTGCTATGAGGTAAGAAATCCTGCAGGCTCAAATGGACAGAAACATTGCACAGTGGGAGACACAACAATGGACAAGCATCCATAAAGAATGAAGGGATTTTCTATGTCAATGTACCATTTTGCTCAATAATAATAGAATTAGAATATTAAATGGCCGTGAGGCGTTCATCCAGCGTGCTTTCAAGATGGCTGTGAAGGAGCTGGAATAGGTGACCCAGTTGCTCAAACCTATGCAGACACCACAGAGGTGATGCCTCTCAACAACATGCCCCAGAAAATGTTTGCATTCCTAATCTGGACTAGATTGGAAGCAACAATGGGAAGTAGGGAGAGAGAAGTGTTCACTTACCACACGAAATGATCAACTCATCCTATGATTCCATATCATGACCAACAGGAGCTTTTAGACCCAGAAGGGCACGAATGATGAGTTCTGTCTGAGATGAGCAGTGAGATTAGCTAAACCATCGGGCCATATGGTGTATTTACTAAAACTTACAAGGGTGGGATATTTTGCACACGTCCTTAGGGTCTTTGGCAGAACTTATGTTTGTGTGCCTGAGGGATCCTGCACAATTGTATTAGGGTCAGTGTTACACTGAGAAGCTCATGCTGGTGGGGCTTGTAATAGCATGGATTCTGTTGTGTTAACATACCCAGTCTGGTGCTGGAGCTCATGAAGCAGGCTGGTGATAATCTCATCATGTGAGAATTTTGGTGACCAACACGATGGAAGAGGCTGGAGGCCACGTGTTCTCAGTGGTTGTAGCCACAAATCTCATTTATGCAGCATTAGCACACAACTGTGGCGTGACCAAGCGCATCACCGGGAGTGATGAAGGAGGCTTGCTGTCCTCACAATGTTTTTAATTTCCCCAGACCGCTTGCAGCCTGGTGGTGGGAAAGAGGACAATTGGGGGGTAAGCCACCACACACCACGAAACACACCTATGCTTTCTGGCAAACACACCCTGCCCTACTTGGGCCTATGCCTTGCTTTCACATAGTGCATTATTTCCTGAGGATTAGTCCTATGATTATCGTGAGAAGATGGACGATAATTTCTCTGCTTGAGGGAGAAGGATTATTCATGTCGAATGTATACACCGCCCCTGAGGGTTAGAAGGCTGCCAGCAAAGGATGGCTGTGTATGCATGCGTATAAAAGCACGCCCGAGGAGCTGAGCACCGTGACCATGGATAGATAATAAGAGACAGACACATTATAAAGAGAGAAGGAAAACAGAGGAGGTAAATCATATCTGGACACACGCGCCCGTGAGGGGGAAAGGCAGGAGGTGTTTCTCCAAGGAAAACCATAGCTCATGGAGGCCGGGTAAGAGATGGAGAGAGCCCAACAATGTTTCATGACATGATATTTCTGCACATTGTACCATCGAGTCTAGGAAGATCGTGTAGAAAGAAGGCATAACGTACAAGCATAGACTGTGTGTCATTTTAACTAACGGAAACATTTATTTAGAAACAATGCTACATTTTTGCTAATAAAGAAGGAGATATCTTAAGAAAACCACCATTTTAATAATACTTTTCGTTTTTAGGACTAATATAGGCTCTTTCTCTCTGCCATTCCTGACATGATTAAGAGAGAAAGTGAATATAGATACCTACAGAGAAAGAAATTAATAGAAATTAAGCAATAATGGTGTATAAAGCAGAAATAAAAACGCAGCAAGAGCCTGCAGGTAACAGAGAAGGATCAATATATTGGGGTGCTTAACAGAAGGTATGTTAAGTTTGTCCAGATGGCTGGACCATTTTCTGGCATTTAAGGACGGGACACCATAAAAAAGATCGTACACATTTGTATATTCAAAGAAGTGTTTCTGCAACTTTGGGATGTCAAGGAGCTTGAAGGTAGCAGCAGGCACCCACCATGGTGTAGGTCATTGATCAACCTGACAAATTAGTAACATTATGTCAGCCATATAGGGGAGAAAGGGAGCAAATGTGGTAGTTCTGCACATTATAAGTATTCCCGCATTAGTCAAGCAAACACCATTAGGTCCCAAATTACATGGTGAAGGTGATGTAGTAATAAGAAAATAGCAGAAACCTAATCAACCAAGAAAAGCTTCTAGTGCACTGTTACACTTAACTAACTGGGGAGGGAGTAATTTCCACCAACCTAAAGATGGAAGCAGAAGTCTTCTGTATAATGCATTAGTGTTAAATGACACGTAAAACAGCACGTGTATGTATAAGTAGACTATATGTAGGTGCAGCATCATTCAGCCATAATGTCAAAACACAGAGAGGTGCAGATCAATGGATTCAACAACAGAGTATTTTTGCAGCAGCAACCAAAGCTTCTTCACTTAGGTGTGTACAAATAAATGGAATGCAGTCTGTACAATTGTAGATAAAATAAAAAAGCATATCCTTTGAAATAACTGCAGACAGCGAATAGATGAACTACAATAAAGAAACAACAATAATGCCATATATAAACCATGAGGTACTTGGCATATTCACAGGGAAAATTTATCAAAAACACACCAACAGTCAATATATTCAGCCATGAGATATAGGGCCCAAAGTTTGGAATCACTGCAGCTGAGGCAAACAAATAAATAAAAATCAGCAGCACTGCTGTAAACAGGCAAGGAAGGCTAGAACTTGATGTGGAAAGAGAGTGGAATCTAGATAAAAAACAAAATGAAAAGGAGGATTGATGACAAATAGGAAATCCTAAGTGACCTAAAGGTAAGGCACTGCATCTCAAAATGGCTCAACACCTCTGGCAATTTCTGCAAACTTCTGCATGTTTTGCACCTCTTCCACAAAGTGTAGAGGGAAAACTTATGCTAGGTCCTACCTAGATGAGAAACATGTAATGCTAGATCTAAAACAAGTAAGATATTTACAAGGAGACAACTCGGAATAGAGGCCTGAAAAACTTGCAGCTTTTAGAAAAACTCTTGCAAAAAGTACAAGTTGCAATTTCTCGACTCGTATTTCCGTAGAGGTCAAACGTGTTTCATTTACAGTGTTTTAGAGGTTCATAGTAGATTTTGGTCAAAAAGGTGACCTTACACTTCTCTGCAATTTCCTAGAGTGTTTTCTGAGATGTCATCACTAATAATATCCTGACATCATAATAGTCCAAAAACACAACAAGTTAATTTTTAATGTTTTAGGAACATTTTACATAAAAACATCAGAAAAGAAAAACAAGAACATGAAGATAAATTACAATAATGTTGGATACAGATCTCAATGACAATGTCAGAATTAAACTTATAAATGGTGAAGTCATAGTAGAATAATATAATCATATGTGTATTAAAAAGGACTACTTAGTCAAAGAAAATATCCAACAATAAATATGGCTACCAATATCTTTAGATCTGCATAGTTAGTTGACCATCGATAACGTGCTAAAGAACCTAGATCTATGCATTAAAAAGACATTAAGTATGAATAAAACAAGAGTTTTCTCTCATGCATCCAATGCACAAGACAGTCAATATGCTGAATGAAATTTTGATATTAATGGCACTTAGGAGGAAAAACATAGGAGCAGCACAGTTATCCTCACCGGGACGTTCTTTCTAAGATCCTAGCACTTTTAGACTCTAAAATCCTCTATCTTGATGGCGTATGAAAACCCGCAGGAAAATGGAACTGCAGAAGTGGAGCTCATGCAACAAAGAAAGATAGAAAAATATGAGCAATGATGGTGGATCAAAGCTTCAACCAAAAGTGTAGACAGCAGTGATATTTAGTGTCAGCAAAGTTAGGTGAATGACTGGAAAAACTTTCTATTTAGTGTTTACAAAAGTATTGAGCGGCCTAGACATATGAAGTGCATGAGCTACAGCATTATTGTCCCAAATCAATAGATCCAACTCATAGTGGACATTTTATTATATTTGTTGGAGGGAAAAAGAATTGACTTCGGGTCAAAGTCCTTTATTTGTAAATAATAAATAAATAAATGATTTACCTATTGCTTTTAACGATGTGGTTGAAAGAAATAATTAAATAAATAATGATTTATTTAATTATTTATAAATTGATTTAGTCAACTTTATGCAAGGACATTATTTTAAATAAGGCTTTAAAATAATTATTTCCTAGAGATGTAATAAGATAAAGTAATGATTTAATCTATACCATTTATCTGTTTTTGCTGGCATATGACTCTAGGAATAATAATTAAATAGTCGTATGACTACCATTATTTCCGTGAGGAAAATCAAACAAATGTAGATTTACTTTAATATGTCCTCGCAGTTTCGTCTACAGAATCGCATAAAAAACTTAATACAGGTGGTTTACTCAGTTGTTTTTCAAGTAGTGAAAGTCAATTTTACCTAGGTAAAATCTGGTTCTAACATGGTGATATTAGGTCCACCTAACCATAGAATAGGTTAGATAACCATGGTGTAATAATTACGACGAGAGGGGAGCGGCCGCCGAGGCTAGAGTAGTGGTCGCAAGCGAGGCTGCCACCAGAGCCTCGAAGGAGGAGGTGTGGCCTCCGTGACGCCACGAGGCTGGTGGGGATGGTGTGTGTTATTGGAGGCACACACGACAGAGGTACTCAAGCAGGCCGACCCAGTAGAGGTTCTTTGCCATTCATACACAATGATGAACTTTCCCTGGGGATCCGTGAGATGGTCTCTTTGGTTATGCTTAGGCGCGTGTGTAGTGCTGTTGAGTCCCGTGTTTATGCATTTATTTTAGTATATATGTGCTCATGTACAGCGCACACCCACACCGGCACTGCTCACGTTAGGCGTGGCGTAGTGGCGAGCCGGCTGCGCGACCCCCATGGGGTCCTAGGGGTGGTAAGGGAGGAGGTGCGCCGCCTGGGACCCGCCGGTGGGGCCGGCCCACTAAGCGAGAGGGCAGCAACACGACCGTCGGCGGGAGGTTGTGGCCGAGCGAGCTCGACGGCGAGGGCAGCAATAGCACGACCGGATACGGCAGGAGGGCTCGTATCGAGGAGCCGGCCGCTCGGTGTGGCCAGCTCGGAGGATGCGGTGGCTCGAGTGTGACATCTTGACCCAGGTGGTACCTCGCTCGCGGATTTGCGTGATGATTTAGTAGGAGGTGTGTTGGACACTCATGATGGCCCGTGAGAGGGAGTATCGACCCGTTCTACGTGGCAGTGATCTTAGCTGCGACGACAACTCCGCGGAGGCACCGGGAGCGCTTGTGGGTCCAGGTGCCCCTCGAGGACACCACACTAGAATATATCTGTGCACAGTGGAAAGTCACCCAGCATGAGGATGCTTTCCCTTATTTTTGACGACTTTTGTATCTTTGGCCAAGTACCGTTTAAAGCCAATGATCACTAATTATTATTGATACATACGTACATATACATATATGTACATATATATATATATATATATATATGTAGAGAGATAAGTATATATATTGTGGCGTACATGTTGCGCCACCCGTTTCCACCCTACGTATGATGTGTGCTGATGGATATCTATATTTTTGTTTTTTTATAATGTATAATGGTTTATTCGAGATGCATTCCGCCTTTAGGATACTGTTAGCTATGCGATCGTAATTATTTGGTTTTGACTCCTTCACACATGTGTGAATATGATATACTTAAATTGTTGGCTTTAATATTTTTGCACATAAATATTTTCTATACTATGTGGTATTTCTTGTCTCATATGTTTAGTTTAACCAGTGACCAACTAATCAGGACCGAGGTAGATATGCACATATATACACGATGGAGTGCGTCACACGTAAGCTCCACTGACGGCAATCATCTTCGCCACCGTTTGTTCGTTGAAACCGACGAAACACACTATTTGGAGTTTGCAGAGATGGTGATCGATCAAGGTGGTAAATGACCCTGCAGGCTCCACGCCTGACTATTTTGACTGCACCACCGTGATGTTCTCCACGAGAAAATCCAAAATAAGGTTCAGTTCGTGACCCACGGTCAGACTACTAGTGAGCACTTTTAACAAGTATGGTTTGGTCACAAAACATCTAGTGGTTGAAGAAGCTGCACGTTCACTCTAGGGAAGCGGGTCGTCGGCCCTTATGGGTAGAACTTCTGGAGGTAAAGGTCGTCGATGGGGTTGATGAGGCAGCGTCCCGTCCGGCTTTTCGGCTAAGATGTATGTCATCGCAGGCAAATGTTTTTGATGATGTATGGTCCTTTCCACAACGTTTTCGAAACTTTACGGGTCCTATCACTTCTTTTCAGTGACATCATAGCCGAGACCTAGCTCTCCCTCGATGAATGAGCGAGGATTTGGATGTGGTGGTTCGAATGATGCTTTTTACCCTTTTCTAGTGCCTCGTCGTGTTAGAAAGAGACTTTCTCATCAAATTTCATCGACAAAACCCTAGTTGAACTAGTCAAGTTGTTCTAGAGGATGGGTACCATCAAGGAACTCGACGGCGCATGTACTTTGGATCTCCAGAGAGTCAATAAAAGCACAAAGCTACCTCGCATATAATGGCAGACGTGAATATGTGGTGGAAATCCGCGATGTGGGGGTCACCGCAAACTTATTTCCGTTAAGTAGACATGAGCACAAACTGTATATGCGTGGATCATGTCATGTACGTTAAGTGAAGAATCTTCGTGAATGGGATTTCGCGTGAGCGCAAGGTTGGGATCGCTAGGATGGTGAAATTTTCTCAGTAGGTTGAAATCGTGCCTCACGCATAGAGCCGAATGCTTTCCATAGCCAGGCATACCACTCGTTTGTGATTTTGGCCGCAGCTGACAGTAGCATGCATCACCTAGGCCACTTGAGTACATTGTGTGAGATTCTACACCAGCTTTGCTATTCGATGAGGATGTCGAAAGGGTTTTGTCGTAGAAGAGGTTGTCTTCCTATATTCTTTCGTCTACGTATCGTTGGCTTGGGTGTGTTCACCGTGGTCATTTGGTGGAAGTGTAGGCTCAGCACCGCTCTTGCCGACTCCTAGCTTGGGGACATGTACACATTTAATCATATAGTGAAAGTGTGAACAAATCCCAAGCAATAGTGCAGCGAGATTTTCTCTTGCAGATGTAGAAGTTTCCGAGGGAGAGAGGATACTATATGAAAAATATTTTCAAGTTGTGCCTCAAAGTTTTCCAGCACCGGCTGGACTCCGGTGGTCTTTTCAGGTCGCATATTCCGCATGTTATCCTAAGATTGCGCTGGGACCAAGGCTCGGTTGGAGTACCAGTCTTAGCTTGCCCGTTATGCCACCCATGTAGGGTGATGCTCGACCGATGACGCACGTTTTACGCCATTCCCGGAGGTCCTCCTAGCCTCTTTATCATATAGTCTGCATCATGTTGATGGCTGGACAAAGTTGTGAGGCATAAACAGACAATGCCTCGTTAACGATTTTCCTCGACATAAGGAGGCAGAAGATCCTTTGATATTTGTTCCGCGTGCTCTGGCTTTCGAGGACGACGTAGGCCTCGTACGTCGCTAAGCAATCAGTAGACAAGCGCGATCGCAGGGTTGGTCATCAGTGAGGTGGATACTTCCAAGGGCGACCACCTATTCCGCTGGGACCCGCAGCATCAATTCTTTCATGCTTTTTCTCAACATGAAAGACACATTACTATTTTGAGCAAGTTTTCTAGTCCATACACTCGCCGGAGTCGTTTGGGTGACTCAATGATCCAGACGATATGGCAGCCACTTCCAACACCAAGTCCATTTCAACACCACCATCAGCTATTTCAGCTTTGTAGCCTCAGTGTCACAACTGACAGATTTATAGCAGCGCCAGTGCTCGAACTTCCTCGAGTTGAGCTCGAGGCCCTAAACGATGCCAGTTTAAAATGGAGAAAAATGCAGGATCATGGACGCGAATTTTTCTCACTCAGTCCTAGTCCTCGCATATATCTTTCTAAACGAGCTAAGAGCACGTCAAATGGAGATCGAGATGCCACGATTTATCTAGGAAGTTGAAACACCACTACCCAAAGCGGGACCCGCGACTATGGCACTACATCTCCCAGGGCACAGTTTTTATGACGTCAAAGCTTTAGCTATTGTTTCTCAACACACACAGTAGGCCTTCTGAGCCTCATTTTAACACAGTCTCGTGGGCCGGTAGCCATCACATCTCTCTCTCAAAGTGATAGCACTACCACAGTGCTCTAGCTCGTCCATTTCCATTATTTCTGTAAGCATGGTTTTCACTTGCATTGTTTTGTAACACAAGCCATAGGCTCCGTAGAGCCGTCACATCTCTTCTCAGAAGGTTTCACTAGTGCCCTATGCTATTTATTTCAATTTTGTCTCAAAGAAACAAACGTTTTAGGTTTTTGGAGCTCGCCACATCTCTTTCTCGCAGATACGCTATCAACACTCTAGCTAAGTTTATCTTTACTCATTTGATTTTTATAATAAAATGAAGACGTATATCCACGTATCCGTATATCTATGGCTATATGTGTATTCTCATGCGTTCTCGCGTAATATCCTGATCGCACTGGCCATTTTCTGCGTTGGAAATGCATGCCGGTATGAATCACAGAGAGCTAAGTAGGGCAGCTAGATGGTTCCTCGATTGGTCGCTTCTCGACCGACAAGAAGATGAGTGGATTCTGCTCGCCACATCTTCTGGGCTCGGAGCTGTCCGTGGACTCTCCGCGTCCATGCCATCTTCTTGGGAGTGACACGATGGCGGAGCAGCAGGCTCGCAGGCTATGCCGGATCAGGGATATAGGGACAGGATACCCTCCGCAAACATGACATTTCGCACATAACGGGACATGTGAATTTGCGCTACTCGCCGCAATCCAACGTAGTAAACCTTTTTTATCAGGATACCATCTATGGATGAGTTCCAAGGCTGCGCACTCTTCGAAAGGAGTGACCAAGCATTCATCGCATAGCATGCAAACGTATAACAGTCACGATCGGTCTTTCTTGTTCCCTTCGTTGCTCCTCCTAGTAGGTAGTAGGAAGGTGCAAGGTTCATTTTACGGATGCCCGGTGAGGGATCCTCTGAGAGGACCGCTCGATGCGTGTTAAGGCGTCCCTATATCACAGGATTGAGAGAAACAAAGAGCATAGTGCCCATAGTTTACCGCAGAGAGCGCACGCATGATTGGTACGCAATGCTTTGCCTTTACCTTTTGGTGGTAGGCTCCCTATGCTAGAATGCGACGTCGCGATGTCCGTTCTAGATCCAAGGAGTGGTTTTAATTCATCTAGTTTCCAAAGACATATGGTTAGCGACCCACTACATGCGCGAGAAGGGCACAGACCGGCGATTTCACGCTGAATCCGCGACGGGTTCACCATCTTCTTCCTCTTTTCTCAGCTTTTCTTAGCCTGTAGTAACTAGCTTGTACGTGGGGACACTCTCTTTACAGTGCGGGCTCTCTTGACTGCTTTTTAGATGAGTGGGGCCTCCTCGGGACCAAGGGGCTTTCAATCTTGCGTGCAACATGGGTGTGTCCTATTCCAGCAGAACGAGGTGCCAAAGTCAGATTTCCGATTTATAGGTATGGAGGGACATACCAATGCTAAGCCAGACCCACGTGTGGAGATGAAACGCATCTAGGGGTAGAGGAAAGGCTTTGGGAGGTAGCGATAGGGTACAGAGGTTACTCGGGCCGATGGGTATGTTCCATTAATTTTTCGTGGTCCATGTCGACTAAAGCTGCAGCGCATGATGTAGACATCATGACTACACACCTCTGAGTCGTGAAATCGTAGCGATGACCGAGGGATTACGGAGGATTCTCCGTAGGAATGACCCTAGAATGGGACAGATGCTTCTGAAATCGGTCAGGGCACATATTCTTGGTACTTTGGGAGAGAGCACCCATGGAGGCAGACCACAGCGTGTAGAACTGAGACCCAGGTATTTTTTAGTGCGTCAGCCTCTCGTTGTGCGTTTCAGGCTGGTCTACAGAATGATGCAATCCTCATGCACATCATGAGCTGCGAAAAAGACTAGAGAGAGGCCATGGTAGATATGGCACACGACATAACTCTGCCCAAGAAGTATATTGTAGTCTAGGTGAGCATCCTGACACTTTCAAGGCTCTATGTTGGACCAGCTTTTCCAGATGCTGGCAGATCTGGACGTGTACTAGAGGCCGATAGCGGGTTGATGGGATGACTGCGTCATATGCTCTAAGCGTAATGACCGAGGGGTTTTAGTTCCTGGTAGACCCTAACTTCTGCCAAACATTTTTGGACATGCCGCATGTGGATGCACCCTCATCTAGTGAATACACTAGCAGCAGTGATATTCTCTGGAGATCGCACACCTGCAGCCTGGAAGGTGACCAGTGAAGTGAAGCCTAGCGGCTGTTCAAGTCAAAAGCCATTAGGCACGTATCTAAGCAAGGCCGAGCAGGTGCCTCAACGCAGAAAGTAGCGCATGCGAGCATGACCGACACTTCTCAAAGCCGAGCAGCAAGTTGCCAGTCAGCTTGTGCATCCATCATACCAGTGATACTCTCATCATGAGACGCTGTGTAGTAGTTTCTTGCTCGCCTCATTTGGGTTCATTCGCTAGCTGGCAATGGTGTCTGTAGGACAGTATATTTGAAATGGTCAAAGGTGTACTCGATGCACCGGGTACTTGCGACGTATTGGCATCTCACGTGGGCCGTCGTACTGCGATTATGTGTTTCGGATAAGCAGTGTCTATCTTTCGCTAGTCATGCTGGCATTTCGTGCCGCTCTTTCCTGAAAGTCGCTCGTATTTTCTACCCAGTGCTTACCATCCCTTTATGAAAGGTGCCTGCATCACATGTATCGTTTGCTCTCTCTGAAAGGTTCTTGCATCGTCGTCTCATGGAGATCGGGGACAGGCGAGTGCGAGGGTCGTAGTCACCACATATCGGGCAAAGAACTGTTTTCTTCAAAGAGGTGGCCTCTTTTCTCACTACCGGGGCATCGATCGGCTTCCCGGCTTTGGATTCCTCGTTGGGAGTTACCTCCAACCGCGATCAGAAGTGGGTGCCGCCGGGTTGTGGCACGTCCAGGTAAACTTTTCGCTTGTTTTTGGATCTTCACTCACGTTAGAGTGGTAGTTATCCTCGTTTGTATTGATGTGGTTGATTTATGCGGGATGGTCGACAGTTCGCTTCGTGCATATCTTCGCAGAGGCGTGGTCTTCAGTGTTAGGACTCCATGACATCAATCCTTGGGATTGCACTCCGGTTGTTGGCAGAGCTCCTTCTACCACGCTTTCTTTCTGCACACCGAGCTCGCTTGAGCCAGGAGGGCAAGGTCACTGATAATCAAGTCTGTAGCCCACGGCAAAGGCCTGCCGAGAGCATATGATGACTTTGGTAGCAACCACGCGAGATACGTTCGGATAGAACTATATGTGGCACGTGCATGACCGCTGCTCGCCTAGGTAACCTTTAGGTCAATGACCCAATTACTCCATCTACGCATAGTTCGACATGCCTAAAAATTTCCTGATATAAGTTTCAAGGTGTGGGCAAAGTTAGGGTAAGGATGCTATAAATGTGTCTCTGACCGTGGTATAAATCACCAAGCTACCGGCCTTTGCTGATAGCGTCCTCTTTCGGGATCCGTGTCTCTATTGCGCCACATCATTTGAAATCAATTTGTTGTAAGAGTTTTCAAGAAAAAAATCAAAGAAAACCCGATCGTCGAGTTTAGCTTTACATAAGACCGTAGTAACGCCGCCTCCGTTTCGCTGAGATCGCGAGATATGGAGGTAGTGAGGTTTTTCTCTAGAAATGCACAATAAGAATTTCCATTCCAGTGATTATGGTGAACAGAAGGAACATAAAGAGATGTTAGAGAGCGTCGTTGCAACGGGTGCCGAAAGGTTCCATGTGAAGCTGAGGGTTTTCTCCACTGTACCACTCAGCGAGCTACTCCCGTTAGCGGGTGCGTTGAAATAGTATCACTCGAATCACGTGTCATAAACGATGACCGTTTCGAGTGAGCACCACAGGTGCAGTGATCGTTGACATGATTACCTCCGGGTCTTTCTTTCTTGCTTTCCTTCAAACTTTGGAATATCCGGGCGGGAGTCTTTCGTGGGCATGTGGGAGGCCATGTAGTGATTGTGTGTGCATAGTGGCCGGCTCGTCATCCTGGTTAAACCGGCTAGATTTCAATGAAGCCAGAAAGGTGAATCGGGAGGTCGATCGCCAATGTAATGGTGAGAAAACACAAGGTTCTAGTTAGGAGGAGTGGTTATTCCGCGACGTACCCTACCATGTGGTCAGCTAACTTCCTCAATCGGGATGCACCCCTATTCCCTCTAGGGGTCGCGGGAGGAGTGGTCCGTGGTATGGTATTGGGAGACCAACTAGGTTCCCAACTCAAGGATGCCCTCCTAATAAAGGACGAACCAATAATGAGCGTGTTCTCGCCTTTGACACACATAACGGATAAGACTTTGCAAACCTCTCCCGGTAATGAGAGGTCCTAAAAGATGCCGAGATCGCAAGTGACCCACTGGGTCCATTCTCGGTGCTCGAACAAGTATGGTTTTGGAAAAATTTGAGAGGAGAGAGTCTATGATCGAAAGCAAACTTTCTCTGTCACATAAATACAAAGCACAAAAATATGATAGATTTCCCTTGTTAATCTATGTGATCAAGCAACCAAAAAAAGTGGTTTTTGTTTGTTTGTGTATCATACCCAAAACTCTAGAAAGTGCTTATTCATCTCCTCACACACTCAAAATGTAACAGTGCCTCGAGAATATTTCTTTCAAGTAGTGGCCGGCCCAATGTCCCGTAAGAGCTAGCAACACCCTCACCAAACTGTACCAAGAAAATCCACCAAGGTAAGGGCAGGTCTGGGCGCTTGCGCACCGTCACCTATAGGGAAAAGGATGCCCTAGTTTTTGGCCACCAAGAAACACATCATTCCACATGAAATGTTCGAGTCTTCGCTTCGTGGTAAGTGAGCTAATAATACTCCAGAATCATCCAAGTCAGTGCAGCCCCGACTTGTACCTGCACCGCACCGCGCCTAGCCTAACCTCCTCGCAAACAAGTCTCTTCCAAGCTCGTATGTTTTATTTTGCCGTGGGCCGATAGGTGTGGATTTGAATCTCCCTAAAACATGCAAATTATATGAGTCAAGAGGAATTATGACTCAAGGCGCTTTATGCGATGCCTCACTTTCCTCGATCCCAACTCGAAGCTATAAATTCTCAGGCCCGTTTGGGGACAATTTAGTGAGTTTGCTAAGTTGTTTTAGGTGTCTTTTCTTCGCTTAGTGAGTGAAATGTGTGTGAGCACAAAGTGGAAAAAGGACATAGTTTGAACATGTGGATATTCGATGATCCTTTCACAAAATTCCATATTTAAACTATGTTGTATTGTTCCCCGCTCAAAATAAAACATGCACTAGTGATAATAGGTCAGCTCATTTTTCCTAGAGAATCTACGTAATCAACTATAGGGAGATGGAAAATTGTCAATATGGAGCATTCATAAGCCTACCTAGGATCGATCTGAGGGTGAAAAGGTAGTAGAGATTACTTGTCTCTTCATAACAATTAATTTCTAGCTCAAATTCCTAGTGCAAAAATTGAACTAAACTAAAACCTTTTCCACTAGAAAAAAGAAAACTAGCTACGCATGTAGTCTTGCCAAATGACTTACTTGGCTATTTATCTAGGTGTGGCACACTGTACCTATGCAAACATAATCTCGAATGAAAGTTTATTTTACATACTTCGATGTTAAGGTATGGACTTTGCAAAAATCAACTTAAAGTGAAAACTAACGCTAAGCCTATAGAAAAGTACAGCTAAGAGTGAGCTCTAACAAGCTTCTGAGGTACCACCACCGTATGCCGCCAGGGGTGATCAGCTGACAAGCACATTACGTAAGAAGGAAAAGATAGAAACATGAGAAATTTCTCATTCGTCAGATTTGCGCACACAGGCACGGAACTGGGCACGTATTGCTCGCACGCCGGTCGCCCTCTCGAAACACACGCCTCGGGCACGCATACGAGAGTCAGAGAAAAGAAAGAAAAGTCCTACAGAAAATAAATTTTTGGAGCTATTCGGCTTCGCCTTCCACTTGGGGATGAATCCAGGACCGCAAGAGAAACCAGCAGAAATCAGCCCACTCCACAGCAGAGATAAAGAGGTCAAATGCAAAAAAGGCACAGCACATAAACTTGCACAACACTAGTGGAGCGGCCAATCCCGTTGGAGTGTGTTTGAGAGCTATGTATGTACGAAATGCACACCAACTCAAGCGGTGTGGTCTACCCACTTAAGTTATTGGTAACACGCAGAGGAGAAGTCGAGTCAAGCAAGTTAGTCGAACAAGCTAGAACTCATAAGCACACTAGAGAGAGAAATAACATGCATATATAAACTAAAACCGGAATCAGCATTAACACGCGATGCTCAAAAGAGTCAAACGACGACACATACAGGAACGTGCTCTAGGCTCTTATTGAGCGCCGGTAGCAATAAGAGTGAAAATTTACCTCTCGCCACGGGCCCCTACAACATGTGGTTCTAGTGTCTCGATGCAAGGTGTTTTTTATCCCAAGATTTACCCTAGCATGGCCTCTCTCACCGTGTTGGAATGAAACTTGTTGGATTTGCCAACAATTGGGTCCCCTCTATCTTTCGTCCGGCTCACACACCGCCGGTATTTCTAGCACTTTCGCTCAGCGCATAACAATGTGTTCACAAAATTCCTTTATCTCATGGTGGACTTATATAGGAGATTTTCACCTCCTCTCTCTCCTCTTGGCAGGCATTGTCGACGGTGACCCAAGAGAGGGGTATGATTCCTTTGTGTGCTCCAAATATTTCATTGAAGTCTCACTTGGTGCCTTAAGGAGGCATTAGTGGTTTTCCTTAGGTGGCTTTAAGTGAGGAATCCCTTGTCCTTTGCTTCGTGTGGTCCCAAAAAGTGACATTATTACATTCCCAGGATTGCGCGCATATCTACAAAAAAGGTGGGCAAAGGCGCTCTTCATGAAGGATTATGCGCTGCGAACAGTATCTAGGACCCGTTCAAATTCTGATTTTCTCCGTACCTTAGAGATTTTTAAATACTTTCCACATTTTGTAATGTCTTCTAGCCCCGTAAACCCTTCATTTCGACATTAAATAATGTCGACTTTCTCCGCCGTACGATTTTCCATCGTTAACAATATCCATCACATGTTATCACAGTCTCAGAAATTACATCCGTAATTTATTTCAATTGATATTTTACCTTTTCTCTCACTCCGTTAAAAAGTTTTTAGTGAGCACTGTATAATTTTTATAGTCCATTATTCAATGAGCTCTACCTTCTAGATGTAAAGTTGATGTAGAAGGAACCATCTCTCATACCAATTGTTGGAAATTCGACTATACTCACAAAGAACAAGGGGTGACTCAAAGATAGTGAATTAGTGCAAACATGCCTTTGTAGTATACTTTTTCACTATTTATCTCGAATTATTAGATGAGCATTAATACTTCATAGAAATAGTATATCTAACATCTAAACAAAATTTAAATCAAAACATACGAGAGAGATCATTTATGGAAACGAAAATATGAGTAGAAACCCGCAAAGAAAAACCACGAAATTTGTTGTTGTTGTGATCCAATGGAAATCTCCTACTTTCTCTCGTTACATAATATTTTGGAGGCTTCAAACCTCTCGTATTTCTAGGCTAGAACTTTAGTAAGCTTCCTACTCCTCTTACATTAATTCTCGTTGGATTTCTACCTAGAGGAGGATCCTACCTCAGAATTTACTTTTTGCAAGCTAAAAACTTACTTGGAAGATCACTTCCACTTATAGGCTCCAAGTTTTTCGTTTTCGAGCCACTACCCTAAAGCGAGAAAAACATTCCCCGATACATAATAATTTCAACATGTTAGCTACTTTAACTTTGCATAGCTGCCAGCTCTTGTGCCTTCATTTATCTTCAAATGTACTTCACAATATATCCTCTTATTCTTCTTTCTCTATGTGCTGACTCTAACACACAAAAATATCACATATCTCTCGCACTCTCTAACAACTAGCGGCTGCCTCTCAAAAAGGACATCTTCTATAGAGAAACAACTTGTTGAATAAATATTTTGTATTCCAAAACAGTAATATATAAAGTGAAAATCTTGCATCATGAATCTCACATATTCATTTCCAAATTCCTTTGAGCTTTTAGAAATATTTCAAATTTTAAATATTAAAAATAAAAGAATCCTCCAAACAATAATAAAATATTTACATCAACCAAACTTAACTGTGTTTTTTCATAAACCAGAAATAAACCAATGTCAAGAAAAAAACCAAATTAATATAAGTACATTTGGAGAACATCGAAAAACGTATTGATTCACTTCACATCGTCTCTCATGCATCGGCAACACTTTTGACCACACATTTGAGTAACACATTCTTTACCAAACACCGCATAATCACCAACATACTCAACAACACTAACATATATGACTCAACAATACATACTCAACAAAATTAATACAAAGTTATCATATCAATTACGCTCAAATCCAAATTGAGCACTTCTACCAATGAACATCTGAAAAAGAAAACTAAACATGTGTACTTTCGTCAAGCACCTTCAACTTTGACCTCTACAAGATGCAACATACCTTTGCAACATAAGACTTCCGAAACGTAGCCTTTTAACATCACAATATATACAAGTACATTCACAATATCTCAAATAGGCATTCACATCACAGCATACTCTCGGAGGCAACATATGGCTCAACATCTCTCGACAACATATCTCAACAATCATTTGCCATCAATAACAAATTTTTTGGACAGCGATGTGTAATCTTTTCAAAGCATCTTTAAGACAAAATAAAGTATTTTTCAATTATATTTAAAAGTATCAAAACACAATATTGCCTTCTTAGATTACGACAATCAACCATGTGCAATATAAAAATAGAAAACTATATTTCCGTACATATAATCCCAAATTAACCTTGCTCGTCGATTGAAAAGTGCTGCATTAGAAACTTGATTAGCGACCACACCAACAAATAAAACAAAAGAATTCCAAATATAATATTTGAGGGAACACGAAAAAAGAGGATGAAAAATATATAAATAAAGAAAGATGAAATTTTAGTATCACTACTCTCTTTGAGCTTTTATAATACACCAGTTCTTTTGCACACGATTGGAAGCCTCTCTAGATACAACATTTATTTCTTGATTTAATTCTTTTTAAAGGAATGGGAGATATATAAACAAATTTATCGTATATGAAATTATGTCATCAGCACGTAGGTTGCAAATGGATATTTTTCACCCTAGATCACTGCGTTTGATCTATTTAAATGTTGATTTCATTTAAATGTTAACAAAGAGTCACTAAATATTTCAGTAGAGAAAATTTCATCACATTCTTACCAGCAATATATTTTTTTAAGGCTAACTAGAAAATGAATAAATCTTCTAGATTATTTGGTCCCTAACCGACCGTTGTTTTAAAAATTGTTTGTCATGTGTAAAATCTCACCATCTAAAACAATTTGATGTTACCTTTGGGATCTCTATCAAATTAGAGCCATACCTTTCTCCCATTGGTTTCTTTCAATATATTTTTTTTAAGATTTTAATAATATTTTGTTTTTAGCGGGCTTTCATGATATTGAGACCTCATCTTTTCGTTATCAAACATTGATGATTTTTTAGCGACTTTTTAACACACTTTTTAACACACTATATTGACTCATTAATTCAGATGATTTTGTAGATGTGCTTAATGATCAAACTTAATATCATAGAATTTAATACTAATAATATGTTATTTCATAATTATTCAGTTTTAAAAATAATCATATACACAATACATCTATGTATACTTTTATTCTAATTTCTTATTTTTATAATAATAGAAGTATATGTATTGTGAATCTTTATTCTTTGAATTTCTCAAGTTAACAACATAGTTAAATTGGTCAAACTCTTGGTGAGATATTTATATTAACTTAATTTACTCCCATGGTTACGTAGTTTTCACACATTCTATATATACTATTTAGATTTCTTTCCATTTCTTATTATTTACATTTTACAAGATATGAACCATCTCATAACTCTCGCATTTCGCTCCCATGACTTAGAATGCAATCAAACATCTATCAAATTATTGTGTTTAACACACACAATAATGTTTACAAGGATCACAAAAACTTAATGAGGGAACGCACCCATGATCATGTGAAAAAAGCATCCTCTCTAGGAAATATTAGCATGATTTTACGCAAAATTATTCATAGTTAATTATCTACAAATTGATATTTGTCCTTTTTAAATAAATATTTTTGTTTAATTGAGTGTTAATTCATAGATAATATTCATTAATATCTATTGGTAAATGAACATTCATATCTCTTTACATCGACAAATTAATGATGACTCCTACATTAGACAATAATTAAAAATCATTAAAAAAAACATTTCCTACGTGTATATTAGACAAAGCTGTAACGTAACATCCCTCATAAGTTTCCTAAAATATTTAACATCGCAAATGGTAAGAAGCTTTGCGATAGGTTTGAAGGATTGGGAGAGGTGAAAGTAATATAAAAAGGAATGGTACATCGGAGAGCATCCCAATGCCTCAGACCATCTATGTATCCCTCGGTCACACTGGCGTGTGGATGCATGACTTTAATCTCTCATGTTGATTGTATTAATTCCTACATTTCCTCCATATTATGATCCTACGTACATTATTGTCAAATCATGTATCATTAACCCAGTAGTTTCTGCTTTCATTCCACGCATATGAACAAGAATTTGTACACCTTGCCTCAAATTAAGTAACCGTGAATATTGGAAAATGTTAGCCTGCGTAGGACATGACCTAGTATTCTATTTATGTTTAAGTCTATCTTCCCATGTATCAAGTCATTTAAAATGTACCTAATGGCTCCTTATATCCCCAAAGAGGTGAGGTAAACCATACTAATAATTTGGTAGGGAATTATACAACCACAGCAACCAAAATCCTTCTCCCATGTCCCTCGATAATATTTATATAAGTTTTAATAGCATTGCTGCATCATGTCTTCCCTAAATTTAAGAAAGTACATCGAATAATACATAGATTGGGAGATTTGATTCATAAGTGTTGGGTATGTGTTATATTCTTTCCACGACTAGCCCCACGCGCCGCACGTTGCGCCGGCGCAAAGATGAAGCGCAGCGTCGTAGTCCGGGCAAAGTGCTGCGCCGCAAAATGGTGTGCTGGCCACACCATGTGTGACTCCACCTCCATGTTTTGGGCATGAGTTTGCACATAGTTTTGTACGATGGTTTTCGGCGGTATTTTGTAGATCCGGTCAAGGAAACGACGGCGCACGTCTTCGATCCAGTGTTACGGATTCGCTTTAGGGAGTGCTTCGACATGTATATATATGTGTTGCAACACCAAAAGGAACATAATGAAAAACTCAAGCTACTGTCGTCCCGATTTAGGGACCCAGGGAAAATCTCTCGTGTTTATCTCGTTTTATGTTTTATGCTCTTGCTGTGTGTGATTTTTCGATATAAGATTCGTGTGCAGATACTATGTCTCGTGTGGTTAAAACCTGCATTTGCGCGTCAGCTGTTTCGACTTCGAGCGACGCCCTTGTCGTCGTAGGGTTTTTTGCTCGGGGCCTCGAGGGTAGACCCTATTCGGCGAGATCTCAGGACTTCGCTCGGTTCTCTGTGGTGGAAAAGAAGATGGTGAGCGCGAAAGACAGAGATCGAGAAATTTAATGGTCGTAGTTTTGAGTTATGGAAGCTCAAGATGGAGTGGATCTTCCGGTGGATAGAGATTAGTGGATCGCGGTAGGATCCGTGTACTAAACCAACGGCAATGCTCGATGAAAGAACTGAAGTAACCTGATCTCAAGGAAGCTAAGAGCACAATACAGCCATGTGTCTCGCATTCGATATTGTTGAATGTATCTCGAAGCTACGTGAAGAACTTGTGGGAAAAATCGAGGACTTTGTACCAATCTAAGTCTCTCGGCAATAAGTTGCTCCTCGCGAAAAAAGTCTGTATAACTCCGAGGATGATAGGATGAAGACTGTCTAAGCATGAAAGCATATGAGAGCGCCTTCAATACCGTGGGTAAGTCACTGTCATCCGTTGATATTAAAATACTCGTGTGAAGATAAGTGCAACAAACTTTGTTGTGTTCTCTACCGAAACTCGTGTGATGTAGATCAAGTTATTGCAATAGGTAGAAATACAAACTACCCTCGAATTTTGATGAAATTGTCGGCTCTTTGCTCACTAAGGAATGACAAGGCAGAGAAATATGAGAGGGTCAAAAATGGAGATGCTTATCCGTACGTAGGAAGGTCCCAAAATAGAAAGCAAGAATAAGGTTTTCGAGTGGGATCTCAAATCTCCCGGAAAGCTTTGTAAAAGTGCTGCTAGAAATGCTAAAAGGAAGTGACACTACAAAAAGGGAATGCAGACTGAAAGCTCCCGAGGAAAGGAAAAGGGATCTGATGATGCTCTCATGTGCGAAAGGCAAAACCACCACTGGAGGAAGGTGGTGGATGTATTTTGCTTCTCTCTTCAAGTACGCATGGCTGGACTCATGAGTCATGGTTTGATTGACTCAGCTACATCCTATCTCACTTCACTCCCATTAGGGAGTGGTTCACCGAAAGGATGAGGAAACATGATGGTGACGATGTCTTCCAGTAGAACGATTATGAAAGGCCAATCATCGACCGTGGACAAGGTCAAGTCAGGCTACATAGGTGCTGAAGCATTAGAACATCTCGGCGTCTCCGCATGTCTCCTCGCTATTGAGTAAATCTGATTTTCGCAAACACGATGGATGGTGCGATGTAAAAATAAGTGTTTGACAACGATGCCTGCAAGATGGTCTGTGGAGCACTAAAGTATTACGGGCGAGGAGTTTTCGGATTGGACAGCACAAGACACAAGTGTAGCATTGTTAGCTGATGGGTGCACATTTCGTGGTTCTTCAGAGTGGAGCGTGAGCAGTCTAAATTGCCTTCCTGGAGGAAAATACCATGCTATGGCACTCAAAGGCTCGGACATATTGAGAGAAGGCCTTTCAGACACTACATAGAAAGGTAATGGTAGAAGGCAGGCTCTAATTTCTCTCTAGATTTCGATTTCTCGTGAACATTTTGCATATGGGACGTCAGACCAGTGAGTTTTTCCTTCAGGTGCTAATATAGGCAAACAAGATGTTAGAAACTTCGCGCAAGGTGATGTGTCTGGACCGTCAGCCCAGCCCCACCAATGGGAAATTCGTGGTACCATGTTTCATTCATGTATGAATCTTCGTCAAGGATATACATGGATATATTTCTTTGAGGAAGAAATTCAAGTCTTTTGGACTGAAATAATTTAAGTGCTCGGGAAAACCGTGACAGAGAAGAAGAGAAAGGCGCCTGCATGTATGAGCATGGTGGGAGTTCCGTAAGACAGACCTGAAGAGTTCTCATGAAGAAGTGTGCAGTGAAAGAATGTGACGAAGACTACTCCACACACACTCAAAGAAACGAGGTTCCAGTAAAGAATGAATAGAAACACCGATGGAAAAGGAAAGAAGCATGCTCAAGGTACCAGATGACACGACAAGAATTATCCGGGCAGCAGAGGTGAGTGGAGACGGGTATGTTACTTATTTACCGCATCACCTTCACTCACATTTGAGGATATACATCTCCACATGAGGTATGGACTGTAAGCAAACTTTCCTTTCACGATTCCTTAAGCGTATTTGGCATGCGATGTGTACACATGGTTCCGAAAGGAGAAAAGGACTGAGCTGGGATAGGCAACTCTAAAAGGTGCATATTTACTGGGTATATGATGTGGTTTAAAGGGTTACAAGCTTTGGAACCGTAAACAAGGAAGGTTGTGGCTAGCGTTGAGGATGTAGTTGTTTAGAGAGTAGTGAAAGATGTTGTTAAACATGAAATCATACCAAAGGAACCTCGAGAAGACAGTAGTTTGAGCTAAATGAGGGATGAGTCACTCTGCGAAATGTAACGTAAGACTACTCAAGAGGAAGAGCCACAAACTCAGCATTTCGAGAAGACTTCACCTTTGGGAAAAGAAGTGCAACCGTGAAAGGTGACAGTCCATATTCTTTCTGCTTTAGGTCTTGCCTTAACTATGCACCGATGATGATCCCGCAACCAGCGAGGCAGAGATTTCAGTAGTGGATGGAAAACTCTTGAAGAGGCCGTGGTTGGATGCAAATGGCATCCTTGCACAAGAACGAGGGACATCGATAGTGGAGCCTTGGCCGTGAAGGAAGCCCATCTAGAGCAAATGGGTGTTTAAGAAGAAGATGAATGTAGAAGGCAAGTGGGTGGATAAATAAAACAAAGTCTGCTGCTAGCAAAAAGGTTATGCCTGTGCAAAGCCAGGACTGATTTTGGTGATATTTTTTCTCCTGTTGCCAAGCTACTTCTATTAGATTACTTTTATCTCGTTGTCGCCGCATTTGGATTTTGAGATATAACGAAATGGATCTGAAAGACAACATTTCTTCCGTACGTGGGATCTAGATAGAGGCGATCTAGCATGAAGCAACCTCGAAGGGCATTTATGGTGAAGGGTAAGAGAGAACCAGTATGCGAAAGTTGAAGAAGCCTCTCGTATGGGTTGCAAAATAGTCACCAAGGATGTGCTATCGAAAATTTGATACCTACATACGGACTCTGCTTTCACTCAAGCATAGGAGGATCACCGTGTTTTATTTTAAACTAATCGGTGACCATGTTATTTATTTGGTCTCTCAGAGTGTGTGGATGATATGATGCTGCATTGGAAATGAGGCAAAGAAATTATCCAAGATTTGAAAGACAAACCGTCTCTCCAAATTCGACATGAAGGATCTTGGTGTCAGTAAACTATATTTTGGGGAATAGAAATTAAGAGAGATCGGCAAAGAGGAAGCTCTTATTAAACCAGTAGGAAGTGCGTTCGACGATTGTATCAAGCAGAGGTTCAATATGTAGGATAGTAAAAACCGGTGAAAGTTCCTGTCATGTCCCTGAGTAAAGCTATCTTCCTTAACAGTGTCCTAAGACACAAGAAGAAGAGCAGGATATGTTCGAGTTCCATATGCAAAGGGGATGGGTAGGAAGCCCAATGTGAAGCAATGGTCGCTGTACTAGACCTACACATTGCACATGCAAAAGTGAGTATTTGACGAAAGCTATGTCAAACCCAGGGAAAGGAGCACCGGACAACAATGAAGCGGTGAAACCAGCTAATATTTACGTGGCACTAGTTATTGTGGCTCGTACTCACCAGTGGAGACCGGTGATTGGATGCACGTTGGACATTCGTGCTCAGTTTAGTGATAGACCGCCGCGGAGATCCGGTACCGAGCCAGACCCACACGTGGGTATGTGTTTAGCCGATTTCGAGGTGCTTAGCTGGATGAGTAAAAGACAAGATGTAGTGGTGCTTTTCAACCACAGAGGTAGAATACATAGTAGCCACTCATGGCAAAGAAAGGAAGTGCACTTTGGTTGCAGTAGATTGTGTTCAAGTATGGGGTCGGTACAGCAAGCTATAAGACAGACCGTGATAGCCCAAAGTGCAATTTTCTTTCGAGCTAAGAACGCTTATCATTCAAAGACAAAGCACATCGATGTTCAACATCACTTTGTTAGAGATATGGCTGAAGCCAAAAGAGTTGTCGGTAAAGACGACACTTTCAAGAATTGTTGCGTATGCATTGGACGGGCACGTAAGCACTCAAGTTCTCTTGGTGTAGAGAAACAAATGGGTGTTGAAAGACGTCCAATGACTAAGCTCTCCCACAGTGGCTGGCAGGAAGAGAAAACAAACAAGTGGGAGAAGTGTTTGGCATGTGTTTATATTCTTTCCATGACTAGCCCTCATCCACCGTACGTCGCGCCGAGCGCAGCAAGGCACGCGCGCGTATGCAGCCAGTGTCCCGCGCCGCGAACGAAATTTTTCGTGTGCAAAGGCACTCATAAGCGGACCCACCCATGTTTTTGTGCATGATTTTGCACAGATGCTTTGGGGTGCGATGATTTTTCGGCGTCGGTATTTTGTAGATCCGTACTAAGGGAACTCACGCTATGTTCTACTGCTGTGGTTAATGGATTGGGGTTTCATGTATGTCGTACATGACATATATATATGTGTTGCATACACTAAAAAGGTAAGAGAACGAAAAATCAAGTCGGCTCATGCCCGATCTGCGGATCTAGTGGAAAATCTCTCCGTGTTTAAATGTTTTATGTTTTATGCTCCCCGCTCGTGTTTATTTTCTCGATATAAGATTTCGTGTGTAGATAATTTATGTTTCAGTGGTTAAAACCTGCAATGGGTTTATTAGTAAAGAATGATATTGTAATCTACCTCCTCCCACATTTAGCCAAGTCTAACTAGTCAAATGGGTAAAAATGTGACAAAAGGTTGCTATGATGTGGATTAAAACCTCCTAGGACACCTTAAGGAAGCGGAACTCGATGAAACATAACCACACTCACCATCCAGAAATCCTAAAGGACCTCCATGAGCCAAATCCAAACTTTTCCAGGTGTGCTTAAACT
Source organism: Pinus albicaulis (assembly GCA_034641835.2). Lineage (NCBI taxonomy): Eukaryota > Viridiplantae > Streptophyta > Pinopsida > Pinales > Pinaceae > Pinus > Pinus albicaulis. The sequence continues at coordinate 1,327,459,272 of CM076580.1, forward strand.
CCTAAAGAAACTTGATTTTTACTAACCAAAGCACCCTAGTCGCTCCCAGTTTCAAGGCAACGCTGTGACTCAAACCCCTCCAAATCACTCCCATGGAAAGGCTATCCTAGCGACCGAGGAATCTTTTTAGGTAGTACTTCGTGCTAGTGACGCATTTTGTGCCACTTTTTTAGGGATATGACTCAGTGCCACCGCCTATAACTCCATGATACTTCTAGAAATGATAAATATCACCAAGATGGTACTAATGACTGATCAATTAATTTACTAGACCCTCGCTACTAGCCATGACAGAAATTTCGTCAAAAATTTCACAAATATGTAATCTATAGGTCTCAACAAAAGATATGAGAATAGGTGTTCTATACTTGTCTCGTAATCGTTAAGAATCATCTATGCCTCACCATAATTTATGCATTACCCACAATTATTTCATATATTCATCGTACTAACCATTTACTAATAAAAACATGATGAAATCCTTACAACATCAAGCTGCTACAAAACATAAGCATAACCAAAATGTAATAATTAGAAATAGAAAGGATATGCCAAAGCTTCCATAAAAATAAACATAATGACAAGTACATGTACCCATCAAATACAAGAGGGAAAGATCTCTTATTGAATTATTCAAAATGAAAACTAGTCTAGGACTTCAACGTACCACCCAACCACAGAATCGTTGAACTAGATATCTCTTTCATCCTTAGCCACCCCCGTGTCATAGCATGAATGTGGTATCTCGTGGAAAAATCCAAATAAAACACAAAAATAAGTGGTCTCTAGAGGCCAAAACTACCTCAACCTCAACCAATTATTTCACCTCAAGGTCATACATCACTAACCATCAAATAGATTGGTCTCCACTCAACTTGTCCAGGGCTCTAGAGCGTTTGTTCCACCCAAGGCTTTGAAGACTACTAACTCATCCCATTGTTTGTCTGCCAAGCTTCTAGAGTGTTTGTCCAACCATGGATTCCATGACTAGTAACTCAACCCACCAAGGTCCAGCAGCGTTTGTTAAACCAAGGCTTCCAATACTAGTAACTCAACCCAAATTTTTATAGGGCTTCTAGAGAATCGTCCAAACAATGATTCTAGGAACTCGTATCTCCGCCCACAACCAAAGGAACATGAGAATCAAACCGTAAACAATATTAAAACGCACAACACCATGGATATACAAGAAATGACAAGGCAATAGGAAAACCATTTTCAATCCAAACAATCCTCCATGCCAATGGCATATCATAACCGTGAAACCACATGCATATGCCATGCATGTCCAAACTCAGCAATAAAATCATAGCATGCACTGGCACCGCAAGAAAATAGACTGAGTGCAGCCGTTGATCCTAATGTCCTCTCGTGGATTTTCCTACTTTTCCTTTACCTTTCTTTGCCTCCGAATCCGAAAGTATGCCACACTCCTCCAAAGAGTGCTCTATGAAAACAGCCTCCAAGAGTATAAGAGAGAGAGAGAGAGAGAGAGAGAGAGAGAGAGAAACGATATCCAAAATTGAATTGATTAAAAGCTACCAACTCGATCCTCATAATCCTTTTTATTAATGAGACCTCTTAATTTCTTCATTTTTCTATTATTTTTCTTCATTTCCTCCTCACATGCAACTCCGTGTCATTTCTTCACCTTTCATTTTCTCCTAATTTCCATTATTTCATAAATAAATGTCAATAAATCTCCACACTTTTCCTTTCCAAATCCATCGCCAATTTCCATAGCCATTACTGAATCACAAGTGACTCTCCACTCGCAGTATTATTTCAACATTCAACATGGAATACTTGTCCCATGACCAAGCTCTTATTTTACCTTTATTAAACTTTATTTACATGGATTTTTAACCAAGTTTATTATGAACTCTTTGAATGTTCTCCTCTGAGATATTCCACAATGACCCATAACCAATAAGACTACCGAAAGAAAAACATATTTCTCATGGAGCTTTGAGACTTTATCTCGTTGCTAGTATTTACAATGACGAACCCACTATAGCAGCAAACAAACATACAACAGCATGACAACCATAATGACATGACACCATACTAATTATGGGAGCTTTATAATACATCTTTCATGGCAAATATTTTACATCCATATACATATGTACATAAATGAAAACATGATACCAAAACATTTACCAAAAAAATACTCGCCAACCAAACGACATGGCGGATTGCAGAGCCTCAGCATCTGAATCTGCACGATCTCAGCCATGTGGCTTCACCGAACAAAGTACTTCTCATTTCACTTTAACTCGCACGATCACTCGATTCGAGCATGAGCACCTTTCTCACAAAATACATCGCAGGTTTTCACTCGAATTCGCCTTCTCGATCCACCTGCAAAATAGTACCAGTCAATCACACAGATAAACATATTTACCGCACTTCTTAACTCAATGACACATGGACTCATCATGTTGAGTTTCACTGGCTAGAGGAAGTTTGGACTCGATATGGCTACGTCCAATCCTCTCCAGCACCTTGAAAGGGCTCACAATATCGAGGTTCCGAACAAGGCACATGATCCAATCCTCGAGTGATCTCCTCGTTGGCTTGATGTGAAAGTACTCCTGCTTCTCCAACCCAAAACACCTTAACCATCTTGTCTCCAATATCCATACCTGTTTTATGGAAATACAAACCTATGTGACAAGTATGTCTTTCCCTGGGTGGTGTTCACTTAGTACGTACTATAAAAGAAAGATATCGATCTTTTTCCTTAACGTGGAATAGACAAATGGAAAAGAAACCTACTTGTAATATCTTCGCTTTCCTCTGTCTCTCCCTTATTCATTTTTTTTCTCTCTCAATCCAACCTACCCCGCTTTCGATCGATACCCACCACGAAAATGTATGACAAAAGACATGAGGATAATACGATCTATTCAAATTAAACAAAATCGAATCACTCAAAATTATTAATAAAATATGTAACGCGTCGACACATGCATTATGAAAGGAAAAATGTCTCAGACATGAGAGGTAGGAATGAAGAGTACAACCAGCTTCTTTGATCAATTCGTTATCACTCATCCAACTTGAGTCCCATCCTCATTATATCCAAACATCAACAATACAACAACATCACAAAGAGCATGCACTACCTCCAAGAGATGATATCTCACCAAAGCATAACTCTACTTAAAACAAATTCTCTCTCACTTGTGCACTATGTTTCTTGGGCCTCCATATTTATAAGTAGATGAAGGTATTTTGAACAAATGCATCATTGAATGTCTTTACCTAAAAATGGATGAAGAGGTTTTCTTCTTTTAAGGGAAATGAGGATAAGCACATTTAATGACTTCATGCATTAGAAAATTCGAGGCTATCGATATGAGGGTGAGAGATGGAACAACTTCTATAAATCACTAGAAGTCCGGGAGATTCCTAGAATCCAATGAAAAAAATGCACGCCCGCCGACCAACGATGCACTCCAAATTTGGCCTATATCCTTCGTAATGCAAAGTCTCTTTGCATGGGATTTAGCATGTTGTGGAAAGATGCAACTACTATCTAGCAAAGGCGATGGTACTGATAGACACCTCCACTCGTGCATCTGCTATCGAAAATAGCTACTGCAGAAAAGGTGTGTCAATCGTGATAGACTTGTTTCTGACAAGTTTTCAACCCGTCGTAGTATGATAGTGAGAATCTAGCTGAACACTGACTCAGGCATTTTTGGCACGATGCCCACATCGGCTCATAACAGTTGTCCTAGTCAATTATGTAAGAAAAGATGAAACATGCTAAAGTGAATTTATTTACAACATTAATGAGGAGGAATCATGGAGGATGTTTGACCTCCACTCGTTACTATATATACTGTACATCATGATGATGGGTAGGTTCATGAATGTAAACAAATCTTAGGAGTGGCATCCGTATTCATAGATACAAACTTACTGGCACACATGAATCGTAGTCGCCAGATATATGCCCATGATAGTGATGACCATTATACCTAGATAGATTTGGTACTCTTCTGACGTATGCTCGTGGTTGGAAAACATCCGAGGTCTTCTGCATCGTTCACTCGAGTCAAGCTAGTGGCACGACTTGTAACCATGTGTAATATGTGCGAAGTCGAATGTGCCGTGGGAAGACTACCATTTGATCACTAGCCAATAGGTGTGAGTCGTTAGACTACGTGTAGAAACCACTGCGAGGATGAGGTAATTGGCTCTCAAGGAAACCGTAGTACATTTATGCATGGTGTGAATAGGATGATTTGATGCACGAAACCATACAAATGGTTTTGCAGGTGCAGAGAACATGTCGTCCAGCGAGAAATCCGGCTATTGATGGTAAGCAAGCTCCAAGGTACACGAAAGTTTAGCTTTCTGGTGAACTCCAAAGTAGATGATGAGTTGATGTCAATAGGAGGTGACTGCAACGTAGGAGGTGGAATGATGCTTTCATCAAAGACATGGAAATGATAGGTAACGATCTTGACACAACGACTCAATGTGATGCATCCATGCCATTATGGCCACAGCGAAGGTAGAGTGAAGGACCCAAAGGAAGAGAATAACTGAGTGACTGCTCTGAAACATATTCAAGAGACACTAAATGAATGGCAAATACTGGGCCCAAAAGCCTCAAGTGATGGATGGTATGATAGACCATAGGTATGATATATCGTCAAGAAAATTTACCAACAAAAAAATCACCAGAGATGAAAGTGTGAATAAGTGTCATGTTCAACATCGATACTTTCTACCATAAAATGTTTTCTATCCCTTTTCCATCTTTTCCCTACTATCATCACGCAATACTTTTGTATTTTAACAATTTTATAGAAGGATAAATATACAGATTGATGTATAATTCCACTTTGAGTGAATCCATCAAGCTTATTTTATGCTATAACAAGCCTAGCTACAGGTGATCCTCGATCTCTGTCACGATGGATAATTTCTCATGAGTTATTCAGATGTTTGTTTAATGAGTCTCAAACGACAAGGAGAACTTCGTCACACTTTCGCATTTTCGAGAGTTTGAAAAAATCGAATAAAATAAAAACTCCACCTCGATTATTTTTCGTATAATAGTCCCTCGCATCTAAAAAGCGTAAAATAATGGCCTCAGAGAACCTCAAAGCCATGTTCGACTAGGGTTTTCATTTTTTGTTACCAGAATCTATCTCTACCCGTAAAGGGTTAAAATAGACCGAGTAAGAGATAGTCCTTTTCAATTCTTTAATCGATGCCTCGAAAAGGAAACAAAGCACTCAAACAATCGTCTCTTATTTAGAGAGTCTGAAAAAGAGCCTGAAAGAGAACTCCAACGAAGTCTTTTTCGTATTTAACAAAGTCAAAAAAGAGATAAAAGTGAGCTTTTGAATTCCTTTTTCTATGTTTTAACAAAGGTCGAGAGGAGGTAAGTATGCTTTGGAATTCTCTTTTCTATCTTTAACAAAGCTCAGAAAAAGAGATAAAATCGTGCTTTGTGGTCAATATCTCATTTCATGAATCAGTGCACGATTAACTCACTATAATCAGCGCAAACCTACTTCAAATAAACATAAATGGATTAACAATACCCTCGTTAAAAATAGTAAAAATGGGTAGAAAAACATAGTTGTTTCATTAAATATGTATAAATTAATCAAAAAGACTATTAAATTAAGAAATTACCAAGTCATTTTTACCATTTCACCTTTACCATTTTGATTTTAGTGCTCTCGAGCCTGGTTTTTTTCCTCGAACCTCAGAAGCTAATCGCGTACACATTATGTGGATCATTTCTCATTCCGTATAGACCAGGTAGAAGTTCTTTACTCCTCCTCTTCTATTGAATGCACTATTTTTCGCCTTAATGCACATAGGTTTTTGCCATAGGGCTAAATATACAATGCCCTAGGCATGTAGAAAAGTGTGTTCTAGTAGAGACAAAGGAAAGAAGCTCAGCTCTCTTCTCACACGCTCTTTCTCTCACTTCCGTGGGTGCGTGGGCACAATCTCAAAAAGTTGTATCTTTGTTTCCACCCAAAATATTCCGCAAATGTCATGAAATCGATCCTATCTTAGCCCATGGTTGGATTTCAAACTTTCATCGATTACAATATCAGCATTACATGGCGATCACAGAGAACATGAAGAATAGGATATGGTTTCTACCTGAATGATCCTCTGTCATAGTGAGAGCTCCTCAGCACATTGTGGGTTTGCTCGAAGTACTTTTCGATTGTCGTGGATTTGAGGCACCACAAGGAACTATTACATTCCTTGATCCATTCATGATCCTTCAATCAAGAACTTGACATTTGGGATAAAGTGCTCCCAATATTGGTCGATGAAATTTACTTTCTCAGCAGGTTTTTTGAGACGTGGTGCCCCCATTTCCCTCTCCGAGCTCCGCGCGTGGCGGTCACGCAAGGAGGACTGCATTCTGAAAGCTTTTCCAACCAGAACTAAGCCTAGTAAATATGTAAACATAAATATCAAAAGATGTGCATGTATCGGTCAATGACATTTACTTTCTCGATAGGTTTTGTTTCAAGACGTGTGCCCATTTCCCCTCCAAGCTTTGCAGCGTGGTGGTGAAATGGTGAAAGGACCACATCCGACAGCTTTTGTTTCGAGCCATGAACCGAGCCTAGTAAACACGAAACATAAATATCAAAGAGATGTGCCATCACAAGCACTCTCCTATCTCACTACCGTAAACTAGTTCGCAACGTGAAAATACATGTCGCGAAATAGATCATGCACATGCAACATGCGCTCGAGTGTCTCGATCCAACCGTGTTCAACCGCTGAAGTAGTACTCCTTCAGAATGGAATGAACATCCGACCAAGGTAAAAAGTGGTAAGATCCAAACATTTCGCTTATGGGTCAATTTTGATCACTGCGAGCGAGTTCCATTTGATACAACCATAACATGTGATGTTGGGATTAGCTAGCAGAGATCCATGGATGCAAAGGCAGCTGGCCAGGCTAATGGGCTAGACATACCTGTGTTCTACCATCAATCTTGTTTTCCACCTGCATGCAAAGCGGCTTCTGGAAGACATAATATCTTCATCGCAGGAGCATCCATATAGCAGTGGATGGATTTCGATACAGATCCAAATTTTATTTTGCTCAGCCGATGCTTAATGGGGTGCTAGAGGTAAAAATGTTGACCATGTTTTCTATTTTCTTGGGTGAGCCTATATATTTTTGTGATTTTTTATGTTTCCAAGAATAAAATAAAGATGTTTTTCATCGTAAGAAGATGTAGGTATCATTCGACCAAAGGTTCATGCCCACTCAGGTGGGAGAACTGGTCGAAAGAGGACTACTCGAGAGTAAGCCCCATAGGATTTGGGATTTAGGCCGAGACTCTTGCTCGAGTTGCGCGCATGTGGATCCTGAGAGATTGACTCTTTGGGGATACCGCATTTATGGGATTGAGAAGCTACTCTATGAGGCTCCAATCGCCATACCATTGGAGTGCCTGTCATTGTCGATGAGGATGTTGTGCATGATAGCCCGCGCAGTGACCCTGCTATCATGAGCTGCCACTAGCTTTACGTAGATTATTTCTATGTATGTACAATTTTAAGGCCAAATGACCAACGTGGTCTGGAAACAATTTTTTAAAAATGCGATATAAATTTATTTTGTTTTCATCAGTTTTCTATATGATTATGGAACCCTATTCAATTTTATGATGTGAGTTTGGAAAATTCTTAATATTTACATATGTTGCAAATATTTATCTAAAACATAATTCACCGTGCTGAATCAAGTCGAGTGTTAAAGTTTATGGAAACATGTTTGATATTCAATATAATAAAAATGTCTTTCAAAAAATATGAACTCTAAGGAACATGCAAATGAATCGTTAGATTCCAGAGAGTATGTACACTCAGATAGGCTTATAGTGGCACAAGCGTGAGTCTAGCTTTGATGATGATGCACCCAATGCCGAGTGAAATGGAATCAAAGAGTAGTTCAATCAACCTCGCTATACTTCGCCGATATTGTGGGTCTATCGACCCATACAAATCCCTTGGAATTCTCACCTAACTGCTGCCACTTGGAGAAAATATGTCCCATGCTATAGCAGGATAAATTCTAAGTACCACGACTAGCACCATCAACATATCCAAAGAATGTGGTTTCGAAAGATTATGACATCCTCGCGAAAAACAAATTCAAAGCAGCATTACTACAACCACATGAAAAATACTAAAAAGGCACACTGCACACACACAAATCAAAGCATATAATAGATTTTTGTACTGTGAAAAATCAAGCTATAGGACGTTTTAAGATACAGGGAATCCATAGAAAACTTTAGCGGGCCGAATTTTCACGCGAAATTAAAAGTGTTTTAAATTTTTATTAGGCGTAATTTTTTTACATCATAGCATATTATTTCATTATTTCAAATCGCAAATTTATTTTATAGATAAGTCTAGAGGTTAGCCACCTTATTTTAAGGGCAAGTGTAAAAGAAGTAAACTTATATTTTAATCACGAAATTTCATTTTATAAAAAATTTAGGTCTAGATGGTTAGCCCACCTCATTTTATGGAGAGAGGTAATTAAAAACTTATATACATCTTAACTCTTAAATCTCATTGGATCAAATCTCCTTCACTCTAAAGAGGTTTGCATCTTAAGAGATTTGATCGCTTCCGCAAAATAAAAAATAATAAAATAAATAACATTAAAATAAAAATTTTGATCCCTCTCAAAAAAATAAAAGTAATAGAAAAATAACATTAAAATAAAAATAATTTCATGGTATTTACCCCTTGCAATCGACACATTGTATTTACCCATGATATCTCATGTGGAACACACATATTTAGCAGTGTAGAATTAAACCATCCTTTAGATCCATCTGACTCAGGAGTCTCACCAAGCCAAGAGAGATATTTCAAATAGCTTGGTATCACAAACCTATTTTCACGGATAGTGAAAAAAATTGAACCCTTTTTGAGGTTTGGTGGTATCCGAAAGTTAAAATGGATTTACACTAGTCACATTTTCTAAGTCTAGATGATGCTTCCTAAGTGGGCATTTGTTTTATGTTATACATTCCTACGTAGTGCTGTAGGTAGGTATAAGTCTTTTTATGTTATACATTCTATTTTAAAATATTGTTAGGAGGCAAATACTTTATTTCCATTGGGCTTGGGAGATTGTTAAGATAATAGGGCACTGGTCATTATGGGATTGTGTGAATTTGAATATGATGTTTGATATAAATAGTTGTTTTATTTATCTCAAGTGAGTTGTAGCTTATCGACAATAGTTTAGTATTTTTTCCGTATCAATGCTGCAAATTAAAAATCGCTTTTGGACTATTTTTTCCAACACCAGAATGTGTGTAAATTTTATATCTCGAGGGTAGACATAACAAAATCTTCTTGTAATTTGCTCGTAATGTTTTATTTCATGGAATATTTTCCTTCCTCCATGGACTTTCTGCAAGACGCAGACTCCTCCCTTTAATTGAGCCTCATGAGTAGCAAACTCTTCTCCGGGAAAGGATTCATCTTAACTTGAGTAAGTTCAAGTGACCTTTACTTTCATTTTCAATACCTTTACTGACAATATCTAATATCAACACGTTCAACATCATTTTAGAAAAATAGTATTGAAATTTAAACTAAAATGTTATATTTTCTAAAAATAAATCTACTGAAAAATGAAACCTTTGGAAATTTATTTTTTAGCAATGCCACTTTGTTTTCACCATAATATCTTCAAATTTTAAGTACAATGGCTTCAATATTTGGTGGTGTATACACTATGCTTAACTTTTAACTTAGATGAAACTCGTGAAAAGGAAAATGCCACAAAGTGATATGAAGGGAATGGTTTAAAAATGAGATCATCATAAAAGTGTTCTATTATGGGTAGGAGGACCGGTCAAATTTAACCTCCGAAGCCACAGTATTTTAAACCTTCACAATTTAAAACCTTCACAATTTTCGAAATAAGTCTAGGTGGTGTTACTAACTTTATCTTACTTTATTCTTAAGTTTCGTTTTAAATAAGTATGAAAACATTTTCTCTTGAGAAGAAAGTAAATGATCTCTAATTTATTTTTATTTTTTTATATGAAAATTATGAAAACATTTCCTTAGAAAGTAAGGAAATGATGATTCTCTCTCTCTCTCTCTCTCTCTCTCTCTCTCTCTCTCTCTCTCTCTCTCTCTCTCTCTCTCTATATATATATATATATATATATATATATATATATATATATATATATATATGTATATATTATGAAATACAATTCTAGATATTTTCCATTTCTTGAAATGTATCTTTAAATACATACAAAGCTAAATTCTAAATTCCATACTCAAAAACTTTGAAAGTGGTTTTGATCATACTGAATAAAACAAACAAACATTATGGGTTCAAAATTAACACACAGTGTTACTTTTAATTCAAATAAAATATAACCTCAATCCCACACAATAAAGTTATCTGAATTTGTTTCAAAAAATAAATAAAATATTCTAACTATCTTTTCCACTAAAATTTTTAAGGAAAAATATATCATAATTTTATAAACCTCAATACTCACATATCATAAATTTATCTGCATTTTTTTTCAAAAAAATAAATAAAATATTTTAACCAATTCCACTAAAATTTGTAAGGAAAATATATAATAATTTTAACACATAAAATTAATCTTTATATATATAACCACAAAAGAACACTGAGCGACCAATCCTATTTGAGTTTTTCTCCACTTCTACCTAATTTAGATAGCCAACATGGGAGTGGAATGCCACACATTGTCCTTCCAGCTAAGAAAACATCCAATACCATCGTAAAATTTCTTACTAATAATTCTAGTAGGTATATTACGCTGAACAAGCATGACATTTTAAGGAATAATACCTTCCTCAGCTCCAACGTACAAGCTCTTATTATTCATATTAGGACACATTCTTAAATTTAAAAACAATTACTCGACATATGTTTGAATATTGCATACAAAACTTCCTAGTTACTACAGTGATAGTAACGAAGTCGACCAGCTTACACAAGAGATCTAAGTTATTACAAAGAAATCGAATGTAGGGCACAAATTCACTTACGAAGTTGTCTAGTTACACAAGAGCTCTATGATAATACATAATCTTTCGGGTCAGCCGCACAATGAGGATTCATACCTGAATAAGGAAAAAAATGAGATATCTTTACTATCCTAGCTCTTCACCACCTTTCCTTGTATCCGAATATCTCGTAGAGTACGAAAGAGTCGAGTATAGGCATCACCTCTCTTTCTTTTAGTGTTGGTAGCGTTAGGGTCTGAGCCTCGGGTAGAGGGAACAATTTCGACACTCTCCTTTCATATTTTTTGAAATTGTTAGTCACTGATCAATAAATAAAATGTAAACTCAAATTAGAATTTGAAACAAACTTATTTGAGAAATTTGAAAACTAGAATATGAACAACGTATTTGAAAATTTTTTAAAATTGCGTTACAAATGAGAAAAATTCATGTGCATAAATGTTTGAAATCAATAACAAAAGCTAAGGAATTTAGCGCAAATGTAATATCCTCGATACCCGAAGAGGAAAAGTATGGACAGAAAATATTTGATTTAACTTTTTACAGTTGAAGGCTCATTGCATTTCCTTGAATAGGTTGGAAATCTAATAAAGAATAATAACTAGCCTCAGCCAATTATTTCGACCATGTCTTTTAATTTGAATTGTAGCCTTTCTCAATATTTTGTAATCCGATAGATATGAAACAAAAAGTTGATCGTTAATTGCTTTAACTTTGTGCATATCCATCAAAATTTAGAGAACATTTCGAAACCTCGACCAGCTATGCTCAAATCCCTTTCAAAACAACTCTGGATCGCTTACATATGCATTTAACAAAATCTTTCCCTATTAATAACCAAATCATAAAAATTGAGAATCGATAATATACTTACTTGGAGATAAAAATGTAGCTATATTCATTTGAAGTCTTGACAAGTTGCAAAGTGTTGGGGCCGAACACAGACAACACCACAAAATAAGAATCTTGTTAGTGAAGACAGTTAGAACTACATGAAAAACATAGAAAAACATGCAGAGTTTACTAGTTGAACGGCGCGCGGTAGGCCCCAAAGAGAGTCCGGATTTCCTCTCATATTGAGAAGACTCTCGCATGGAATCCTTTCCATCTCTTGTTATAGTGAGTGTTTTTAAATCAATAAAAATAACTCCTTTTCTTTCACATCTCTATAGGGCCTGAGTAAAATCACAATGATCTTTCTTGACTTCGTCCTGAATAGGCTTTAGCATGCAGACCATTTTTGCACATAATTCTTCCCCGAAGCTTCTTATGCTTTGGGTTAGTCTCCAATGAGGCAAATGCATTTGCTTCACTTTCTTCACTCTCAAATTCCACAATATGCCGGATCCATTATTAAGAAATCCCGACCAATTTTGCTGTGACATCTAGGAGATTTGACATCTATGGCTAGAGTGGAGGGAAGTGAGCACGGCTACTATCTTATATTTCCTTACCGAAAGATAATAAAAACAAAATCAACAAAAAATTAACTTTGCTATTGACTTATATCACATAGCCAAATATATATATAAGAAGTTTTAATAGCTATATGAGTGGGAAACGACGATTTTAAGTGATTTTTTTGGAAGCAGCATTAAGCATTACACAAATGGACTCATGATAAATTATTTAATTAATGAGGGTATGTTGTAAGAAAATCGTGCATCAATGTCATTTTATCAATTTTCAATATTTTTCCTAGTAACTTGTATAACCAATGAAATGTTTTAAAACATTTTTTTCCTTATTTTAAAACCTCGCAATTATTGTATTTTTTTATTTTCTTTTTTCTAGAAATTTGTATAACCATGCAATGTTTTAAAACATTTTTTTCTTTATTTTAAAATCGATATGATTTTTTATTTTAAACCTGTATTAGAGTAAATTATTTGATTGTAATTTTGATAGTATAATTCTTAATAAGTGCATTTCGAGTGAGGTTCGTAATATCCACTTATTCATAATTATAAAAATAAAATAAAAGAGTAATTTATTTATATTTATATCTATAATTATATATAAATTATTATCAATATACATCTATTTATACATGAGACATGTAATTAAGAATTTTCCTTTCTTCTCTATATTCTCAATCAAATATGAAATTATACACACACACACACACACACACACACACACACACACACATATATATATATATATATATGTCATGTTATAACAATACAAGTTTCCTTTGTCGTAACAATGACCTTCCCTCAAGGATTTCCATCCTTCAATAGCCATCATACCCATCGCGTATCATACACATATAGTTACAATATATTCGGTAAGTATGAGATTCCTTCTTCATGGTGTTTGGCTCTCAGCGTAGTACCTAATATTTTCACGAAAATCACACTGCCTACTTACATTTAGGACCATTCCACCTGCCAACTCCAAATTTTTTAATCAACAAAATAAAAGTGAATATCTATGCCTATAATCCTTTCTTTCACCTCTTTTACTACATCCATGAGTAGGGAAAATTTTAAGGACGGAAATTTATCCTAAAGTTTAAGAACTCTCGTGAATCCTGCCACTCCATAATATGCACGTAGAAATGTCTTTCAAGATATTTCTCTGTAAAAATATTCAAATTTCTAAGAATTTTATATAGTCTCCATATACATTTTGGCGATTTTTTAGGTAAAATAATTTCACACTATAAAATTTAAAGTGACTCATTTATAGAAAAAATGAAATTAGCAAATCTTTTTCTAGGAAAAAGTATAGGAAAATTAGCTACACCTGCGAAATAATAGCTCCCTGAAAACATTTTCCATGACCATGAGGTGTTCTCTAAATAATATTAACAAAAGTAATAATTCACTCATTTTTAGTTGTTAATCATACTCAATTAAATGGAACTATGCTTCAATTCTGACAGTATGTTACTTAGCATACCTACCATTACAAGATGAAACTAAATATTTATTCTAATAAAATGATGTGCTGACACTCATGATCATCATCTACTCAATCCATCCCTGTCACTTGATTTCAAAATCACACATTCTATAACATGTACTCCAACCATCATCAATTGCAAGGTTCGACCAATACCTCAACACATCATCTAGTCACATATGTACCTCGAACATACTACAAGCTAATTCTCTTCTCTACTATATATTACCTTAATAATCCTCTCCCTATATGTGTTCCTCTACTATTTTCTAGAAGGTACATAGTCTACAATGGAAATATAAGCAAGGAGACAAGTGGACATTTCGTGTAGTACTATATCCTTCCATATTCCATCAAGCAATATGGTATCACACATTAGCTCTTACATATTGGAATTCACCGTCATGTGTTATACAAATTTATGACATGATTTTGTTACCCATTCACTCGATTATAAGTGAGTCAATCATGAGATACTAATTCATGGCTTCAATCAAAAGGATTATAAAGATCTCGTGACACGAAAGAAAGATTCTTCAACTCACTGTATCCAATTTCAGGAATCATTATCATACATGCATTCAATCATACACAAATAAAGGAATATATAAAGTATGTATAATGGAATTCTTACTCCAATCATGACAAGTCATATATATCGCAAAGATTAATTTCTCATATTTGGATAGTTTCCTCCAAACGATTCGATGTTAATTGATCATTTTATGTCTCGTGGGAACCTCCAAATGATCCCTGATCAGTCCCTTCTTGACAAGCATCCTATCATATTTATCCTTTTCACAAGGTTTTATATCATAGGATACTTTCATCATCATCATCATTTTCAAGCCAATCTTTGAATTTTTTATTTTTTGGAAATAAACTATGTGTCAATATTTGAAAAATGTCCAATGCCTCCGAGTGGACACTCCACATCAATGGAAAAAAAGAAATAAAATATGAGGCGGGTTTAGTAATGAAAAGAGAATATAAAGGTAACGAAAAGGAGTTAACCAAGAAATAAGAAAATGGGTTCCACAGGAATGGAAAAGATCTTTTAAATAATTTAAAGAATAAAATATACCGTAGGAGAAATTTGAGGTATAAATTATTAAGAAGCCAATGAAGACAAATATTTATAAAGCTAATTAAACGTCTCAAAACAATATTAAAACATGGATTAAAAATATTAAAATTTATCATAAATTCAAGGTATTTTGGATTTCGATCAAAATTGAGCCTCCAACAAGCAATGTGCTTTTCCTCAACAAATGTGGAAAGGAAATTATCATGTTTTGGACAATCCTCTCAGAACATGGTGTGATAACAAGATTATGGAACATTTTAGATGCTAGCTAATACTCGCAAGAAACTCGTATCATAATATTTCAAATTAGAATATTTTGTGTCAAACCATGATTTTGGTGGATCAAAGTAGAGGATGAGAGGATGTTTAGTGCACTATCATATTTGAAGTCAAATTTGAGGAACAAACTCTGAATAACACATGGATATATGCCTTAAATGATATGTACACAAGGTATGACATTAACTATTTTCCATATGAAAAGCACTTAGCTCTTTGGCGTATCACATTTTGATAGTAAGGGCATGATAGGCAATACAACAAACTCTCTCTAATAAAGTTGATGTGGAACACGATATTTTGGAGATCAAAATTACGCTCATGTGGAAAGATTTGTTCCTTGGTGGTGGAGGAAAATGATGATGAAATTGAGTGTAAGTGGAAAAATTTGATATACCACAATATTTTATCTATTCCAATATATATGAAGTCCCAAAGGGCACTTATTTTGGTACACATCTTCCATAGGTTGTGTAAGAAAAATTGAATGGAATAGTACAAATGAGGTGATTCCTTTTATTTGATTAAATTTGTTGTTCCTCTATTTTTGGTGCAGGTTTTAAATTATTTATCACAACAACATTACTAATAATATATGCCAATTTGATATTGCATTTGAGGTAATATCATATTCTATACTTTCTATTCTTTATTGTAACATTGAATCCATATTTCCTTGCTTCAATGTTTTTTAAGATTGATGTCTTGATAATTCACTATTACTTTATCCCTTTCTCGTATGTGATATAAAATGAAGCAATAGTTTTATGAGGTGAGGATCTGTATTTTGACATAGGTAGTTTCCTTCTATTAAAGGATAAATAAGTACTTTAACAAGGTTTTTACTAAGTAATAATGGGTTCATTTCAATTAGATGACTTTCTTTTTTGTAGCTCTAATATCTTGGTCACTCTTAATGGTTTGTTTGTTTGCTGCATTTGGATCATTTTTCCAAGTTTGAAAATTTTGGGTATATTTTGGTTAAAAATTATGATCTCTTAAATTCTTCTAGGTTTTATTTTATTTTTAATTGATGCTTTTGTTATGACATAATTTGTTTCATCTTATTTTATTGATTTAAGGGGTTTAGTTAAAGTTAAAGACCTTTGTTGAGTAAATATATATATATATATATATATATATATATATATATTCATGTTCATTTGACACCGATATGGTATTAGGATTAGTATATGACTTCACTTATTAACTAGGAATTCAATATGTGTTCCATAATTATTATTGTTTTATTTATATATTTTATTATCAAAGTATATGTCTTATTTTGTTTTTATTTTTATTTCCCCTCACTTTGTGGTGTCACAAAAGAATATTCACCTTTTATAATTTACTATTTTATTTTATATTTTCTTTAAAAATACTTATTGTTTGTTAAGAGAGGAAAATGAGCTTTGCTTAGTTAAGTGAAGAAAAAAATGGTCTATGCACTAGGATCCTATGTGTTCATCATAGAAGTCATATTATCATGAGAAGGACATTCATCTAATGAAATTATACTTTTATACCAATACAAAAAAACATCACACGTAATTAGTTGAGAACGATAGTTTTTTTAGTGTAGTACTATTCTTGAAATGAAAAGCCCATTGATGATCATTGTTTTGTGACATATTATTCAAAGTAATGAGCATGCATAGACTATTTTTTAAATTTGTGGTAGATTTTTTAAGTCAACCATTGTATATTTTTAATGAGTTTGTGCTATTACCTTCTTTTTCATCATGTAGGAAATTAAGTTTCAATGCATATTCATCTTCCATTCATTCTCATTTTTTATTTTGTGCAATTTCAAATAATTTTTTACCAAGTCAACATTTTAGAGATGTTAACTGTAGAATAAATTGCAACAATGAATACAATAGTTATGATCCAAAATTAGGTCAAAACACTACATATTATGATGAAACTCAATATTTTAAAGTTGTTGTTTTATTTGAACTTGAGTAATTAGTGAAGTATCTACCTTTTAGAAAAGTGATGTATAAGAAAACAAAATAATTTTATGAAAATATTCATGATTTCGATATATAGCTATTCATAGGCCTTATTTTCATTTGAAGCCTATAGAATATGAATTACATAAAATATGGCAGGGTTATCTAGATGCGTAAATACCAAGTTTGAGCAAAAGAATTTGTTTGGTTTAATGTCACATGCCTTTGGGGATGCCTTTCCAATTAATTTCCCCTTGGGATGTGATAAGACATCTGTGGTAAAAAATAGTAAAAATATGAAAACAGATTTTCAATAGTGTATAACAAGAACCTAGAGCAACATTACCCGTGATTTTTCTTTTCCAAAACATCGAAAATTGTATATCATAGTTTTTAAATAAATGTTTTTCTTATTATTACATATGTTTCTATACATTAGTAACGAATCACTAATATTTTACAATGTTTTCTATTTTTTAGGAATATTAATCAATAATTTTCAATACTTTATAAGCTAGTGAAAAATTCGTCAATATTTAAGAAAATTTTATAATTTAGTGAAAGATTTGCCAAAAAATTATATATGTATATTATATTAATGAAAAAATAGCCTATACATTTTTCTATATACATTGGGGATTTTCCCATTTATTATACATATAAATTTGTGGGGTTTCTTAAAATTTTCCTTGGTGGAATCCCATCATAATGTACCAACTCATAGGCACCCTTAGCCATAATGCACTTGAAAATGTAGGGGCCATGCCATAATGGTTCAAATTTCCATGTTCCTATCTTATCAACTTCCTGATCATAAAGCAAGACCAGGTCTCCTTTCGAGAAGGTGCAAGGCTTGACATTATGGTCATATTGCACCTTAATTCATCTGTTATGTGCTTCGTTGGCCAATGTGGCTTCACGATGCGTTTCATATAGATTTATGAGATCTAAAGGACATGTGTATTCCTCCGAAGTGTCAGGTAGCTGGTCAATTGCGAGTTTCAATGATGGTATTTCGCATTGTATCAGTAAGATAGCTTCCAGACCTTAAACCACTTGAAAGGGAGTGAATCTAGACGCATTTCTCACTGAGGTTCAATATGCCCACAAAGCTAAGCATAGGATAAAATTCCTATTTCTTTTATGAATCATAATCACGCGTTGAAGCATATGCTTAAGAATATTGTTGATAGCTTCAAATTGTCCATTAGCTTGTGGATAATAAGGGGTAGAACTATCATGTGATAATCCTAACTTGGCAGTCAACTCATCCATCATTTGATTGCAATTTTTTTTTCTATGATCTATGACTATGGCCTATGGTACACCAAACCATGAAAAAACATGGTTAAAAAAGAACAACGTGTCTCTATCTCCTTTGTTGTTGAATGTCGGCATCACCTTGGACCACTTGGTAAAATAGTCAATGATGATAATAATATACCCATGCCCCCCGGTCGTGTAGGGGTTACATATCATGAAGTCAATTTTCCATTTCAAAAATTGTTTAACAGTGATGACATGATGCGTTGGTGCAGGTGGTAGGCGGGTTTTACGATCAAATATCTTACAAGCATGACAACTTCTAACCATGATAATGCTCTTGCAAAATATGGTAAGCCAGAAGTAACCAGTGAGGAGAATCTTTTGTGCATAGTATAGCTAGACAAATTTCCACTTCATGCACCATAATGGAAATCATTTATATTTTTTTTAGCTTCCTCATGTGTGAGGTACCAAAGTAAAATTGTAATTTCACCACGACGATAAATTTTATCATCAATGATCAGATAATCTTGTGCTTGGTATCAAATACGCCGTTGTTTCGAACGAGACATATTAGGCCGAAAATTTTGGGTCTTGAGATAAATGAAGAAATCTCCATACCATGGGTCAGATGACTCGATCAGAAATAAAGACTCATCCAGAATTCATGGTTCCATAGTAGGATCAGTACTACTCAGAGGAAGGTCACAAATAAGCACAACAAACACCAAAGACTTCTTTGACTTGGATTTGATGAATTCCAAATCAAACTCCTGCAAAATGACACTACATTTTAAATAATTTCTTCCTAGCAATTGACATGACAAAATATATGTCATAAGGTTCCAATCCAAAATGACTATGGTCTTTTGAAACAAGATATAATGGAAAAATATTTGTACAGCTTAAACAGTTGCCAAAGCTATCTTCTCAATGTATGTGTGCTTAGCTTCTGTCTCATTGAGATTACGAATCAAATAATATATAAGATATTAAATCCCATATTCTTCTTGGACTAAAACCATAGTGATGGTGTTTTCAACAGTGGCGAGGTACACGAAATAGTCACTTTGATAATTTGGGGAATATATTAATGATTCTTGGATCAATGAATCTTTAAGAACATCAAAAGAGGATTGCGTAACTTCATCCCATTGGAGGGTACCCCCTTTTTCAAGAGTCAAGTAGATCCTTTAGCCATTTTTGCATAGTTAGGAATGAACCTCCTTAGAATATTAGCCTTCCCTTCAATTATCTGTAACTGGCGTAGATTGGAAAGAGTGGGAAAATGAAGAATAACCTGGACCTTCAATGGATCAAGACGAATTTCATCTTTCGACACGACGAATCCAAGAAAAGGACCAAAACCAACACCAAACACACATTTGAGTGGATTGAGGTGTATGTTATAATGATGAAATCGTAAAAATATCACTCTCAGATGTAGCGAGTGTTCATCCCGATTTTGTGAATGTGCAGGTAATTCATCCAAATACGATTGAACTATGTTCTTAATGTCATGAAAATCACAATTCATTGCCCTCTGGAATGTGGGATGAGCATTATTTAAACCAAAAGGGAGTTTACGATATGCTATTGTGCCCCAGCGACATATAAAAGTCATTTATATTGGTCCTCTGGGTGAATATTAATCTTCTTGCAACCAAAGAATCCATCCATGAAAGAAAATATTTCACATCCGACACATTCATCAATAATTTGGTCGATAAAAGGAGTTGGATAGTTTTCTTTTGGACAATCATGATTAACATCCCGATAATCGATTCTCACTCTAATTGTCCCCTAATTCTTCATGACAAGAACAATGTTAGATACCCAATCGGTAAGTGGAACAGGGTAAATGAATCTAGCATGCAAAATTTTTTAAGCATGTTCTTTAATGGCAACAAATTTATTTGTTTGAACATGACGAAGGCACTGTCGCACCGACTTAATATGATGAAAAATTTGAATTTCATGTTCATCATTGCTGGAGTCGATACCTGGCATCTCCTTGTATGACCAAGAAAATACATCTCAAAATTCACAAAAAAGGGTGTGGTAGGTGTGAAGTTTAGATGGAGAACTAGACACATAGATATGAATGTTTTCTACAATATCGAGTTTGGTTGAAATATAGATAGAAATTTTTTCTTGGGTATTTGATGGGTTTCACTCGAAATTGCCAACGTGGATAGGAATAGAGTTTGTCAAGAACTGAACGATAGTAGGGTGATATATTTCAGATGGATTATCTTCATTTTAATATGGAAGATGAAATTGTTGATGTGATGATTTCCATAGTTGTTATTTCAGCATCATGGATTCCATAACGCTCTCATCGGTCAAGAATACGCGTGAAAATGGATCAGAAGAAGTACCAAAATTTGAAGAATGATAAACCCAAATAGTCAGCGAAAATGGATTTCGACTCACCGCATAAGCCAAGAAAATTGATTGTTATGCTAGCTCAATTGGAATTAGTGGCATGATGTCGCCAAAGCTAACTACTTTGGAATCATTGGGTATCTTCCTTAAGTTAGATGAAGTGGAAGATATCATGTTTCAAGTCTCTATATGTGCGATTTCTGATGATGTTGCAAGCGACGGTAACGAGAAGTTTCCCATTATCGAAGGATCCTTAAAGAGTCCTACACCAATGTTTTGAAGATAATTTGGGGGTCCGTGAACTAACGAAACTCTTCTAGTTTCCTAGGAAGAAAAGGCGAATAATGAAAGTTGATCAATGGTTGTGATACTTCCTTTATGGGGGGAGATGATCATATGAAAGTAGTAGATACTACCACAACCATAGCATAAACCAATGGTCTTCCAAGTAATATGTTTTTTTCGAGGTGTATTTCAATGAACTCAGCTTCAACAGTAACTGATTTCCCCCCAGTTCTACTTGTAGGTTATTAATAATTCCACAAGGCTTATATGTACGATCGTCAACAGCTTTCAACGTCATAGGTAATTGTGACAAAGTCAGTGAGCCAAGTGACTTCCAACAACTTGTTGACATGATACAAGTAAATGCACCTTCATCAATGATAGTGCAATGAACAAGACGATTTAGGAAATGTACTTGTATCAAGAATGCTAACTCTATTGGTAATTTTGGCACATAGTCTTATTAATTAAAGGCTACAAGATTTGAATTTGTTGGATCGATTGTACTAATCGCGGACAACAAAGCCTACTTCGAGGAGAGACAATTCTAAATTGCCTCAAGCAATGAGATAGAAGAAGGTGGCCATGCCAGATCTTCTACTACGTTATAATATTGAGGTACACAAACTCAAGGTTTGAATGTCGATTTGTTAACTACTCCCTTCGGCGGCTTTATTGTTAGCTCTGGAAGGATAGGTAGTAGATTCAAATTAGATGAGGTCGAAGTCGAAGTGGTAGGTTTATTTGTAGCCTGACCATTAGACGATGAGAATGGATTACTGTAATATTTACTTCGCGTCGACACCAAAACATCATTTTTGGGCTTTGTAACGGATATCATAAGCACTTACGAACTAGAAGTAGGATCCATCACAGCCAAATGTGTTTCCAAATTTGGAAAAGAATTTTTCAACAATACAGATGTGGTATAAGTCTTAAGAAGATTTGGGACTTCCAAGTGGTGAGGACAATCTCATGTAAAATTCTCCTCATTACATATCTAGCAAGGGTAACGATGTTTCCAAAAATAACCTGATGAATCAAATGATTTTTCCTACGGGGGTGAATTTGATTTCTTCTAAAATTTTCCGTTCTTCCTATTTCCTCGTTTCTTATCACTTTTCATTTGTCATATGACATGACATAGATTTTATAAGAAGATGTGGGATCAGTTGCAGTAGGGTTTTGATTTGAAATACAAAGTGTTGAACAAAATAGTTGAATTGCTACTATAGTGCTAACAGAACCAATCACACCATCGTCAGCATGAATTTCTTGACCAGATGGATCATGAGGAATAGTAAAATTTTGTCCCGGTGCATTTGGAATTTTTTTTTTAGTGTTTATGAGACTAAGTGTATATCATATCCAGATACTGGGAACAAACAATGACTTTCCCTTCAGTGACAACACCACCTTTGGCCACATCCTCGGTCATAAATGGAAACAAGGACTTAATAAACCACTCAGCTGAAAACTAATCCAAATTTTTTTTTAACCATTCGATGATGACAATGCCACTCATGTATATGATCGAATATATTAGTAGCAGTGGTATGTTAAATATGGTCAAAACTTCTGTTCTAGTTTCATATATGATGGACATCCAGAAGTGGGTTAAAAAGGTAGTGGCTAAAGCTATAAAGTTATCAAACAAAGCTTGTGGTAATTCAACGTACCACTTCGCAGCCAGACCAATATGCCTTTGGTGAAAAGGACATAATCTAACAGAATAATCATTTAAGGTGTTTGATGAACACCATAAATGATAAGTCATGACATGCGTAGAGGGGTCTTCTCCATAATTTCCATTGAATTTTGGAATGTATGAGGGTAATTTATGTGGAATAAATTTCCACCAAGATAAATAATGAATTGTATCATTGGTGAGCCAATTTAAATCCAATAATTCTAAGGTTTCAATAAATGGAAAATGTCGATTAAGGTTAGGTTTATCATAACCAGGATAAGATGGAATTTCCTGATTAGTAGGCCTTTGAATACCAACAAAGAGGTTCTGTTGTTGGTAACCTAAATAGGGGTAGGATTGTTGACCAGGTCCTGGATAAGCCTAATATTGTGAGAATGGTTGTTGTGGCTGCCATGGTATATGATAAAATGGTTTCTCGCCAAGATAATTTTGACCTGGTTGTGAATATACAAGGTCAGAATAACCCTCTGATGAAGTTAAACTATCCCGCGATTGTGAAATTCCCGATAATATGGTTTTTGAATAATTTCCTAAGAAGAATGAGTCTGTAAATCCAAAACTTGAGGGTTAGGGGTGGAAGGACCCGCTTCTACAGACTGAGCAACAAACATTAAAGAAATGACAAGTGTAGTAGGTATATATGTGACAGGTTGAATTGGTTAATATTGATATAGAATTGTTTTTGGTTGAATAGGAAAACTAGGCTACCATTAGAAAACAGGAATTGCAGCATATGATGGACCTAAATATGATGGAGTACTTCCATATGGACTGAACATCTGTGCCCCCCCAGCATATGGATTATAGGAATATTTCACATACTGACATTCATATGAAGGGTATCCAACGGATACTGGATAAGATGGATGGTAATTATATGGAAAAGTTGATATCGAGGGTCAAGTTGTTCAGTATTCATGATAGATGAACCATATATAATTATAGATGATGAAATGGGTGAAGTCGATGGACTAGAGGATACACCAGAGTAGGTTTCATTTAAATCTCGGTAACCCTGTGGGATGAACGAACTACCATAAAGATGATCCTTAGGTGTCATCGAAAACATCAAATACGAAGTGTCAATAGATGATGCCATAGTCATAACAAAATGTATAATATAGGATGATGTCTCTTTCATGGTTAAATAACCCAAAAAATACTCTAAAGAATCTACCGGAACTTGAGAGTCAAAAGGATCAACAGAATAAGAGTCAGTCAAACGAGGAAAATACTAATATAAATGAAGCTCCAGCCCAAAATGAGTGGGGGTCAAAGGTTTTGTCTCCTCCTAAAGTTATCCCTCTATTGAAATCAAACCAGGTGGAAGCACTTCACCATCAGGCTAGAGATAAATTTTAGGCGATAAAATCTCTGGTAAAGAGGATGTCTTGATGGTTATAGATGGTTGGGGATAAAATGGTTTCACTGTAAAAATTTCTTGTTGTTCGACTTCGGGATCAACTACTTGATCGACTACCATTTGAGCAAGCTTGGGTTTAGGATTCACCCTTTCAATGGATTGAATTTTAGTGTCCTCAAGTGACTCTAAGATTTTCGTCTCGATAGTAGCTGATAAAGTGGGATCAGTTGAAATGACTCACGAATCAGTACTCAAACGATCATATTTCTCTAATATATCATATGATGTAGCACCAAGAGATCTAGAGGTACCAGACTCGGCAGGGCAAGTGCGCCTTGGTCTACGAGGAATAGCTTCTAGCAGTAACAGAGGTTTATTCATTGTCCTACGTGAACAATGGGGAAGGGGTTGATCTTCTTCCATCATTTCTGATTGATTTTATACAAAAACAAATAAATAAAAAGAGGGTGATACTATTCAAAAGGTCTACCAAGTAATTGTGAACTATAATATACTGCCTCAATAAAATAAGGAATTATTATATGTGTAGGCAATCTCCCTTAGTGTTTTGTTTATTGGATCACAGGTACAAGGCTACCAGCTTAGTTACCTATGGATGGTAAGTAACCTAAATTTGTCCTCCAAAATATATGTGAAGGTACGTGGAGGCCCAATCTATGTTAGCGTTGTCTAATGCGAAACTGCACAATGAGAGCCTCCCCTTATATTTTTCGTACTATAACACCGCCTGATATAAATGAAAGTATGTGGATGAGCTCCAATATACTTACGTATGTGGAATGAGGTATCACACTTGGAATGTATTGCAAAAATTAACAACAGCTGCTATTTTTAACGACGCCAGAATATGTCTCTAGCCTAGACCTTTGAATTTTATTGTTAATGTTACAATTATTCCTTAGATAAATTCAAATAAATTTTATCTTAATATTGATTATTACTTTTTCTTTCAGTTTCACCTTTAGATGTGTAGAACATTCCTAGAATTAAATTAGAAGGATAAGAATTCATTTCAAATTTGTTTTTGACAATAAAAAACTAGCTAGTAGGGAAAGAGCAATCAGATAATTTGCAATCATCAATGAGCACATATAAATGAAATTTTTCCCTAAACTATTCATCAAGTAGCACTTACAATCCCTAAATCAAAATGCATGCTTTTATTTACATTTTCCTTTAAGTGGAGATGAACGAAAAAGAAACTAATGTAAAACAAATCACTCAAAAATTTCAAGAGAACCGAATACTGAAACGAAAATTACTCTTTTTGAAAATAATGAATTGATTAAATGTAAAATTTAACTTTGTAACTATTCAAAATGATAAATAAAACACAAATAAACACTGATCAAAAAAATCCAAAGTGAGGAAAGAATGGTAAAAGTAAACTAGTCTCTCGAGGTATTCAGTCACTTAAAACTTCAGCAAGAAAACACTGACATGAATTAGAAAAAGACAAAACAGATATATTTTGGTTGTTCACAAGGGAAACACACCCCTAAGTGGGAGACAGTGCATTACATAGCACTATGCCAAAGGCAGAGTGCTATGCAGAGCTTTGAGTCAAGACCAATGGTCTGTTGGTGCCAGAGGACTCTTGGAAAAAGTAAGCAATCACACTACTTTTGCTAAGACACATTCAAATGACTGAAAGTAATCAGGCAAATTCTACTAGAAGTTGATGGAAAAGGAAAAAACCACTAGGGACGATCCGTCTATCCCCAGTATGGTCGCCAATTTGTTTTATGAAAATAGAAACCTATGAATAAGTATGCTCTCCCTAAGTGGGTGGTTCACTTAAAACAATAGAAAAAAATATATTTGATATTTTCCTTAACGGGAAAAGATAAAGGGAGAGAAACCTACTTGTAATCTATTCACTTTCCCTCACCTCACTTCATCACTTTGGTTGCTCTCAATCCAACTTAACTCACTTGATTTATACCTGCAATGGAAAACAAAAGAAAAAAAACAACATAAAGGCAATACAATCTATTCAAATTAAAAAGAAAATTGAATCGATTAAACTCATTAATACACATATAAAATCTTTGACATGTGCATTAGGAAAGGAAAAAATTTCTTTATTATGAAGTAGAAGGAAGAGTACAACCAATTGATCAATTCACTATCACTCATCCATCTTGAGTCCCATCCTCATCATATCCAACATCAACATTCCAGCAACATCATAGTACTTGCACTACCTCCAAGAGCTGATATCTCATCGATGCACTATGTTCAGTGCTCTATTTATAAGTAGATGAGGGTAGCTTGAAATAAATGAATCATTGAATGGATTTCCTAAAATTGGATGAAGAGGTTTCGTTGTTCATGGGAATAGGAAGATGAGAGGTTTAATGACTTCATGGGTTCCAAATTGGAGGCTATCAGATGAGGTGAGAGCGAGAAAAACTTCTATAATTCACTAGAAGCAAGGAAGATTACCAGAATCCAATGAACAGTTCGCTCCCAGTAGACCAACGCACTCCAAAGTGGGCCTAGATCCTCTACAATGTAGCCTTGCATGGGAGTAGATTCTATACAAAGCAATTACATCTGTCTAGGGGTGCGTTGATGGCTTGATAGGGCACTTCAACTGACATCTAACTAGTTAAACTTTCATGAAGGAATGCCATTAATGTGATGACCTGTTTAGGGCATGTAGAAACTAGTTTAGAGTATGATAGATCCTAATGAATACTTATCTATGTTTTTGGATGATGCCAAAATCGACCTGTAACAATAACATTTCTTTCTATCCTATTCTACCTTTAGATTAGTCTTGATTAACTTCATTTCATATTCCATCTCTTCCAACATGTCCAATCCAATCAATACCCTGTTAACTGGATCACTCCAACTGATGGGAGTATTACAACTCTACTCCCACAATGCCTCGAATGGAATTATCCTCGGTGACTCCTTATACCCATTCTTATAATAAAACTTAACCAATGGAAGGTACTCCTCCCATATTTTTTGTTGGTGCATCCAATAGATCCTCAACAAGTACTCCAATATCTTCTTGACCCTCTTTGTCTGTTCATTTTTCTGTGGATGATAATTTGTTTTAAAGGCCAACTGTTTACCCAAGCCTGCAAATACCTCTTTCCATAATCTCGAAGTGTACTTGGAATCCCTATGTGATACAACATTCTTCAGCACACCATGCAACCTTACCACATATCTGATGAATACCTGTGCCACATTAGTTGCTGAATAAATTGATTTCACTCAAATGAATTTTGTTACCTTTCTCAACATATCCACCATAATTGTTATCACATATAAATTTTTAATTTTTGATTGATAGGGTCACTCACATAGGTTTTATTTTTTCTCATAAGGTTGGTTCATGAAATTGATGAGAAATTGAAGAAATGGTCTTTATCCTAAGTATAAAACACTCCATTAGACATGTCATCTCCGTCATATCTGTCAAGTTCCACCTTAGGCTCACATGCATTGCTTCAAATTGAGGTAATGGCCACCTGTCTGATTTTTCCCCATTCCACAGTGAATATAACTGCAAATAGGCAGATTTCTCTACGGAATCACCAAATCATTTCGTAGTGAATCTTCCAGTTTTATAACTGAATACGTTGCAGAATGATGTTATTTTTATAAATAAATAGAGAATGATGAGCTGTCATTTTTCTAGTGGTTTAGGATAAAGGTGAGGTCATGTAATCTGTTATCATAGTCATCCAAGCATGCAAAAGCGTAAATACCACCCATCATTACCTTTCACTCCCTCATTTGTCAACTTTTTATCCGCATTCAAATTTAATTTTTTAAAGATATCTCCAAAGCACCTATCTACCATTTCCCCTTTGATATTTTCATGCAACCATAATTTATCATCTTTGAAGAGTCTAGTCCTACAACAAGCAGCTTGTTGTTCAGTCTTTTCATTGGGGATGTCATAGCTCAAGAAGGAAGCATGGTTATAAAAGAACATGACTATCAAGAAGAAAACAAGAAAAGGAGATTCATGTGTAGGATATGAGCTTATGGACCTAAAATGTTTCATGGAAGACCTTAGCATTGCAGAGGGCTTCATCAAAGCTAGTTGCATGAGTTTTTACAAGAAGATACAAAGGGATTTCTTTATTTTTTTATTGTTTGAGTAGTCAACTTCAAGAGAATTTTCTAGGAAAATGAGAATCATTGTAAAAAAATGAGAGAGGTTATTGTTAGGCACAAATCAAAGAACATTAAAATATTTCACTTTTCTCACTGGTGCTACAAATTGGGATATTTGAAGCTGTCTTTGGGCTCTATTTTCAGAATTCATTTTTCCGGTTTTAGATATGTTTTTCAAATGCATATTCCGAACTGTTGGAGATTTTTTTCAAAAAACCAAGAAAGTTTTTTCTTCAGCACGAACATATTTTAAGAAAATTCCTCCCTATTTGCAAAAATTATCAAGGATCTAGAAATAAGAGATTATTTCTAAGCCCTAATATTCAGAAGAAACACCTCCATTTTATTCATGATGAACTTGATAAAGATACAAATTTTTCTTCTTGAGGGGGTAAAGAAGTATTTTAAACCAAATTTTCCTTACCATACTTCATCTTATCATATTACACTTCCATAGGAAAAAAATTTAAGAAAGAAGACAAAATTTTCAGTTTTCTGCCAATTACGAAATTTCGTAGCGAATCTTAGGCTTGAAGCCTAGATTTCACTATGAAATCGCTGTAGGTGACTTTTTTCTTAAAACCATGGATAAATTAAAAATTAAGGTGGGAAAACAATTGTATTTAGCTCATTTTTTTCAAAAAACATCTTCAAATCATAAAACAGGGCTAAGAAGTGGCATAGGTGGGGGAAGTGAATTTGCTACAAAATCACTCTACGAAATTGCCTTGTTTTCCCTTTTTTCTGCAACGAGTAGCATTTAGTAGAATTTTGGTATTTTTAAGGTTTATTGGAGGTTAAAAATATGTGTGGATGGTTCAAATAGTATTAGTGGCACTCCATCAAAAATGTGCTCCTCAACAAAATTATGTTTTTCTGCAGCTCAGCATAAAGACAGTGATAAAAAATCATTGCATATTTTCCTTAAAATTAGGGTGATTGGTTTCTAAATCTAGTGGGGGTATTTATGTCTTGATTATGGTTAGTGCCACTCGAGAACTTGGCTATTATTGATGTAATTATCCAATTCTATAGTTATTGAATGTAATAAATGGAATGTAGAGTCCTAACAGTCTTCTAAGTCTAAAGTTATTAAGTATTTGTTTTATTTCCAGGTATCTAGTTTATTATTAAGTGAGGCGACAAAACAACTAGTTTGATGATCTAGCCATGTTGGCAGATCCAATGTAAGTTAATAAAGCATATTAATAGGAATAAATTCGAAGAATACGAGGTTAGAGAATTGATCCAGATTTATGTAAGAACGTAATAAAATACATAAATAGTTAGAAACAAAGAGATGCAGTGAAAATAATGCTTCCTTTCATTAATATCAAATAACATAAATATGCTTACAGACATAATGGAAATCAAATAGTTAGGGCGATAGTAGCTGATCTCCGATAAGGGATGTGGCGGCTAAATGCCTCTGAAATATGTTACAATGAAGCTGGAGGGCCTATTTATTATTTAGAAATAATGGAAAACCCTAAATATCCAAAACCCTAACCCTAGGAGATGAAGCGCCAAAACTATGGGCCTCGTTGGGGTAAATTGGTGTTTCAACTTCCCAGGGACGTAACTTTGGACTACAATCTCTGTTTGATGCGCACCATATATCGTTAGAAAGATCTATACAAGGAATACAAATTTTGATTCGAGCCTCAAAACGGCTCTGGAAGTTTAGGACCCAAAAAAATGCTAAAAATAGTACATTGTGCTGAGAATGAAAAAATAAAACAACTGATTGTGCGAGTACAAATGGAATAGGTGGGTGGCCAGTGATATCCACCTGTATCATTCCTCCCTGCTTATGAAGAAATTTTCTCCATTGCGTTGAGATCCTCCATGAGATGAGGCAAATTCTGTTGAACTGGATAGTAGATTTGTCGAAGATGTGATGGACCTACGAGCTGACATGATAGATGAATTTAGTAAATTTGGTCTATTTATTATCCTCATACAGTACATGTGCTGATTCTGTTTGTGTATTTGTATGAGGTATGGCAACATCAGGTGACAGTGCGTCGTGGGTCAGATCGATGGAGGGCTTCTCCTGACAATGTAGAGGAACCTCTATGAGTGAGGCGAAAACATCCTCGTATTCCTCCATGACTTTTTCCATATGCTACAGCCGTGTAGGGGAGCCCTATTTCAAGGTTGTGGCCACAATATTCTTCTTTCCCTATGAGCGAGTTGTATAGAAAAAAATATTCCTAGTTTTGGAAACAATCTTACTGCATTGTTTTGCAGTAGTCAAAGAGATGACAAGAGGCAGTACTACCTCTGATATCCTATACAAGTTCTTTCCCAAAGTAACAATAACAACACGAGGCCTAGACTCATTCATAGCATGTCACCGCCATAAGTATGGTTGGCCTAATAATATATCAACTACATCAAGAGGAGCAACATCACACACTACCTCAACCGTGAATGGCTTGCTACAGTACGGAAGGTGACACTGCTGGCGAGCTCGTAGATCTCTCCCTCGATAAAGCCACCCGATGGTATATGGATGCAGGTATGTTATGGGTGGTAGGTGAAGTTGATTTGATGACCTATTTTGAAATGAGGTTCTTTTGGCTTTTACTATCGACAAGGAATTGCAGTGGAGAACCCTTCACCCACATCTATGAATGGAAGAGGAACTCCCCCTCCTTTGGATCCTCAGGATCCTCCCTATGGATCTTGGTTGTGGCAAAAATGGAACTGGGATCCACATCAATTATCTGCATTCCTTTTTCATTTCTTTTGTCTATTTCTCACTCAAGATCAGAACATGCATCTGATTCGGGTGCCTTTAATTCGACCACCAATGACTGTTTGGCCTGACACTCGTTTGTGTTGTGAGTGGTTCTATTATGAAATTCACAACACTTCCTGTGTCCTTATTTGGATTTCCCTGCTTTGGCTTTGCCCCTTTTTCTATGGTTCGGGGGTGCCTTTCCCTATCTTCGAATTTGCGGATCTAAAGTGTCGCTTCTTCTGATTAAATTTATGCTCATTCTTGGAAATATAGAGATATGTCGTGCCAATATATGTAATGTAGAGGAACTCCATTTCCTCCTAAATGTGTCTGTGCAGACAGCTACTGTACTTGAGCACCAAATGTCTCTCTGAATATTTAATACCCAACTTTGTGCGCAAGGTTGTTAGGTCGCTATATTGCTAGTATAGTCCCTTATTTTATTAGTGTAACCCCCTTATTGTTATTATTGTACCCTTGTAACCCCCATTTTGTTATTATTGTGCCCTTAAATTATTATTGTTAGGTCGGCTAGGATTACATTGTTGCCCACTAGGATTACATTATGGCCACATGGACTCCTATATATAGAAAGGAGGTTTTGTAAATTGTATCATCCAAGAATTGTTCATTTATGTAATGTATTGGAGGTTGCATCCTCGAAGTGGCTTATTTCTAAGTTGTTGATATCTATTTTCTTCTATTTTTGGAGCTGGTTACACAACATTTGGTATGAGAGGTTTGGATTCTAGGGTTTCGCTGCTCCAAACAGGTCGTCGTGGCATTTTTGCTATAACATTTTTTCTACGAAGTTTCAGAAGCTGAAATTTTTAGGGTACGAAGCCAAAATCTTGAGGAAGATCTTCTAAAAATTTCAGATCTTGGTTCACAATATTTACAGAGATATGATCTGTGGAAGTTAGGCATTTTTTATGGCTCCTAAACAGGTCATCATGGAATTTGCACTATAAATTTTTTTCTACGAAGGTTCAGAATCTAAAAATTTTAGGGTGTGAAGCTAAAATCCTGAGAAAACTCGTCAAAAACTTTTAGAGCTTGGTTTGTAATAGTTTTGGAGATATGATCTGTAGAAGGTAGTGCTTTTTCAGGCTCCCTAATTTCATCTTAAAGAGGTGATCGTGGGAAAAGTTCAATAACTCTCTCTCTGAGCATCAGATTGAAGTGTCATAAAAATTAGTCGCAAGAACACAGATTTTAGTTTCTTGGCTATCAATTTCAGAGGCGAAGGACAAAACAATGACACTTGGCAAGTCGTAAAATTCTCTCTACTGAACCAGTCCATAATTAGGTCAATGTGGGACATTGGACATAACTTTGCCTTGGAGAATCAAAATCAGGTCAGACCTATGGCATTCAAAATAGAATTCATAGGGCTAATTTGGTGCTTGATCTCAGATATTGCAGAGCTAAAATCACATAGATAATCCAATTTCAATATCAAGCTCCTCAAAAGCAAGAAAAAGGTGTGTATTTTTCTCCGAATTGCATAAGTCTTGTTTGAAAAATAAATTTGAATTGATTCCAAGGGCATATTGTAGAATGGATATCAGTATTGGGTTCTAAAAAATGCCCCGTAAAAATAATTCAAAACCCACTAAGCCTTCAGAAGGCTCTACTATGACTCATGAAGATGAAGAATTTCAACATGATCTATCAAAATTACAAGAGCAAGTGCACCAAATTTCGCTCTCGCAAAGAGCAACAAAAAATGAAATGGAAGTTTTGAAGAAAGGTGTGGAAGCAAAGATGGATGGTGTGAAGAATAATATGGATGGTTTGAAGAAAGGCGTGGAATCTAAGATAGATGGCATGGAAGATGGCATGGAATCTAAGATGGATGACATGGAAGCTAAAATGGAAAACATGAAGAATGATCTAAAAGCAAACATGGAAGGTTTGACAAAGTTGATACAAGAAATGTTTCCTAATGGTGAAAAGATAGTAGAGAAAACTCATGATGAGAACAAAATAAATGTTAATCGTGATTTCATAAACTCTAATGTTGGCGGGAAGAACCACCATATTCCAAAAATGGATATGAGGAAGTTTGATGGAAAGGATCCTGTAACATGGATACTACAGATGGAGCAATATTTTCATCTCCATAATGTGAAAAACACACAAAAGGTACGCATTGCAACTTTACATTTAGAACAAAATACATTTGTATGGTATCGATGGCTTTGCTCCCGTAAAAAAATTGTCACTTGGTCAATTTTTGCGGAGGAAATGATAGCACATTATGAGGATACAAAGAGCAACACCTTCTTTAGCCAATTGATAAATCTCAAACAAAAGGGTTTAGTGGGGCAGCACATTGAGGACTTCCAAAAATTGAATATAAGGGTAACTGATATTCCAGAGGAACATAAGATTGATCTCTTCATAGGTACTTTAAAGGATAACATCCAACATGAAGTTCGCATTTTGGAACCTGATTCATTGGAGAAGGCATTCAGGTTGGCAAGAAAAATTGAATGTAAAATTATGGCGACAAGGAAGCCTACCAATCACTTCTATAAAGAAGGAAGTGTTTCTACGCCTAGATTTCCACAACCTACAAGGTTGACACCACAAAAATTGGAAGAAAAAAGAGAAAAAGGGCTTTGCTACAGTTGTGATAGCAAATACACTAAAGGTCATAAGTGTGGTGAGAAGAAATTATTTTACATAGATTGTGAAGAGGAAGAAGAAAATGAACAAGAAGAGGATATACACCAGGAACCAGCCTAGAAGAGGAAGAAATGAATTCTACCATATCGTGTAATGCACTGGCAGGAATTACCACTCCTAAAACTCTCAAGATAGAAGGACATATGAAGAAGAAAAAGGTAATAGTGTTGATTGATTCAGGTAGCACCCTGTTGTAGCCTCTACAACACCCTCCAAAAAAAACCACACTTCAAAAAAAAAAATTTCACAGCCCCTTGAACTTAAAGAAAAATAAGTAAGAGTCTAGAAGGCTAAACTGCAACCTCACGACCTAGTGACCCTGCAACCTAGTCGCAAGGTCGCAAGGTTGCAAAACTCATTTTTTCAAAAAATCGTGACCCCGCGACCTTGCGACCCCGCGACCCACAGGTTGCAAGGTCGCAAGGTCAGGAGGTCGCATACCTCCCGGATAACTCAAACTGTGACCTTACGACCTCATTAAATGCTCGCATGTGTGACCTTTTTATATAAAGGAGGTCACTATGTCGCATTTTTCATATGCAGCGAATAGAAAGAAACAGCTCTGACAGGTCGACTGGCGCGCCTTTTTCCTGGGTAAGTTGCCATTTTCCCTCTTGTTTTTTCCTGTTTGGTTATTCTTACTAAATCCTATACATCCTCAGCCTTTAAATTGTCATTTTGCCTCAACCCCTGTCTGTATTTCTTACTTAGGGTTTTTTATGTTTTCTGTTTTATCCTCATTTGCTCAAACTCATCACCATTTCTTGTCTAGGCTCTCATGGCCACTTCCCTTCTCCCAAAGCTAGCCCTTGACTCTCTTTGGACCCATTTAGCCTTGCATTTGTTCAGTTAAAGGGAAAACCACTCCACGCCACACGCGCACAAAACCCCCGGCAAGCGCTGGCGTGACTTGCGACCTCGCGACCTAGTCGCAAGGTCGCAAGGTCGCATTCTCCTCAGTTTTTGAAACTTGCGACTCCATGACCCAGCGACCTAGTCGCAAGGTTGCAAGGTCGCATCTTTACAATTTTCCAGAATTTGTGACCCCGCGACCCAGCGACCTAGTCGCAAGGTCCCATCTTTCCAATTGTCCAGAATTTGCGACTCTGCGACCCATTGACCTAGTCGCAAGGTCGCAAGGTCACAGATTGGTCATTTCTTACAACTTGCAACCCCGCGACCCAATAGACCACTTTTTCAGTTTTTCCTGTGTCTCAATGAAGTAATTGATAAAATTTAATTTTTTTTTGCATTATCATGGCATCTTTCTTATCGTGGGATTCCTTCGTGAACATGACAGGTGAATTTGAAGCAGATTTGGAGTGTATACCTGTCCCATCAAATTCCAGCGATATGGGACCACCAACATCCCGGAAGAAGGACAAGCATGTGGTAGTGGAAGACATAGAGATGGACATGCAAACATCCCCACCGCCGATATACGAAGATACCCTTTGCACCTTTGCTAAAGGGGACAACATCCAATGGTACCAAGTGTACCATGAGTTCGCTGCAACGGAATTTCCAGAAGACCTCCCAGATCGGGAGGTATACTTAAAAGTCAAAAGGTCCAAGATGCATCTTGCAGGTGCTCATCCATCCATATTTCCATGCCCCGAGATGATAGACTGGATCATACAGAAAATGGATCCCAAGAAGTTCGTGATCCGAGACAGCGAAGGCGAGGCTTTCGCAACGCTCGTAGGCTCAGATGCCCATGTCTACTACTCTTTGCCTCACCAAGAATAAAACTTTACAGAAGAATGGGCTCTTGCCCATGCAGTCCCCGTAGTTGACACTATCAAGCAGTGGTGGGCAGAGCCCGAGAAATTTA
Source organism: Pinus albicaulis (assembly GCA_034641835.2). NCBI lineage: Eukaryota > Viridiplantae > Streptophyta > Pinopsida > Pinales > Pinaceae > Pinus > Pinus albicaulis. The sequence goes on from CM076580.1 coordinate 1,327,495,036, forward strand.
AAGTCAGAAAAGACCAAGAATATCCGGTGGCAAGCCTGAGAAAAGTATATAAATTGGTAGCCGCCATGCTTTGAAGATTGTACAGGCGCCCCGACGCCACCACCTTCAACGGCACATGGGCTACTATCATGGAATATGTAATGGTGCATGGCACCCGTTTCAACTAGGCTAGCATATTGATGACCTCAATGCATACAAACTTGTCCTCGGCATTAGCCCCAGATGAAGGAATGTCGTCTGAATTCTATATGGCCTCTTATCTATTGGATGTCGTCTATGCGAGGTTGCATTTTTAGGGATGAGCACATAACTGGGATTTCACGCAGACCCGTGCAACTCATCTACAAACCAAGGTGTTTTTGGAATCTAGGTATAAACAAGATATAGAGCCAATATCTCAAATATTCATCCTCGCCCTCTATAGAAAATTATTTGGCCAAGATGCCCATTGCATGTCTTGGCGAGCCAGGGAGACTCTAATCCAAGTGGCGCATTGGTTTCCTTTCACCGAACATACTTTCATCCGAGTCTTCGGCTCGTTCAGGGCACCACATGCTATGCCTCGCTTCGTTATAGATGAAATTATCATGCAAGAGGTATGCTTCTGGATGTCCTCGAGCTTCTCCAATGTCCTTTCCAAAGGTAAGAAGAAGCCCTGGCCCACGCTACCCCTCACTATCGGTGCGTACACAGTTAAATACTTTAGAGAGGTAGGGGAAAAGGGAGAAGAGATGAAAAGTTATCACTTTGGGGCTTTAGAGTACCGAACATACGACCCGGAGAGGATAGTTCCCGAACACTGCAAGAAGGCTAAATTCAAATGGAACTACCAGCATGTAGAGTGCCTGGGAGAAGATGAAAGAAGGAACTGGTACAATTCATATAGAAAACTTTCTCTGGGGGTGGACTCTGGCCAAGAGGATCCAAATGATCAAAGCCTAGAAGACAGGAGCCCTAAGTTAGGAGGTGCTTCTTCCTCTCTAGCAAGAAAGTCCCAGACCAGCACAGGGCCTGCTACTACTCCCCAATAGAAAGAAGCAGATGCCAAAGCCCAGCAAGAGAGAGAAAAGAAAATAAAATAGGACGAGTAAAAGAGCAAGAAGCGCCTAAGGGCAAAACAGAAGAAGAAGAAGGCCGAGGAGGCCAGGAAGGAAAAGGAGAAAAATGAGGTGTAGGTCGCAGCAGACCAGGCACTGAAGAAAGAATTAGACAAAGTAGAAGTTGAATGCCAAAAGAAAGAAAACTAAGATACTATTGCCGAGTGGAAGAGGAAAGCCTAAATCAAAGCAGTGGCAGAAGCGGAGCGCAGGCGAAATGAAGAGCATGAGAAGGCGAAAGCCGAGTGCCAGTGAAGGGAAAAGGAGGAGAAGAAGAAAAAATAAGAGGAGGATGAAATGATTGAAGACATCGAGGTGTCTCCCCTTGAAGTACCTCTAGGCAGTACAGGAACCACACTCTCCAATGTTAATTCCCCCCAGGGGCAGGAGGAGGAGGTCTTCGACCTCACCAGGCTCACATTCGATCAATTCTGATTCAAAATCCAGTAGGAGAAGAGAAGTTTCTTGGCACAAAGTCCTTCTGCCGCATCCACAGTTGCAACTGGAAAAGGCATAGTCCTTGATACTAGGACTAATCCCGTGATGATAGCGTCGGCAGGCATGACTTTCACTGCGGCCACAGAAGAAAATGTAACCAGAATGAGTAGAGAAATCATTTCTCTACAAAATAGACTACAAGCAGCAGATCAGCGGGAGAAGAAGGTAGAACAGGAGAGGTCGACATTAAAATAAGAGATTCAACAACTCCGAAACAAGACTCCCCCGATCAATGAACTTCCACTTTCCATTCTAAAGGAATGCGACGTATTAGAGGCGACCATGAGGCAGGTGTACGGGGAAATGTTCACCATAAAGCAAACAATCGCCCCATTGGTAAGAGCACAAGCAGAAACTAAGGAGAAGCATGTGCAGCTCAAGGAAGCCTCAGCTACCTTAGATAAAATGATGGACTGGACAGTGCGATACCCTTAGGCTCCTAAGCATTTTCCTAAGAAGGATTGGATTCATACACAGGATGCCAAGGTCCAAATCCGTATGAAGATGCAGTCTGAGGACAAGCTATCCAAGGATTTGGAAAAATTAATGTCTTCATACGACCACCTGATCAGCGGCATCGACTTGATGCACACTCTTCACCACATTCCTACGCTAGGGGCATTGGACGAAAGGAAGACCTGGGAGCAAGTAGATCAAGAAATCCAGCAATTTCTGCAGCCCATCAAGCAAGTTGCTGCCGCCCTTGAGCTCGCAGCATCACAATAAAATCTAGGTCAGTTTCTTGTCACGCCAGTATGGATTTATACCAAGCTCGCCTCTCTTTCCAACTAGATATCTAAAAAAAGGGAAAATCTAGTCCCAAATGCTTTCAAATGCATGCATCGGTTGAAAGAAGACGTCCCTCTTGTTTCCCCCATAGCAACAGAGTATCAGACCTGGCGGGATTTCCTCAAAGAATCGTAGATTGACACCCCTGACCTCACAATTGCGCGTCCATCTTCATAGCCGGATGGTAGTAAGTTGCTGGCAGCACTTAGAGGTAGGTCGCAGGTCGCACTGCCCAATAGGTCGCAGGTCTCACCCACCAGCTAGGTCGGAGGTCGCAATTTTCTCCCAGGTTGCAGGACAACTCAACCAACGGGCAGGCGAAGAGTCAGGGAGCCCAAAGGGAAAGTTTGATCTATAAAACCCCCTCCCGGGAAATGTAAAAGCACTTTTTCTTTTGGAGACTCAAGAGATATACAACATTTTATTTAAAGATAACACTCTTGTGCATATGAATACAGATACCTGTTAAAAATCCCTATGGATATGAGGTGTTTTGTTGTGTTAACACTATGTGTATTTCTTATACAGTTTCAAATATATTTTGATTAATGAAGTTGCACTCTTAATGGCATCGTTTATGCATCATGGCTATATGTGCTTGTGTTAATGATGTTTAGTTTTTCATTGCTCTTTTAATGGATGTTAATAACCTTGTTTATTATCATTTCGTTTTATCTTTCAGGAAGTAAAGGGGCAACTCGCCATAAAGAACTATTTCTTTTATGGTCAGAATACCTCACAAGCATAACCCCAAAGATGTGTTGTTAACGACACTTCCTTTGGCGTATATGCTTTATTTATTGTCTTGCTACGCATAGTGCTATATACGTTTTTAATGCATCAATCATGTATTCTGTATCATGTGAATAAGTGTGTGTCCGCAGGTTCAATCAGGTTCTTTTGAGACCGAAGGGGAAGGTGAATTAAGCGGTAGCCAGACCCACACCCCGGATGGGATCCCTATTCCAAATGGTTCAAGGTCTAATTGGGACTTTCTACCAGGGAGATCCCCTACTGTTTTCCAGACACATTTTCCTATCAACACACCCATAATTTTATTCATTATAAGGTAGCCAAGGAATTAAATTGTTTCCTAGACCCAGCACCAGAATGTCAAGTGATGGTTGAAAATGGAGGAACTATAAATTGCTCTGTAAAATGCCATAATATGAAGCTAACCATGGGGGAATATGTATTAACTAGTCCAATGCTTTCCATTCCTATGGGAGGTGCTGATGTTGTACTAGGAGTACAATGGTTACAATCTTTGGGGACGGTAGCTTTTAATTTTCAAGAAATTTTCTTGAATTTTTTTTTTCAGAAGGAAAGGAAGTGGAATTACGAGGTATTACAGGGAATATGGGAAAGATAATAAGCTCTAATGTCATGAAAAAACTTCTAAAGAAAGAACAATGAGGTGTAGTTTCACAATTATGCTCACTAGAAGTTCCAACATCAAAATCATTTATTTCTGCAGATCTCCAACAAGTCTTGGAGAATCATTCCAAGGTTTTTGAAACTCCCAAAGGACTCCCACCTATTTGTGATCATGATCATGCTATTCATTTTATTCCAAGAAGTGTTCCTCTAAACATCAGGCCTTATAGATATCCATACGTCCAAAAGAGAAAAATTGAAGGTATGATTGCAGAAATGTTAGAGGAGGGTATAATTCAACCTAGTCAAAGTTCTTTCTCTGCTCCTGTAGTATTGGTACACAAGAAGGATGGATCATGGCAAATGTGTCCAGATTATAGGGAGCTCAATAAGCTCATCATTAAAGATAAATTTCTCATTCCTGTGATTGATGAATTATTGGATGAATTACATGGAGAAATTTATTTTGCCAAGTTGGATCTTCGTTCAGGATATCATCAAATTAGAATGAAGACTGAAGGTATTCCAAAAATAGCATTTCGAACTCATGAGGGTCATTAGGAATTTTTGGTCATGCCTTTTGGCCTTACCAATGCACCTTCTACATTTCAAGGGTTGATGAATTCCATTTTCAAACCCTTCCTTAGAAAATTTGTGATGGTATTTTTTGATGATATACTTATCTATAGCAGGTCTTGGAAGGATCACATTGAACATGTTGACAGGGTGCTCAAACTATTGGAGGAGAAACAATTATATTCAAAAATATCCAAATGTTTCTTTGGAGTACAAGAGGTGGAATATCTGGGTCATATTGTATCTCACGAGGGTGTTAAAGTAGACCTTAACAAAATTAAAGCCATTAAGGAATGGAAAGTCCCCACAACCATAAAGTAGTTGCGAGGATTTCTCGGGTTAACAGGGTATTATCATAAGTTTGTTAAGAATTATGGGAGAATAGCAGCACCTATAACAACATTATTGAAGAAAGATGCATTTTCATGGACTCCTGAAGCAACCAAGTCCTTTGAACATCTTAAAGAGGCAATGTGTCTAGCACCGGTCTTAGCTATGTCAGAATTCACAAAAACCTTTATTGTGGAATGTGATGCCTCAGGAAATGGAATTGGTGATGTTTTAATGCATGAGGGAAGACCCATTTCTTTTTAAAGTCATCCAATCAAAGGAAAGTATTTACAGAAACCCATTTATGAGAAGGAAATGTTAGCAATACTGCATGCACTAAAGAAATGGAGAACTTACCTAATGGGAAGACACTTCAAGGTAAAAACTGATCATGATAGTCTTAAACACTTTTTCGAACAAAGACTATCTTCAGAAGAGAAGAAAAAATGGGTCACAAAGATGTTGGGTTATGACTTTGAAATAATCTACAAAAAAGGGAAGCTAAATGTTGTTGCAGATGCACTCTCAAGAAAGAATGAAGAGGTGGAAGCATTGCTTTGTGCCATTTCTATTATCCAACGAGATTGGATAACCGAAGCAAGAGATGAATGGAAGAAGGACAAAGATGTATGGACACTCATTCAAAAGTTGCAGCAAGATCCTAGTACATCTGATACATTTAGTTGGAAAAATGATTCCTTATGGTACAAAGATCGCTTATATCTTTGTAAGATTTCCCAACTAAAACAAAAGATTCTTCTGGAATTGCACACTTCTCCTTTAGGAGGACACTCAGGATTTTTAAAAACTTACCACAGGGTGAAGAAAGAATTTTTTTGGGATGGCCTTAAATCTGATATTCGAAAGTTTGTGGCGGAATGTTTGGTTTGCCAGCAGAATAAAGTGGAAACAATTAAGACCCCAGGACTTCTACAACCTTTATCTATTCCAAGTCAACGTTGGGAGGAGATTTCAATGGATTTTATCACAGGTTTACCTAAGTCCGAAGGAAAGAGTGTCATCATGGTGGTAGTTGATAGACTTACCAAGTATGCACACTTTTGTGCATTATCTCATCCATTTAAAGCAAGTACAGTTGCTACTACATTTATGGACAGAATTCAAAAGCTACATGGAAGCCCAAGGGTTAGTGTGAGCGACAGAGATCCCATTTTTACTGGAAATTTTTGGACGGAGTTATTTTCTTGTTTGGGTACTCAATTAGCTCATAGCTCATCTTATCATCCTCAATCCGATGGTCAAACCGAGATAGTAAATAAATGTTTGGAAGGATATCTTCGTTGTTTTGTATCTGATAAACAAACACAATGGGTCAAGTGGTTACCTCTCGCTGAATGGTGGTATAACACCTCCTTCCATACTGCAGCAAAAATGACCCCATTTATGGCACTTTATGGATATCATCCACCATCCATCACATCATATTTAAGAGAAAATTCGAAGGTTCAAGCAGTGGAAGATCACATAGAGCATCAACAAGAAGTTCTCCAACTCTTAAAGGATAACCTGAATTTGGCACAAAATCGAATGAAACAACAGGCAGATCAACATCACAGTGAGAGAAGCTTTGATGTAGGAGATTGGGTATTTTTACGGCTACAACCATACAAAAAAATGTCCCTCAAGAAAGCTAAGAAGGATAATAAATTATCGCTAAAGTACTATGGTCCTTACAAGGTGTTGCAAAAGATTGCTACTATGGCATACAAATTGCAGCTTCCTGATTCTTCGCGAGTGCATCCAGTTTTCCATGTTTCATGCTTAAAGAAGGTTATAGGTGAAAATCTTCCAGTTCAAACAATATTGCCAGAACTTGATGAGGAAGGAAAAATCATATTGGAACCTCAAGCAGTCACGGAAACAAGAACTCGACAACTACGGAATCGATCAATTTCAGAGTATCTCATCAAGTGGAAGAACTTACCCACTGAAGATTCTACATGGGAGGATGAGAATTTTATACAGAAGCACCCAGAGCTGCTCAAGCATTGAGGACAACACTTTTTTGAAGGAGAGGGGCATGTTAGGTCCCTATATGACTAGTATAGTCCCTTATTGTTGTTAGTGTAACCCCCTTATTGTTATTATTGTACCCTTGTAACCCCCATTTTGTTATTATTGTGTCCTTAAATTATTATTGTTAGGTCGGCTAGGATTACATTGTGGCCCACTAGGATTACATTATGGCCACATGGACTCCTATATATAGAAAGGAGGTTTTGTAAATTGTATCATCCAAGAATTGTTCATTTATGTAATGTATTGGAGGTTTCCCCCTCGAAGTGGCTTATTTCTAAGGCTTTAATATCTCTTTTCTTCTATATTTGGAGCTGGTTACACAACAAAGGAATGAAAAAAAATTGGTCAGTTCATGCACATCTTGATCCCTTTGCTACTGCAGCACGGTCCATTGGATGTACTTGTCCTCATAGCTCACCAAAGGGTAGTATTTTTCCTTAATGCCATCTTGGAATGAATTCCAAGTGGTTGTGGCTGAGAATAGAGAGGGTTTTGTCCTGTCATTTTACTCACAGTAGGTTTCCCACCAATATTTGACATGGGGGGCAGCTTTGAGGAGTGCAAAAATAATTTTTTTTGGGCAGAGAAGTCATTTATCGAGAAATAACCTTCCAGCAAATTCAACCATCTATCTATGGTGTCTGCATGTATTAGGTCCTCAAATATAGGAATGTCAAAGTTTAATTGTACCTTGAAGTGAGTGGCGCCTCCAGAGTGGTTGTTGGATGTAGATGCATTGTAGGTGGGCAACCGTTGAAGGATCAAAGAAAATTTATCCATAATCATGTTCGTTTGTTTCTGAAGGGCCTCCTCGAGCAACATTTTGATAGGATCTCCTGCTCCCTCATCCTTCTTTTCTTCTGCCATGGGAGGTCGTTGGGGTTTGCAAGGCTGATCTTGCAAGGGTTAAACCAAATTGAGCCCTTACTCCTTATAGCCTAACTGCATTGGGGACATGCAAAGAAAAACAGAGAAAGAGCAGACCCGCTATGATAGCACTGATCTAGATTTATGCAGGAGCACAATAAAATACATAAATATCCATAAAGACAGATATGTAGCAAAAATAATGCTTCATTTCATTCAAATCAAATAACATAAATATGCTTACATACATAACATAAATCAAATAGTTCGGGCATTGGTAGCTTATCTATGAGAAGAGATGTGGAAGCTACATGCCTTTGAATTGTGTTACAATGAGGCTCGAGTGCCTATTTATTATTTAGAAACAATGGAAAACCATAAACATTCAAAATCGTAACCCCAAGAGATGAAGTGCAAAAACTATGGGCACCATTTGGGTAAATTGGTGTTTCAACTTCCCAGGGACGTAACTTTGGCCTACAAACTCCGTTTGACGTGCAGCATACCTTGTTACAAAGATATATTCGAGGACTACTACATTTTATGTGAGAAATATCCATCCATGAACACATTTTGCTCCCATATTTCCGAAAAAAGGTGGTTTAGGGCCTCAAAATGGCTCTGGAAGTTCAGGGCCTAAAAATCTTCTAAAAATATTAAGGTGTGCTAAAACTGAAAAACTAGAGGACTGATGGTGCAACTACAAATGGAATAGGTGGGTGGCCACTGATATCATCTTGGATCAAGAATGTTATTTGACACTACCACTTTGTAAATTTTTTATGATCAGTAATATACAATGACTATGTTTTCCTCTTCAACTTTGATTATTTTGGTGTTTCAATAAAGCTTATGTCTTATCTATCTTAATATATTTCTTTCAAGAGGTTGACATTTAAGTACTCAGAATTCATGTTCGTCATTCTTTGACTTCCTTTGAATATTAAGTCATTGAATATTTTTGTGTATGTTCTCCTTTCATTGAAACATTACATGCCTCAGCTTCCACAAGGAGAGCCATTGTCATAGAATTTTGTAACATTGAATCCATAAGCCCAATGGTTGTAAACCCTATACATTTTTCACTTGTAAAAAAACACATTCTAGAAAATATCATAGAGTTAACCATTTGATTGAATCATAATTTAACAAATCATAAATTACTTTAAGAGAGCCCTCTCAGGCTGAAGAGGCTAATTTTCAGTCAAAATTTGGTTTTAAAGAGTTACTATAGGTTGTCTGGTGGAGCAGCCCATCTATACCAATTGAGTGATAACATTTGGGTGCATATTTCAGGAGCCTAAATACATATTTCCCAACTTTTATGCTCAAACAATGAAGATGAACTCTTGAAGGTAGCAGGAGCTAAAAATTTTACGAGGTTGCATTTCTACCTTGGTGACTCCATTGTTGAAGAATTCAAAATTTCATAGCTTCATAATGAATCCACTTATTGAAGATCAATATCTTGATGAAGTTCCAATATGAGCTCTATTGTAATAAATAATGCCGGTTATGCTCCTATGAGTCGGTCTCACATCCCTGGTTTTCCAAATCCTATGCCAAAAGTTAATTAGCTGACGTATCTTCACATATTTAAAGATGAAAAGAAAGATAATGTTGTTTTTCACTTGGTTATATTCCATATGCATGTGCATAAGTTTTGAGTTGATTTTCCTAAGGATTGTTTCATGAAAATGTTTATGGCCACCCTAGAGGATGAAGCTAGAACATGTTAGGAAGGATTGCAACTGGAAAAATTGTTCTCTCTATGAGATTTCCGTAGGAATTTGTTAGAACATTATGAGAAAATTCACTCTTTTTTATTACTATTACAATACTACTGTCAGTTTTTTGATGGTTTCATTCCATATCTTAAAAGCCTTGGTTTAATGGGGAGTGCATGAATGAGGATATGTTATAGGCACTTCATGATTTCTCTTCTCATGTAGTTTTTCATGATAATCAAGAAGGCTTCTGACAATAAGAAGTGTTTTCCTTGCTTGAAGATAAAATAGATTAGTAATCTGACAGTCAAGTCATATTACATGAATTTATTAGGATTTGCAACGTTGTCAATCTATATGTAGTCAAATGTATGAACCAAATCATTCAAATTGTTTTTTAGCCCATTCTTTTTCTGAAATTTTATGTCAATGAGAAAATCCTGAAGATTAGGTCGTTGAAAATACATGCATGGAAATTATGAACAGTGAAGTAACGTGTGATGAAAGTTCACTTTTTTCTAAAATCAAGCTACATGATGATATGAATATACATATTCTGCCTATTCATTTTGGGGATCATAAAAATGGTATGGATGATATGCATAAAGTTGTTGGTATAAGAGTTGTTAGTGTTCAGAATCAAGATGACAACCCTCAAGAAAAGCTACCAAATATTATATTTGATTCGTTTGATAAGAAAAAGAGTAGTTTTGATAACACAATATGGATGTCATGTTTGAATATGTTCAAGGATGCATGGATGGTTTTTTTTATTTACACGAAAGGGAAGAAAAATTTATTGTTTCCTTTCAATTTGATGATGTTATTGTAATTGAATACATAGAACAAAATAAGCCATCAATTATGAATGAATTTAGATCTCATGATTTTACTCATTAAGAAAAGGTGATTTTACATGGTTTCCAAGAACCAATGGTAAGCCTGTTGCAGTCATCGGCCAAGACAAATTTTGTATTTCTTATGGAGCAAGGATTCAATTTTCATTCCAAGTTTCCAATAGATATCTCACTTCCAATATGGTTTAAGCACAATCAACGATTTTAGGTATGAGATTATCTCATTGACTAGCTTCCTTTGAGGTTTCATGTCTCTTAAATAAAACATGAATATTGTAGTTTTTATGGTAGGTAGGAGTGTGTGTGAATAAGCTCAAGTATTCTAAGCATCTTTTCAGGATGTAGAGATTTAATTTTGTAAAATCTCTTTCGGTAATAATCACATATAATGGAACGTTGTCGACGCGTTTCGAACCAACTAGTTTGGTTCATCATCAGGACTAGGTGAGAGATCAGATCAAATCAATAAGCTTAAATAGATGAAGAGATGTTTAAACTAGCCGTTTTTTAAACGGCTAGTTTGACTTTTTTAAAAGTCAAAAAGTCAAACTAGTCGTTTAAAAAACGGCTAGTTTAAACATCTCTTCATCTATTTAAGCTTATTGATTTGATCTGATCTCTCACCTAGTCTTGATGATGAACCACACTGGTTGGTTCGAAACGCGTCGACAACGTTCCATTATATGTGATTATTACCGAAAGAGATTTTACAATTTTATATGGATCACAGAAACATAGATTCTAAAAATGTAGAGATTTAGTTTCTAGCTTGGATCGCAGTTTTCAACAAGCTTGAGCTCGAGGAGAAGGCCATAGAATCTTGGCGAAGTCTTCATTAATTTCAGAAAATTTCAGTTTTTGAAGGAAGGCACTGGAACTACAAGTTATTTGTTGTACCACATGGGCACACCATCCCTAGTGGAGCCACTATTATCACACATAAATTTTTAATTTATGATTGATAGGGTCACTTACATAGGTTTCATTTTGTCTCATAACTTTGGTTCATGAAATTGATGAGAAATTCATGAAACGGTAATTTTCCTATGTCTAAAACACTCAATTAGTTAGTATATCTCAATCATATCTCTCAAGTTCCACCTTAGTCTCACATGCATTGTTTCAAATTTAGGCAATGGCCACCTGTATTATTTTTCCAAATTTCGTAGAGAATATAACTCCAAACAAGCATATTTTGCTACGGAATCACCTGATCATTTCGTAGCGAATATGCCAGTTTTATAACTTAATACATTGTAGAATCATGATTTTTTACACCAAAATAGAGGATGATGAGCTGTTAGTTTTCTAGTGGTTTAGGATAAAGGTGAGGTCATGTAAATTGTTTTCATAGTCATCCAAGCATGCAAAAGCGTAAATACCACCCATTATTACCTTTCACTCCATCATTTGTTATAATATTCTCGACATTCGAATTTTATTTTTTAAACCTATCTCCAAATCACCTCTCTATAATTTTCCATTCGAGGTTTTCATGCAACCATCAATTATCATCTTTGAAGAGTCTAGTCCTACAACAAGTAGCTTGTTGTTCAGTCTTTTTCCTTGTAGGTGTCATAGTCAAAGAAGGGAACATGGTTATAAAAGAAGATGGATATGAAGAAGAAAACAAAAAAAGGATACTCTGGTGTGGGATATTTAATTATGAACCTAAAATTGGTCATGAAAGGCCTTAGTGCTACAGAGGACTTCATCAAAGCTGGTTGCATGATTTTTTACAAGAAGATACAAAGGGATTTCACTATTTTTTGACTGTTTGAGCAGTCAAGTTCAAGAGTAGTTTCTGGGCAAACAGGGGAGAATTAGAAAAACCTGAGAGAGGTAATTGTCAAGAACTGATCAAAGAATATTAACATCTTTCACTTTTCTCATAGGTTGATCTAGGTGGATATCGGTGGCCACCCACCTATTCCATTTGGACTAGCACCATCAATTCTTGTAGCTTTTCACGTTCAGCACAACTTACTATTTTTAGCAGGTTTTCGGGTCCTCCACTCCCGAAGCCGTTCTGGGGCCTTAATGATCTAGGTGCATATTGGTGGCCACCCACCTATTCCATTTGAACCCCCACCATCAGTTCTTTCAGTTTTCAAGTTGCAACAAAAATTAATATTTTTAGCAGTTGTTCGGGTCCTGAACTTCTGGAGTCGTTTTGAGGCCATAAACGACGTTTTTTGGAAAAACGAAGAGCAACATGGGTCCATGGATTGATTTTTCTCTTTCCAAAATTGTACTCCTCGGATAGATCTTTCTAACAAGCTACTAAGCGCTTCAAATGGAGATCGGATGCCAAAGTTACGCCCCCTGGAAGTTGAACCACCAATTTACCCAAATGGGCGCCCACAATTTTAGCGCCTCATCTCCCACGGTTAGGTTTTTGGACGTTTTGGATTCTACATTGTTTCTAAACAATAAATAGGCCCTCAAGCCTCATTGTAACACAGTTAAGAGGTCTGTAGCCATCACATCTCTTCTCAGAGAATTGCTACCAGCACCCTAGCTATTTTATTTCCATTATGCTTGTAAGCATATTTCTGTTATTTGATATTAATGAAATGAAGCATTATTTCCACTGCATCTCTATGTTCATGGTTATTTCTGTATTCTGTTGCGTTCCTGCATAGAATTCGGATCAGTGGTATTAGAGCGGGTCTACTTTTTCTTTGTTTTTCTTTACATGTCCCCAATGCGGTCAGGGTATAAGGATTTAGGGCTCGATCTGGTTGAACCCTTGCAAGATCAGTCTCGCAAACCCCGACGACCTCCCATGGTGGAAGAAAAGAAAGACGAGGGAGCAGGATATCCTATCAAAATACTACTTGAGGAGGCCCTCGAGAAACAAAGGAACGCGATGATGGATAACTTTGCTCAGATCCTTCAACGACTGCCCACATATGGCGCATCTGCATCCAAAAGCCACTCTGGAGGTGCCACTCCCTTCAAGGTACAGGTAAACTTTGACATTCCTATATTTGAAGGAAAAATAGATGCAGACACTGTAGATAGATAGTTAAATTTGCTGGAAGGGTATTTCTCGGTCCATGACTTCTCTGACTGAGAAAAGATTATTTTTTCACTCCTCAAAGTTTCCCCCCATGTCAAAGACTGGTGGGAAACCTACCGTGAGCAAGAGGACAAAGTGGAACCCTCTCTATTCTCGGCCACACCCACTTGGAATTCGTTTCGAGAAGGCATAAAGGAACAACATTACCTCGTGGGGAGCTATGAGGACAAATACATCCAATGGACCACACTGTGGCAACAAAAGGATCAAGATGTGCACGAACTGACGAATTTGTTCCATACCCTGCGCACAAAGTTGGGTATTAAAGATTCAGAGAGAAATTTGGTGCTCAAGTACCACAGCTATCTACACAAACAAATTCAAGAGGAAATGGAGTTCCTCAACATTACATCGCTTGGCACGGCATATCGCTATGCTGCCAAGATCGAGCAGAAATTTAAGCAGAAGAAGCGAGACTTTGGATCTGCGAATCCGAAAGGTGCTCCCGAACCAAAGAACAAGGGGCAAGGCCAAAGCAATGCGACTCAGAACAACACCACAAATCCAAAGAAGGACACAGGGAAGTGGTGTGAATTTCATAACAGCCCCACTCACAGCACAAATGAGTGTCAGGCCAAACAGTCTTTGGTGGCCGTACTAAAGGCACCCGAATCAGATGAATTTTCTGATCCTCAGTTAGAACCAGAAAAAGGCAATGAAAAAGGGAAACAGATCATTGATGTGGATCCTAGTGCCATTTTTGCCACCACCAAGATCCATAGGGAGGGTCCAGAGGATCCAGAGGAGGGGGAGCGCCTCTTCCAGTCGTAGATGTGGGTGAAGGGTTCTCCGCTGCAATTTCTTGTCGATAGCAGAAGCCAAAAGAACCTCATCTCAGTAAAGGTCGTGAAGTGGCTTTGCCTACCAACCATAGCACACCCGCAACCATATACCATTGGGTGGCTCCACCTAGGGAGAGATCTCCACATCCGCCAGCAGTGCCGCCTTCCATACAGTATCAAGCCATTCACGAATGAGGTATTGTGCGATGTTGCTCCTCTTGATGTAGCTGATGTATTATTGGGCCAACCATACTTGTGGAGGCGACATGCTGTGTAGATTCTAGGCCTCATGCTGTTATTATTACTTTTGGAAATAACTTGTACAGGATATCGGAGGTAGTACCGCCTCCTGTCATCTCTTTGACTACTGTAAAAAAACGCAGTAAGATCGTTTCCCAAACCAGGAAATTCATTTTCCTTACAACTCACTCACAGGGATAGAAAAATATTGTGGCCAAAACCTCGAAACAGGGCTCCCTTGCATGACTGCAGCAGATGGACAAAGTCATGGAGGAATACAAGGAAGTTTTCCCCTCACTCATAGAGGTTCCTCTACACTGTCAGGACAAGCACTCCATTGATCTGACTCCGAACGCACCACTGCTTGATGTTTCCATACATCCTGCAACTACACATACAAAATCCAAACATGTACTATCTGAGGCTGATAAAGAAACCAAATTTACTAAATGCATCCAACATGTTCACCCGCAGGTCCTTGACATCTTCAACACATCTACTACTCAGTTCAACAGAATTTTCCTCATCTCATGGAGAATATCAACACAATGGGGACCATTGCTTCCTAAGGAGGGAGGATTGATCCAGGTGGATATCGACGTCCACCCACCTATTCCATTTGGACTAGCACCATCAATTCTTGCAGCTTTTCACGTTCAACACAACTTACTATTTTTAGTAGGTTTTCGGGTCCTCCACTCCCGAAGCCATTTTGGGGCCTTAATGATCCAGGTGGATATTGGTGGCCACCCACCTATTCCATTTGAACCCCCACCATCAGTTATTTCAGTTTTCAAGTTGCAACAAAACTTACTATTTTTAGCAGTTTTTCGGGTCCTAAACTTCCGGAGTCATTTTGAGGCCCTAAATGACGTTTTTTGGGAAAACGGAGAGCAACATGGGTCCATGGACCGATATTTATTGTTCAAAAATTGTACTCCTTGGATAGATATTTCTAACGAGCTATTGAGCGCTTCAAACGGAGATCGGATGGCAAAGTTACGCCCCCGGGAAGTTGAACCACCAATTTACCCAAACGGGCGCCAACAGTTTTAGCGCCTCATCTCCCACGGTTAGGCTTTTGGACGTTTTGGATTCTACATTGTTTCTCAAAAATAAATATGCCCTCGAGCCTCATTGTAACATAGGTCAGAGGTCTGTAGCCATCACATCTCTTCTCAGAGATTCGCTACCAGCACCCTAGCTATTTTATTTCCATTATGCTTGTAAACATATTTCTGTTATTTGATATTAATGAAATGAAGAATTATTTCCACTGCATCTCTATGTTCATGGTTATTTCTGTATTCTGTTGTGTTCCTCCATAAAATACGGATCATAGGTGCTACAAATTTGGATATTCGAAGATGCCTTTGGGATCTATTGTCGAAATGCGTTTTTCCTATTTCAAACATGTTTTTCAAATGAAAGTTCCGGACACCTGGAGATTTTTTCCAAAAAAGAAATAGAGGTTTTTCTTTAAAATGAATATATTTTAAACAAAAATTTTCCATTTTTGCAACAAATATCAATGATCTAGAGATAAGAGATCATTTCTGAGCCCTAATTTTAGAAACAAATCAACTCCATTTTATTTGTAGATGAAATTGTTGAAGATAAAAATGCTACTTCTTGAGGAGGGTAAGAAGTATTTTAAACCATTTTTTCCTTGTCATACTTAATATTATCATATTACACATCCATAGGAAAAAAATTTAAGAAAAAGGACAAAATATTCAGTTTTCTGCCAATTAGGCAATTTCATAGCGAATCCCGGCTTGAAGCCCAGATTTCGCTACAAAATCACTGTAGGTGACTTTTTGTTTAAAACCATGGATACAATCAAAGGAAAGGCTGGAATTTTTTTTTTTTAGCTCAATTGGTTCAAAAAACATCCCCAAATCATAAAACAGGGCTAACAAGTGGCATAGGTGGGTGAAGTGAATTTGCCACAAAATCACACTATGGAATTTCCTTGTTTTCCCCTGTTTCTGCAACGAGCAACATTAGTAACATTTTGGTGTTTTGAAGGTTCATTGGAGGTCAAAAGGCTACATGGATGGTTTAAAGAGTATCATTGGCACTCCAATAGAAATTAGATCCTTGACAAAGTAATCTTTTTCTCCAACTCATCATAAAGACTGTGATAAAAAACCATGGCATCTTTTCCTTGAAAGTAGGGTGATTGGTTTCTAAATATAGTGGGGGTATTTATTTCTTTATTATGGTTACTTCCACTTGATAACTTGGCTATTATTGATGTAATTATCCATAGTTAATGAATTTAATAAATGGAAGGTAGAGTCCTAATAGGCTTCTAAGTCTAAAGTTATTAGGTGTATGTTTTATTTCTAGGTATCTAGTTTATTGTTAAGTGAGGTGTCAAAAAAAATTGTTTGACGATCTAGCCATGTGGGAAGATCCAATGTAAGTTACTAAAGCCTATTAATAAGCATAACTTCGAAGAATACGAGGTTGGATAATGTTATTTGACACTACCACTTTGTAAATTATTGATGATCAGTAATATACAGTGACTGTGTTTTATTCTTCACCTGAGATTATTTTTGGATTTTCAATGAAGCTTATATCTTATCTATCTTAATATGTTTCTTTCAATAGTTTTATTTTTACTAACTCAAAATTCATGTTCCTCATGATATGAATTCCTTTGAAGAACATTACCTCATCGACATTCCTAGGAGCTTCCCACTTCATGATATCCCTTATCTTTTCCAGGTCAAGTGTTATGCCTTCCTTGGAAACTACATGTCCCAAGTAATGTGCCTTTGTTTGAAATAAACTAAACTTATGGAATGTAGCATACAACTAATTCTCTCTCATTAATCTCAATATTGTTGCTAAGTTTTCGACATGCTATTCTTCAATTTTAGAATATACCAATATATCATAAAATAATACAATAACAAACTTGTACAGATAAGAATGCCACACTATATTCATCAAGCATATAAAAGTATCTCTAGAATTATCCAAACCAAATGGAACTACAGCAAACTCATAATGCCCATATCCGGTCCGGAAAATTTTCCTATAAATGTCCTCTTCTTTGATGCATACCTAATGGTATCTCGATCTTAGATCAATATTTGAGAAAATTGTTGCTCCCTTCGATTGATCAAATAACTTCTCCATCCTCGTCAATAGATACCTATTATGTATGGTCACATTATTCAACTTCCTATAATATATGCACAACCTGAGAGTACCATCCTTCTTCTTCACAAAAAATACTGGTGCACCCCATGGTGATACACTTGGTGTAATGTATCCATTTTTATGCATTTCCCTTCATCTGAAACTTTAACTCTAATAAATCTGGAGTGCTCATCCTCTGTGTTGCCTTTAATGGTGGTTTTTCCCCTCGTACCAATTGAATATAAAAGTCCACTTCCCGATGAGGTGGTAAATCTGAGATATCTATCGGAAATACATCCTGAAACTACTGTAGAATTGAGTACATATTCAAAACCTCTACATCCTCAAAATCCTTACCTTTAACATTAGAAATATGCGTTGCAAAAAAAACACACCCTTTCCTATGACTACACTTGGCCTCCATATCTGTC